>JAHTLZ010000129.1:33103910-33154656 GCA_023846285.1 Phrynocephalus versicolor | reverse complement strand
ACTTACTTACTTACTTACTTACTTACTTACTTACTTACTTACTTACTTACTTACTTACTTACTTACTTACTTACTTACTTACTTACCTGACTAGAGATGGGCACGACTTAGCGGTATTTTCATTTTCGTTTTCGTTTTTTCGTTTTCGTTACGTAACGAAACGAAAATGAAAAACGGTTCAAAAAATGGACCGAAAACGGAAACGAAACGACTAATTTTGAGCCAGTTTTCATTTTTCGTTACTGGAAAAGCACTCAATGGAGCTAAATGGGGAGAAACGAAAAAAAATTGTTTTCATTTTCGGTTTTTGTTTTCATTACGTAACGAAACAAAAACGAAAAATTTTGAAAATTAGCTCACGAAAACGGAAACAAAACGAAACGGACCCTAGCCGAAAACGAAAACGAAAACGAAATTTTTTTTCTGAGTCGTGCCCATCTCTATACCTGACCATTCTTCCTGAAAAGTACCTAAAGGAGCTTAAAACATTGAAAGACAATATTTAAAGTTGAAAACAATGAGTATACAATGGTGGTTAACAACATTAAAACACAATATTTAAAGCTAAGAATTATAAGTAAAAAGACATCTTACATCATTCAAAGGCAACATTGAAGCTGATAAAAATAAGTATACATTTTAATGCCACTCTGAGAAATGGAAAATAGGAAAATAGAAAACACAAGTTGTACTAAAAATCCATTTAAACCAGAAATATACAACAGTCTTATTTAAAAAAGAAAAGAAACCACACACAGTTAGCTGGTTACTGAGAGAAAGCTTGCCTGAAGAGAAAGGTATTTGCCTGCTTGCGGAAGAACAACACAGATGGGGCAAGTCTGCCCTTTTCTGGGAGACAGTTCCAAAGTCTGGGAGCAACCACAGAGAAAGCTCCCTCCTGTTGCACTTGTGACGGTGGTGGGACTGAGAGAAAGATCTCTCCTGCCAATCTTAACATATGAATTGTTGAATATCTACATTATTAACTGCAAGTAATACACTAGTTGTATACTGGGGGTGTATGTATTCTAATGCAAAGCCAGCACCTCACTGGTCATTGCTTTTCTAAGTGTTGTTCTGGAAAGTTCAGTAAGAAGCTGGAGTGCTCTTATATTATTGGCTTAAGGGAACAGATCAAGAGTACTGCTGAGCTAGGCTGCAAATGCCTGTCATGGGTTGATGCAAATGAACGGTGTGAAAAGCTTTGGCTCAAAGGCTGAGTGCCTCTAACTGAATATAGATGGTACATGTTAGGCTTGTCCATAAATACTGTGAGGTGAAAAGAACTTCATGACTTGCAATCTCTCTGGACCCAGAGATGCAAAATGGAGCAGTTGCTGGGGGCAACAGTCCTGGCATTGGCAACAGTTGCAAGAGTACAAATGCACTGTAATCTGTTTATTAAGTTAATACAATCAGTGAGGATAGACAGGCATTGTGGTGCTAAATTCATAACTCTTCAAGTTGCCTAGCAACTAGGTGTTGGGTATACGTTATACACCCTGTCTTTCACAGAAGTGTTTCAAAAAGCAACTAAAAGGATTTTGATATTATATGTTGCCCTTCGTTTATGAGCAATAAAATGCTAAAATATGGGTGCACTTGTTTTGTGAAACATGTTGTTAAAGAAGCAAGTGCTGGTTTACTTTTGGAAGTGGTATAATATGTCAGATAATGTGTGTATTATCTTGGTTGGCATGTCTGAGACAACAACTTGTTTTCCTGAGCTATTACCAAGGTCAGTACTTCCTAACCTTGACCACTGTTGTTTTAAATATTTAATTTAAATATTCCAGCATAAAATAATAAAGAGCCAAGGAAAAAAGGAATCCTAAATGAAAATACACGAATGAATAAAATATGGACTAAGAAAATGGCTGAGACTGTAAGTGTATGCACCTCTGAGAGAAAAATGGTCGAATTCCGAACCCTACATAGAGATGAAAATAAAATGTACTTAAATTTTTAAAGTCTTGTTTTCAATTCATTTTTGCTTTGCAAGCCTCAGCAGTAGCCAAGTTACTTTTCATGTCTTATTAAAGTGGAACATGTAACACACAAAATCCATTAGTGCATTCATATCTGTAGCTGAACCCAGCTACAATACATTCTCCTGATTTAGGTCCATTTTTGAAGAGGGATGGAGACAAAATATGTAACAATAGATATGAAGAAGTGGTGAAGATAAAGAATGTACTTTGCCCCCTAAGCTCCAGAAACAAACAGGTGAGACAACTTCAGGTTTGGGAAAATTTGGCCACAACTTTATTAATAACATATTAATTTCCAACTAGCATTTCTATTAAGGGGACCTGCCACCGTAGTGCAAGCAGGTAATGGGTGTCCATAATTCCTTATTTGCCCCTTCTGTATTCAGGGAGATTCACCGCTGGGAAGATGCCGCCCACCTGTGCAGCATCGTACCAGCTTGGTTGAACCTGCTAGCCCATCACAGCCCTTGATTCAGCCTAATATTCACTTTAACTCCTGGCCTACCAATGATTGCGGATTTTGTTCGAGGGCTGTCTAGAGCCTTAAGGGTGACTTACTCGGGCCTACCTGAATAGCATTACCTCTTGCACTACCCACCACAGTAAGTGGCCAATGGCCTCTTGCCCCACACAGCCAAGCAGCTCAGTCCGCAGCCCCCTTTGCAGGTCACTCAGGAAGATATCTAGGCCTCAGTTGGATAGGTAGATGCCATCCCTTCTATATAGGTGGGGGGAATGTACAGTAATTCTGGGGGAGGTCTATAACTGACCCCTGCCCACCTCTGATAAACCTAGATATCTCTCTATTAACTCATATATGTCCACCTGTCTAGGGTCATGGGCTGAACTCCAATCTAAACGTGGGATCAACACGGACCAGACTAAATGTGTACCAGGGAACTGGGTTGCAAAGTCACTCAGGTCTCTAATGATCTTGAGGATAAGCTTTTTTCCAGGTGTTGCAAGCAAATCATTGCCACCCAGGTGAATGAGCAGGGGGTCAAGTGGCTCGCCCAAGTAGAGTTGGTGTGCCCAGCTGCGGAATTTGTCCCAGTGCATGCCTCTCTGGCTCCTTCATTCAATAGCGGCACATGCACCCAGGCCAAGATCTTGGCCCCACTGAGAACTTGCAGCGTACTCGGCTGCCCAGAAGATGAAGCTATGGCCCAGCACAGCCACTCTGGCTTTCATCCTCGGTTGTGCACCTGGAACGACAAACATTAACACAAATAAGCAAGTACCTAATACTCCGGCAATGGCCGGACATAAACACAAAACTTTTGGGATCTCCACCTGCCGATCAGTTGGATGCTCGATGACTCATAACCCATGGCTACCGATGGCCCCAATCCTGTAGCAATGGGACCTGAAGTGCCAACCCTGTATACCTGCCTTTTCCAAGATGGCCATTGTTATCCTCCAGAACTTATACTGGGTCAGCGGTACCCTGTCTTTATGTTGGAAAAGGCAGCCAGGTGTGTCGCCTCTCATCACTAAATAGTACTGCAGGGCTTTGTATGGGCAAATGTGTGTTAAGTGGCACCCACCCAGAAAGATATCTTGGCCCCTGGCCCATTAGTCCGTCTTGGACCTGCGGAGTCTGAGCCTTACACCTTGGGGAATCCATGATAGGTCTCTCCTCTGGAGGGAAGTACACAATGTGTCTGACTTAGAGGCAGCCAACAGCTCACTGATCCTCAGCGCTGCAAAGAAGGCCATTAAGGTTGCTGCTCGAAAGAGGTAGCCTCAAAATTATCCATGCACACTTCTCCCTATGCCTCCTAAAGTCTCAAGAGAATTTCCGGTGTAAAGGGGGACCATATATCTTTTACTTACCAGTTTGTTTAAACCAGCCTCGTTCATTTTTTTGGATAAGGAAATTGTTGGCTGGGTGGTTGTAGTGCTGGGCCCTGGCATAGAAGGATAAGGCAGCCAGTTTACCCTTTATGGTCCTGGGGGCTAAGCCTCTGAAGTGCAGGTAAATGGCAAATTGCATAAGTTGGTCAGCAGATGCCAGCCAAAGGAATTCAAAACCCTCCTGGGCACCAAATGTTGCATATTCATCACAGGCTAAAGCATATGTCGGTCGGGTCCTAGGGGCCTGTGCTAAACTCGCAGCTCTGTTGGCCTCTCCCTGCCAAGGGACCATACCTATTTGGGGAGGGTCCTCAGGACGGGTAACACCCGAGGGGCCAGCAGCTGGAAGTGTTCCATCTGTTGGCATGATAAAGCATCTGCTATCTCATTCTGGACCCCTGAGAAGTGAAGTGCCTGAAAAACTATGTTGAACTCCAAACATTTCAAAGTGAGAGCACAAACTAATTTCATAACCCGAACTGAAGTGGGTGGAAAAGGTGACAGCTTAGATTGGTTATAATAAAACAGTCTTAGGACAGCATAAGGTGTGGATTCCAGCATCAAGTAAATTGCCTGCCAGCCAGTACAATCTACCCAACTCCTGTTGGACAACCATAGGAAGGCTGCATATCAAATGGCTATGAATATCCCTTGGTACAAGGCTACTGGAGGTGGGCCACTGCCACCTGCCATGCAGGACCTGGTGACCCTCATGAGCCAGACATGCACCTGTCAGTCCCCCATCCCCCACTTCCCAGTCCTTCCAGTAGGGATCCCTTCCCCTGGATTCATTCCTATGTACAAAATTGCCAGAAGAGGCAAGCCATGGTCTTGCAGGCCCAGCCACCTTCTAAATAGCCGGTCCAAGAGCCCCTGCCTTATGTCTGCAGGCTGTAGCTCCTGAAAGGATAAACTCCACCATTCCAGAAGAAATCGGCATCAGAATGCACAATGTCCCAGTGATGGATCCACATCCCAGTACTGCCTGTGACGGTGTGACTTACAGCTTGAATGACCTTCCTCTTCCCCAAGTCCACTTTCCCAGGGTTCAAGGCCCCACACCACACCTGTCTCTTCAACATATCTGACCACATCAGCATTGCCCCTGGAATCCCCAGATGCAATATAGTTAGGTCATCCTCCATGGACAACATCAAGTCAACATTTTTGTGTGCTGGATGGTCATTCTCACCAAGTTGGAAAGAGCAAAGCATCTGGGTGAAGACACTTTCCCATGCAGAGTCTAATTGTGGGCCTGAGGCAATCCCAGCACATTCCTGTGATTCAGAGCCATCTGATTTGAAACTGATCTTCCAGTATTGTCTGCATATTCTTTTGCCCAGTGCATGATATTGTCTCCAGACAGCCAGGGTATTTTCACTCCTCCTGAACCTAAATGACTTCAGTGTCTGCTGTTAGTTTTCCTACACTAGGTAATGCCTCACATATCCCTTAGAATGGGCATGTCCAAACTTCAGCCCTCAAGAGGTTTTGGTCCACAACTCCCACAGTCCTTTGCCATTGGAAATACAGGCTTGGAATAATGGGAGTTATGGTCCAAAACATCAGGAGGGATGAAGTTTGGACATGCCTGCCTTAGAAGCAGAAGAGCATGGTCTACCCATGGCCTGCACCCTGTCAAGAGGAAACCCTGGTCCTGCTGCACCTGTAACCACCCTGATTCTAAAAGGAATATGCGCCAAATTTCTCTCCTGGCTGCCCCATCTTACCTAACCTTGTCCTTACAACTACAGCAAACTGTAAATGAGACAACACTGTTCGGTCTGCATGAATGAAAAGAAAAACGTCACCCCCAGGCCGTGTAGCCAAGAACACCAAGAATGCAGCCATCACCCAGACTGGGCAAAGCAACTGGCCTGCCAATTTGCCCAAATATATTATGTACATCCAGCCTTTCTAGTCAGTCCTAGAGCTCCAAAAACATACCACAGGCACAACCCCTACCTGTGAACTCTAGCTGTTCCATCCCACTTAAACAATCATAGACATAGAATAATTGAGTTGGAAGAGGCCTATCAGGCCATTGAATCCATGCTGTGTCTCTGCTCAATGAAGGAAGCCAAATCAAAGCAGGTCTGATAAATGGTTTGTCCTGCTTTCTCTTGAGTGCCTCCAGTGTTGGAGCTCTCCCCACCTCCCAAGGTAATTGGTTCCATTGTCATACAACTCTAACAGTTAAAAAGGTTTTCCTGATATTCACCCTAAATCAGGCTTCCTGTAGTTTGAGGCCATTATTACATGTCCTGCACTCTGCAATGATTAAGAAAAAGATCTTGCCCGTCCTCTGTGTGACTATATTTCCAGATGTTTCATATCTCCCCTCAGTCTTCCTTTCCCACGGCTAAACATGTGCAGTCCTTTCCAGTCATGTTTTCCAGTCATTTTTGATGCCCTTCCCTGACCTTGCTGACCTGGATGCAGTACTCTAGATGAAGTTCAACCAGCACAGAACACAGTGGAACTTGTATCTCATGGGATTTGGAGACTACAGCTATGTCAATGTCTCCTAATATCACATTTATCTTTTTTTGTAGCCACATCAAACTGTTGGCTCTTCAGTTTTTGATCTACAACAATTCCAAGGACCTTCTCACTCATAGTACTTCTTAGCTACTACAGATGGATGTGAAATACTTTGTTCTGCTTTGTGACAAATCTCTAGCAGAGCACCATAGGTTAATCTGCCCCCCCTCCACACACAGCCACACCACTGCCCAGAAGACCACTCGCCTTTGTCACTGGGCACTGTGGTACTCCTTCGTTGACAGTGCACCAGTCAGGGAAAGAGCTTGATTTTCCTTTCCCCCACTTCCTCAGGCAAGCAGCCAGTCAGAATAGGAGGAAGGACAGGGAGAATCCCTGAATAGCTAACAAGTTACCTGCTGCCTGCAGAAGCGGGGAAGGGCAGCCTGAGCTCCTTTCCTGCCAAGTAAGCCACTGGTAAAGCTGGGTCCCAGTGGTGCAATGCTCTCGTGGTCTTGTGATGAAGTATTTTGTGCCCATATCTATTAGCTGCTAACTCGTTCACTCACAAAGAAGGCAAGTACTGTACTGTACAAAAGCTTCTTAAAATGTACATCATAGGACTCTCTATGAGAAGGTCCTGAGAAGTTTGGCTAGGAGCTGATAAGTGCTGAGTTTGCAGGAATGATCCAGTGCACAAGGCCAGGGGGAACGTGGCTTCTGGCTTTCAGGCACTTGTGGCCTCTCAAGTGACCACAAGTCAGGCCCCCAAAATAAGTGGATTGGAGTGACCTGTACTTCTCAAATGGTGCTGAGCATGTGCCTCAAGGCAATACAGTTCCTTAATTCCAAGTGTCTGTTGTGGCATATCAATGGCTGGGTGGACTTAATCCCACCACTGGACCACTCTTCATCAGCATAGTGAATAGCCACTGTCCTTGTCTCATATAGCTGAATGCAGGCATAGAACAAAATTGTGGCCTTGATGATTATAGAACTCTGGGAGTAGAGATCAGTAGCCCTGAAGTAATTTTTCCTATCTCTAGGCACAATATACTCTGGCCTAAGTATCCCACTTTCCTTTTTTTTTCTCCTATACTAGGCATTAAATATTGCGACACATAAGGGTTTAACATTGTTAGGCGCAGCATGCACTTTTAACAGATGGGGAGGGCGGAGAGGCTGGTCAAAAGGTACTTCCCATGGGAAAGACGTAGAAAGCAAGTGAGCAAAGGACAGCTCTTTGAAGGGAAGATGAAAGCTAACAAGTTTATTATGAAATAATCAGATGGGGAAAATGGCTTAGTCTGAGCTGCCTGATCTACCTAAATTACTCTTGGCATGCAAAGCCTTAAGACTAACATATTTTTCTTACACTTGCTCACAATTCATTTAATATTTTAGCCCTGATACAGTAGGGTGGAGCTGCCTCTTCTTTCTCCCTTGCTTAAAAAAAAACAGAATAACCAACTAGTTATTCTTTTATCCTAGATCTGCTACCCCGAAGTTTAGACTAAGCAACTATAATAAAAAAGCAAAACACAGCTGAAAGGTAACATTTCTCTCTCGGACATTCAAACCTGACAAATCTATTGAAAAATCAAGAGAGGCAAGTTCTATCCAAGTATTCAGCATGTCAAGCGGGCATGAAAGGAAGGGAGAAAACTAGTCCTTCCCCTTCCGTTTTCACTTGAAGTGTCTATGTGAAGGGTGATTTTTGTGAGTGTGATCTCCTGCCTTCTCTTCCACATCCCTTGCCACAAATGACACACCTTCTTGTAACAAAGGTAAGTCTTTAATTTTTAATATTTCCATAGGCTCTGATCCAGCATTTAACACAGTCTCCTGCTTCAGAGATTTCTTCGTGGTCTCACCCTTATAAATCAACAACAAATCCCTCACAACAGGCAGAGGGGTAGAACTTATATCTCTGTTAGAGACAGTCACAAAACTGAAAACGAATCAGGAAGCTCATCTAAAATTGACAATTCATTAATTTGCATTGGTTCAGGTTTGCCTAAAACATAGAAACTGAGCTTTCGTGAAATAACAAATTGGGGGAGGGGGCAATGCAACAAACTTCTTGGATCACCCTCAACCTACCCCCAGACTAGGTTAGCTTGATAGAGTTGAGGGAAGATCAAGTTAAATAAACAATAGAGAAGGTAGAGAAGGAGGTCAGGTTAAATAAACAATAGATAAGGTAGAGAAGAAGGTCAGGTTAAATAAAATATGGGTAATGAGAAATAAATATTGTTTCAATGAGATAAGCTCTGTCACAGCTGATATGAGAGCTGCACCTGCAAGGTGGAGTCATTCTATGTAACAAGAATGACTCTTAATTTTAAGCCATTTTGACTGGTTCTTGTGATTAAGGGGTGTGGTGGGGACATTGAGAGTTGTCCAAGACAGCGGGTTTAGTGAACTGATTGATCTGTGCTGCCTTGAACCCTTAAGGGACCCCTAGTCCGTTAAGCTAAGAGGTTTAAGATTTCTATACTAACCTACCTGTATTCTGTGTTTTCAAATACTTTCTGTAACTCTGTCTGTCTTTTAATAAACCTTTTACTATTTCGCTACCTCTGAGCATGGCATTGGCACCAAGAACAAGATGATGGTGCAGAGAGTCATTTTTAAACCCAACTTATCAAGGTAACTAAATAATAATAATAATAATAACATATAAAGTTAACCATGGGCTATCTTTAAAAAAACTAATCCCAGATGAACCAATTACCCGATTTATGGTTTGTTCAGGAAAAATGCAAAAGGACTGGAGTGGGAAAGGATTTGTATGCTTGGTTCTGGCATTGGTCATAAATTCCTAGGCTGAGCATAGGCTCAGGAACACCCTGTTCCTTAACTCAAAACATGTACCTGGACTCTGTACCTTAGTGGGGTATTTCTATACCACAGTGGTGTGCCTTCTCTGGGGGTATAACTTAATGTTTTAATTTTTAAAATAAGCAACTATTTTGATCCTGACAATTTGAAACACACTTATGTCTTGACCTGGAACAGTTTTGAGAACCCTTCGGAGTGTATCTGACTGACCTGGTGATGATCCTGTTGAAACCCAGGTTGACTGGTGGTATTCAGAGACATGATTGAACCCAAATCCCCTCGTTGTATCAGATCTCACCCTGTCCCTTAGAGTACCAAGGGTCTGTGAGCTATGACATCAAGAAGGAAACAGGCTTGAGAACAGATGGAGGAGAGACACCCAGTCAGAACAAAATCTAGGTTCTGTTAATAATGTGGATAGTAGTTATGGCAATGGCTTAAAGGCAGCAAAAAAGGCCTTTAAGATCAGAATTATTTGTGAAGGCACAAACTGAGAAGTGGAACTCTTCCTGGTGGTTTGCAACCTGACCAACCCTGTTCAGTCATATCCTTGCTTTGACTTTTCTAACAATCAATTTGCAGCCTTTTTAAGATCCAAAATTGGGGCCATCTGTACTGGTCTTGATTCCACCAGCTGGTCTCAACTCCGTCAGTTTAGCTGACTGTGTGTCAGAGGAGGACCACTGCAACTCTCTCTCCAGCTGCCCTCTTGGCTCAATTTGACCCTGCAATACAGGAGGAAGTGTCCAGAGCGCTGGTAGGCTGAAGACCTACTGTCTTTGTGTTCAACCCTTGCTCAGCTTGGCTAATAGAAGCTGTGGACAGGGTTATGGTGGATTGGGTCATGAACTCTGTCAACTCATCACTGAGAGAGGGAGTAGAATAAACTATTATCCAAAACAGTACTTCAATTTCCAAAGACTTGGTAGCTAGCCTGCTTACAGACAAGCCTCCAATCTCAAACAAGAATTGACACACAACAGTCAGGGTTTCTTATGTCATAGTCTACATTAATAAGCTTTTATTTCTATGGTCTGCCTGGATCAGACTCTTCACCCAAAAGTAAGAGTGAAAGATACCTTTACTAGACCACTAAAACAATCAACCACTGCCTTGAGAGTTGACTCTAAAAAGAACTTTCTGTGGCCTTTCCATCTCTCTGCAAGCTTGGAACTGTCAGTTTAAACCAGGACATGTATGTAATCGGCATTCCTACTAGTGTCAAAAATGCCATTATCCCTTCCCTACACCCTGCCCTGTATTTACCTGTAATTTTGTCTCCCTCAGTTCTAATATGTCTAACAAAGTGGTTTTATCCACAAAAGGTCATATTGGAATCTCAAAGGTAGTGTATAAGATGCCAGGGACAACCTAACAACTAGAGACGACAAGATGGTAACAGCTTTTTACGTGTTTATATTAATTTAAGATATGTGCCTTTAACTGGAATATTAGCAAGGTAACCTGGTCTTGTATGCCAATGGTATGATTACTTATCCTTTTTGTTGTACACTTGATATTCCACATTGTTTTGCTCTGTGCCTTTGTTACATGACAATCCATTTGGCGCACAGTTTATTTTTAGGTACAAGATTATCAAAGTGCTCCTTCACCAACCCACCCAAGTGAGACTGTCAGTGCTCTTGAACAAAGACTCATCATACCACAAGAACTTCGTTGAAACAGAGAAGAAATATTGAATACATGGGGAACTATAAATCTAGACCAAACCAAACTTGCACTGGTAAATTAATCTTGATATATATTTTACTTTAAATTTTTTTTTATTGTAAATGCATTATCAAAAACATTTTCTAATTGACCTTATTCAAGTGCCAGGGTTGCTAGTCTATCTGAAGAATGGCATGTAGGGAATTATATTTTCTTACAATTTGAAAGATAGAACTACATAATAGTTTTTATATATATAAAATCTGTGGGTAAAGCTAACTGCTGTTTTATGAAAAGGATATGTTTCCTCATTGTGTTACTTTAAAGTCAAAAATACCACATAACTGTTGACAACTGTTAGTTTATATTTTTTTTCTTTTTGTATTTTAGTTAAATCAGTATTTGTTAACAAAGTGATTAGACCAAAATGTTTACATAGCAAACATATGCATCCAGATATAATTATTGCCACACAGTGACTTGGAGATGAAAGTAACAGTCTAATTTTCTATCACTTTAAGATTCTTTTCAAAAATATCCAAAGGTATTTTGGAACTCTTTATATCTCCCCCTCTCCTGCCATTTAGATGAATGGAAGAAAAAAGTTAGTGAAACTTATGCTATAATCATTGAAAGATTAGAAGATGATCTGTCTATCAAAGAAAAGGAGTTTACAGAACTGAAGCATGTCTTCAGGTAAGTGGTTTGACTGGAGTTGTATATTTTATTATTTAAGGAGAACAACAAATTGGAACAGTTTTGTTCTTATGGGGATGGTGAAACATATGTAATGTATTATCACAATTGCTGCTACCAAAGTCTGCCTCCCTAATGTATCACCTACTGTACATTTTTATTCTAATTTCGTTTAAAAAGTGTAATTTGAGTGCTGAAACAAAAGATTTATGTGGAAGCCAATGTAGCACCAGTTAAGGCATGCAACTCTTAGCTCTAGATTAGATCTGGAGGGTCGGGGTGTAACAAGGTTGACCTTCACTGTGACCTGGGAGGTAGCGTTTGTGTGTGCAGTGGAGTTTTTGCAGGAAATATGTGCCAATTTTGACATTAACTGACACCCGGTACAGTAATGAACACATATGGGTGTTATTACTAGTAATAATTGCAGCTTGTAAGTCAGGTTTGAGGTAGAAACTATAAAATGGTTTGTGAGTTGTGTTCCATTTTTGAGGAAGAAATGCAGTGAGGAAGAAAGCTGCTATATTCATTGCTGCCATAAGCATCAACCATTTCTTTGCCAGTTATTTTTGCATCCAAATTTGGCCATCTATATACCCAGAATTACGCATACAAGAAAACTTGACTGTTTTGCAAAGATTACATTCCCTCTAGTATGTAGACACAAATGTGGGCACACACCACCACCACCACCATTATGGAGGTAATAGTGATGAATTTTATTTGCATTTATACTGTCATTAAAGGAATGCTTTAAAATTTTAAAAGCATATTTTTTGTGGGGAGGGGGCAAGACATAAAGCCTCAGCTAGAAAATCTTGAAAGGGATCCAGGAAACTTGGATCCACATGGACTTGTGTGTAACGTGCTCAACAGAAAACAACATGCCCCTGACTGTCCTGCCTGGAGCATTTCCCACATTATTCGCTGATGTAATAGTTATGCAAAATTGATGTTTCACAGGCCATTGAGGCTGAATAGTAGTTGCCCCCACCTCCCTGACAGCAAGAGCGTCCTGAGCTTCAGTGAGTAGAGATCACCCCAGTGCCCTGCAAAACATGCTCCTATTTTTGCTTCATTGCAATGCAGCTTTGCGGAGAACTCTGTGAGATACTCAAAGGAGGATTGAAAGCAAACCAACCTATGGCCAAATTACCAGTGTTGAAACATTTTTGCACTTCCAAGGGGAGGGAGGGAATGTGTCCTGACTTTTTCAACAAATAAAAATAACTTTGTACGCCGTGCCAGGAAGAGAAATTGCGTAAATTCATACCCATTGCCAAATGTAGCCTTCAAATAGAAACCTATGATTTCCATAATCACACCTTGGCTGAACTTGGAGCCATTACTCTTGTGAACTGCAGTTCCCAGAACCACTTCATGGCTGGCGTCCATGTTTTCTAGAAGATTCCAAGGGCTGTAGGCCCAAAGTCAACTCTCCCAATTTTTACTCGTTTTTCTGTCATTACATGGGAGCCACAAATGATGACAGAGTGAAAGGAAGAAAACCTTGCCTAGTCAAATTATCTCTAATATTGTAGATGTGTTGTTATGCATATTTTGTCTTGCTAAACCTTGGTTTACATATTTATACTGTTGCCACTTTCTCCAACTTTGGATTTATTAATGAATTCTCTTTTGCTGCTCTGACATGCCGTGGTGGAAAGGAGGTCAAGCAAGCCCAGTTAATGAATCATAAAACTGCAGATTCTGTAACTTTTTTTTAGTATAGCCTGCATTTTTGCTAAACCATGTTTGCTTCAGGTGCAAATGCCGCCTATCATTTTTTAATGAGGCAGTGGGGCGATTTATCCTATTTGAGGGGCATAATATTAGTAATGCATTAGCAATAATGGCTTCATTTTAATTATTCACTTTATCCACATACTTCCTTAACAGGCACCATGAAATCATTAGGCTATATTAAAATGTGCCATGGCATTCCAAAAAGCATAGGAGAAAATTAAAAAATAAATTGCCTGTTGAATATCCCAGTATGTAAGTGGTATTCAGTGGCTGGAGAGTTTGACATGCACACAATTAGTACAGAAAAAGGGAGAAAAGGGGGGAATTTTGCTTTCTTTTTTTAATTGATATGGCTTAAAATAAACATTTTAATTGCACATACAAAAAAATAGAAATACTGCACTTCACTCTAATGACAAGTATAATGGAAAGTGTTCAAATATTTTTAAATACAGTATTGAAGAAAAATCAAGTTCCATTATTTTGAAAGCACTTTGACGTTTATTCTTTCTGGATTTCTGTTCTGGTCCCTACTCCATACCTAATCATCACCATCCGCTTCATCATCATTTTGGAACTGTGAAACTGTAAGGGATTCTATGGATCATCAAGTACAGCTCCTGTCAGAAAAGCACAGTGGGAAATCAAAAAACCACCCTTTGCCTCTGCAGACAGATACTGTAGCTAAACCACGGAGCTATCCAGCAGTATATAGGCCTTTACAAGCCTTCATTTGTATGTGGTAGTAGTGGTGATGAGGATTTGGTTAAATATGTAGGGATGAGCAACTTCTGAACAATTTGGTTTTCTATCAGCCAATATTTAGGTGCAGAAACCTACCCTTTAATGAACAGTCAAATTCTGTTAACTACCTCTCAGAGCTTGGAGGCTGCTAGTTAGCACAACTATAGGCTTGTAATAAAATGTTTTCTATAATTACTTTTTCCAATGAAGGGCCTCATCAAGCAAGACATTGATTCCATTTCTAGAAGCTGTGCTCCCTCAAGGAGTGAAAACTGTGTGATTAGGAAAACGTATTAAAGACAGAAGAAGCATGACTTGTCAAATGGAATTACAATAAACAATGGCTTCCTTTGCATGTCTAATTCTGAAAGCATCCTAACAAAATATTCCTTAGTGGCTGAGAAGTGTGAAGAAGTTGCTTTTTAAATATGTGTGTGTGTGTGTGTGTGTGTGTGTGTGTGTGTGTGTGTGTGTGATAAAAACCATTCGTTAAATATCCCACCTACCTTGAAACTGCTATAAGTCAATTCTGAATTGACAACATATAACAACAAATTGATAACTAACTGCTTCGAGACAGCATGAAACCATAACTACAGACAATTACTTTTTCTAGGTAATTCTTCAAGAACTGCAAAATCCAATCCCCTCAGTCATGTGTCATGATGGGCGACATGTATACATTGTGTATACACATGCTCTGTTCAAATATATTTTTCTCACATCCCTCAATTTTAAGGAGAGATGGTAACTTACGTATTAAAGCAAATGAGAAATGAGGCCCATTTTCCAAGCCGCTATAAGGTATCTACCTGCCATCTGAGAAAGACTCATCAGTATCAGTGAATCACAAGCTAATTGCCTAACCTCTACAGAAAGACAGGACTTAGTTTCAAATTATAAAGCTAAATAGAAAAGGAAAACACAATATATACATCCTCTCACCCTATCTAGTTGTCTCACTCTAACATTCGGAATCGGCAGTGGCAGCTCAAAAGCATCAATTCAGCCTTCTTTATAGTCCAGTTCTCACTTCCATACCTCACTACTGGAAAAATCATAGCTTTGAGTATTTGGACGTTTTTCGGCAAAATGATGTCTCTGCTTTTTAACATGCTGCCTAGGTTTGTTATCGCTTTGTTCCCAAGAAGCAGGCGTCTTTTAATTTCATTGCTGCAGTCACCATCTGCAGTGATCAAGGAGCCCAAGAAAATAAACTCTGTCATTACCTCCATTTATTCCCCTTCTGTTTGCCATGAGGTGATATGACTGGAGACCATGATCTTAGTTTTTTTAATGTTGAGCTTCAGGCCATTTTTTCACTCTCCTATTTCACCCTCATTAAGAGGTTCTTTAATTCCTCCTCACTTTCTGCTATCAGAGTAGTATCATCTGCGTATCTGAGGTTGCTGATATTTCTTCGGGCAATCTTAATTCCGGTTTTTGATTCATCCAGACCGGCCTTTCGCATGATGTGCTCTGCATATAAGTTAAATAGGCAAGGTGACCGTATACAGACCTGTCATACTCCTTTCCCAATTTTGAACCAGTTAGTTTTACCATATCCAGTTCTGGCTGTTGCTGCTTGTCCCACATATAGATTTCTTAGGAGACAGATAAGGTGGTCAGGCATTCCCATTTCTTTAAGAACTTGCCATAATTTGTTGTGGTCCACACAGTCAAAGGCTTTGGTGTAGTCAATGAAGCAGAAGTAGATTTTTTCTGGAACTCTCTAGCTTTCTCCATAATCCAGCGTATGTTGGCAATTTTATCTCTAGTTCCCCTGCCCCTTCAAAATCCAGCTTGCACTTCTGGGAGTTCTCTGTCCACATACTGTTGAAGCCTCCCTTGTAGAATTTTGAGCATAACCTTGCTAGCATGTGAAATGAGTGCAATTGCATGATAGTTGGAGCATTCTTTGGTGTTTCCTTTCTTCAGGATTGGGATGTAGACCAATCTTTTCCAGTCCTCTGGCCACTGCTGACTTTTCCAAATTTGCTGGCATATTGCGTGTAGCACCTTTACAGCACTCTCTTTTAAGATTTTAAATAGTTCAACTGGAATGCCATCACCTTCACTGACCTTGTTGTTTGCAGTGCTTTCTAAGGCCAGTTGACTTCACTTCCAGGATGTCAGGCTCGAGGTCAGCAACCACACTATCTTGGTTATTAGGGACATCCAGATCTTTGTGATATAATTCCTCTGTGTATTCTTGCCATCTCTTCTTCATGTCTCCCTACCATTTTTGTCCTTTATCATTTCCATTTTTGCACGAAATGCCCCTTTAATATCTCCAATTTTCTTGAATATTTCTCTGGGTTTTCCTTTTCTATTGCTTTCCTCTATTTCTTTGCACTGTTCATTCAAGAAGGCTGTCTTGTCTCTCCTCGTTATTCTTTGGAAGTCCATTCAATTTTCTGTATCTCTCCCTTTCTCCATTGCATTTTGCATCCCTTCTCTCATTTGCTGTTTGTAGGGCCTTGTTAGGCAGCCATTTTGCTTTCTTGCATTTTCTTTTCTTTGGGATGGTTTTTACAGCTGCCTCCTGTACAACGTTATAAGCCTCCATCCATAGATCTTCCGGTGCTCTGTCCACCAAATCTAGTTCCTGAAATCTGTTCTTTACCTCCACTGTGTATTCAAAAGGGATTTGACTTAGATTGTACCTGACTGGCCCAGTAGTCTTTCCTACTTTCTTCAGTTTAAGTTTGAATTTTGCTATAAGAAGTTGATGATCTGAGCCGCAGTTGGCACCAGGTCTCATTTTTGCTGTCTGTATAGAGCTGCAGAGCATAATCAACCTGATTCCAGGATTATCCATCTGATGATGTCCAAGTGTAGATTCCCCTTTTGTGTTGTTGGAAAAGAGTGCTTGCAATGACCAGCTTGTTCTCTTGAAAAAACTCTATTAGCCTTTGCCCTGCTTCATTTGGAACTCCAAGGCCAAATTTGCCAGTTATTCCTTTTATCACTTGACTCCCTACTTTAGAATCCCAATCTCCTTAGATGAGAACATATTTCTTTGGTGTCAATTCTAGAAGGAGTTGTAAGTCTTGATAGAATTGTTCAATCTGAGACCAAGCTAGCTGGGCCCAGATTCATGGTTAGTTCATTAACAATGTGTGTGTTCTGCTGCTTATGTACCACCCCATAGCACTTCAAGCACTCTCTGGGTGGATTACAATTTAATTATGCAGGCTACACATTCCCCCACCTCACCCCAGCAAGCTGGGTACTCATTTTACCAACCTCAGAGGAATAGAAGGCTGTGTCAACCATGACTCAACCATGACTGCTACCTGGGATTGAACCCCAGATGGTGAGCACAGTTTAAGCTGCAGCACAGCTGTTTAATCACTGTGCCACAAGGTTACTTTCAACAACCCAGCTTCAGTAGCAATAGAGCTGGCTTGGTTGAAGTAGACCACATGTGATGTTCACTGGCTCATCACTCCAGATAGGGGAAGTTTTTGAGTATCATTTTTGAGGTGATGGATATGCCAGGATGGACCTCCAAGGTGCAGGTTGTCCATACAGTCCTCAGGGTGCACATTACCCACTTTTGCTATACAGAAAGTTGAAATAAAATATTTAAATAATAATAATCAGTGAACAGGGTTCTGTTCATGCAATCAATTTATAGAGTTGAACTTCAGTTTTGAAACTAGTGAGTCGCTCTGTTTTTATGAAGTCAATCTGAGATTCCCCCTTTTAAAAAAAAAAAAACTTTCCCAAGAAAATAAGGCGGTTACTTCACGTCCTTCTTTGTTTCACGACTAGTTTTGTACCATGACAGCATTGGTCAAAGTCACATGGTTTTGCCCCTGTTTCAGTGTTTCCATGGTCGTAATAACTTGTCTCATGATGTGTTACCTTACGGTTTTGTACTGTGACAAACACTGAATTTGTCTAGCTTCCTTTTTCTTTTTTTTTGGGGGGGGGCTTTAAAAATTCTTTTTCAATATTTTGCTTCTGAAAAGTTAAAAAAGACAGCCAGTTTTCTGAAAGAAGTGAATGTTTTGTTGTATGACAGTCATTACTACATAGTATCTTGTCTCAGAACTGAAAGCGGGAACAAACAGTGACAAGGGCAAACCCTATCACAGGACCAGGTACAAGTTTGCCATGCTTAGCACCCGTTACGGGGCCATGGTCGAGGAAAATTTCAGTAGTTACGTGATGGACATAAAGTAACATATTTTTGTACCGCTCCTAAGTGCAACACTAACAGAGACAAAACGGACATGAAGTAACCACCTTAGGGTGTGCTACAAGATTACATTTTCTATCATGTGTGAATCCCTTTTTTTTTCCAGCTCCGATGAAGCCTTTAGCAAAGTGAATTTGAATTACCGTACAGAAAATGGGCTGTCTCTTCTACATTTGTGTTGTATTTGTAATGGTAAGTGTTCAATCATGATGCATTAAACCCCTCATACTAATATGTTTAATGATACTTCTTCTTTTTAATAAACTGCAGAGATGCTATTATTTTTAATATGTTTAGTTCTCTTCTTGTTCCATTGTATGTAGGCATCAGGTGGGATACGTTACAGATAATAAAAGGTGGTTTAAAATTTGATTAGATTTATCCTATGATGAGGATGAGATTACACCATAATCACAATTTTGACCTGCAGTGGGGAGTGGATGGAAATTTTAAAAATAACTAGGAAAAGTTTGAGTTCTTCTTACAGTGTGTTCATTCTTTAGTTTCAGCATGAGCTGATATCACTTAGAAATAAAATATGCAAAAGAATAGGCATGGATGGTGGGAAATGCACAAAGAATACAGAAGAGTCGCAAGGAAGATAAAGTCAATAAAAGAAAAATCTTTGGTGAAGAAACTACAGTTTTTTAGACATGCAATAAAAGCTGCTCTCAAAACAATTAGAAGAAATAAATCACAAGAAATAAGCAGAGTATTAAAATAATTACAACCTACAGAGACTGCCTCTATCAAAATTTTAATAAGCATACACCAGCAAATATGGAAAAATTAGTAATAATGTTCAAGTTGATTCAGAAAAAGAAAGAGGTATTGAGGATCATAAAGGACATGTATATTGGCTTCTTGAGAGTGCAAAAATAAATAAATAAATATATCCAGAGATTTGGTTTATGCTTTGCACATTACAGCAAAGCCTTTGACTGAGTGGATTGTTGTTCTGAAGCAGATGAACATGCTATGACATTTTATTGTCCTATATGATTTAAACTTAATCAGGATAGAATGTTAGGATAAATTCCATTTGGCAAAGGTGTCCAGACGTGGGTGTATTTTACCTCCCTATTTGTTCTAACTGAGCATAGAAGATATCACACAGAAAGCTGGTTTGTTTGTTTGTTTGTTTGTTTGTTTGTTTGTTTGTTTGTTTGTTTGTTTGTTTGTTTGTTTGTTTGTTTGTTTAGTTATACAACATATATGCATCCCAGTACCCAAAGGTCTCTGGGAAGATTACAATTAAAATGAACAGTTAAAACAATTAAAATATTAAAATCTCAATGAACAATTAAGATCAATAAAAGCGTTTAAATACAAAACACTAAAATCAGGATCCACAATCTATGTTATGTCAGTTAAAAAACTTCTGGAACAGGAAGGTTTTTACCTGGTGCTGAAATGTCATCAACGTTTGCACCAGGTGGATCTCTGTTGGAACGGTGATCCATAGCCTGGGGGCAGCTGCCAAAAAGGCTCTATACCTACAAGCCATACCTTTCACCTCCTTGAGGGATGGCTCTTTCAGGAGGGCTCTCTGGCAACTTTCCCTCAAAGTGGACAACAAACTCATCACAGTGAACCCATGAGTGGCCCAGGACCTCCACATTATCTCCCGACTGAAGATCCCAGACCACCAAAAACAGCTCTGCTGGATGGCACTCTGAGAAAGCAATACGGTTGGTGAAATATTGCCTTTTCACCAATCATATCACCATGGAATAGGCTCAATAGTGGGCAATAAGCTGTGTCCGATCAGACTCACAGCAATATTTTCTAAACCTGTGCTCCAGCCATCTCCCCTCTCACTTCATCACCTACAGCTCAGACATATATCAAGGAGCCATCCTGGCTCTGTGTATAGGGAGAGGACGCTTAGGTGCAATCATGCCCAGGTCATCTCCCTATTCGACAAGAGCACCAACCATATCAAATGAATAAATCCCCAGAGCTTTCAGGAAACCATCTGGATCCATTAGTATCCAAGGGCGGATCATCTTAATGGATCACTCACCCTTACAGAGGGTTGAAGAAGTGAATAGCCTAAACATGACCAGGAAGTGGTCGGACCATGACAGTGGGTTCAAAGCCAACCCCTCCACCTCTGAACCACCATCCTCCAGTCCCGTTGAGAAGACCAGGTCCAGAGTATGGCCTTTCTCATGTGTCAGACTGATGGCATGTTGAGACAGCCTCATGGTTGTCATGATGATCACGAAGTCCTGAGCCATCCCAATCTAGGCAGCCTCAGCATGGATGCTGAGGTCCCCTATCATCAACAGTCTGGGGCCCCTCAACACCAGGTTTGAGACTACCTCCATCCGCTCAGGCAGGGAGACTGTAGATATGTAGCAGGGTGGGTGATACACCAACAGAATCCCCAATCTGTCTCGTGAGTCTAACACACAATATAGCCCTCCAGACATCCTCCCAAAGAGACAGGAAGCTTGGTCAAAGAGACAGAACTGTTATAGACTATAGCAACTCCCCCTCCCTGACCCTCCGAGTGACACTGGTCTGGACTGAGCACCCAGGTGGGCATAGCTTGGAGAGGGGGACCCCACCTTTCTCTCCCACCCAGGTCAGTAATACATGCCAGGTCAACACACTCATCCAGAATGACATCATGGCAGGGTGGGAATAATTGAACTTTGATCTTTTGCAGGCTGTAGTTTTCAGTACTGGAAGCAGACTCTGTTGATTTTTAGGCTTTCTTCTTTTCTGTTGAAACTGTTCTTGTGTTTGTGAATTTCGATGGTTTTCCTGCATAGTCTGACATAGTGATTGTTAGTGTTGTCCAGTACCTCTATGTCCTGGAAGAGGACAGACGAACCTGAACCATGGGTTTTCTATTTCATGCCCACCTCTACTGAAAAGTCATGAAGTTGAAATATATAGACTGTATATATAAAAGGAAGTGTGCTGAAGAAATTACATGACTATATATGCTGCAAAATAAGGATCTTGGGGCACATTATGCTGCCAGATGTCCATTGATGGACTGGGTCTTGCCCATTCTTTCCTCCCAGTGCTCCTCTGCACATCCAACAGTTCATCTTAAGGGTGTCCAAGGGCCTCACTGTTGGGGAAGAAGGTACACTGTGGAATTAACGGGCAAAATCCACTCGGCTGGCAGACACAAATGGACACAAATGGACTTTGCCATAAACACTTGTTCCCAAATGTTTGTTTTGTTATGTGAAATTGATACATTTCATTTACCAGTGTCGCATGAAGTGTGGGAGTGTCTTATTAAGACTTACTCATGAGTGAGCATGGAGAGGCTGAGGGAAAAGGTTTACTACAGCAAACATCCTACTTGTCAAGGATTCTTACTGAAGCTGCACATATTGTTTTTTTATCCAGTTCTTTTCTTTGCAATATTCATTGTACAGGCAATAAATCTCACATTAGGACTCTGATGCTGAAAGGACTGCGCCCCTCAAGACTGACAAGAAATGGATTTACAGCTCTACATTTAGCAGCTTACAAGGCAAGCAGATACTAATTAATTAATTAATTTCATTGACTAATTGTCTGTGAGTGCTAGATCACACATTGAGGCAAAGATATATTCTCTTCTTCAACAAAATTATCTCTCCAGGCCATGCAAGTCTTCCAACATTTCTGAGGCATTGCACATACAAGCAAACCTGTGCTGTCTTCCAACTGACCAGTTATAAAGAAAAGCAAACTAACTTTCTATATACAAAGTGAGGCAAGGTTGTGGTACAAATCTTTCCTTTAAAAGGCATACTGTTTCTGGATGTTACGTAATAAACATTATGGTCCACATCCTGCTGACAGATGTCCACTCATTCAATGGATCGTCTCTAATCGGTATTTTGTATAACGGGGCCTTCACTTTCTCTGACTCAGCTCCAACCTCTTCAGTGCTCAGTTCTGGCAGTCCTATGGTAGTCAGTCTAGTTTGGTAGGGGGACATAGGAAGAGGCCTTCTCTGTCACTGCTTCCTGACCCTAGAACTCCCTCTTACAGAAGGCCAGGCTGACCCCATCTTTGCTCTCCTGCTGCAAGCAGGCAAAGACCTTTAAGGATGTCATCCACCATTTGTTCTTTTTTAAGGAGAGAGGTGAGGTGAATATATTTTAAACAAACTAAGAGTAGCATTGAGAAATATGGTCCTCTCGAAGCATTTAGTGATTGGCTTAATGCCATAGCAATAGTCTTAATGCCATAGCAATAGTTTGACAAGATTCCCCTCTGTTCCTCCCTCCACTGTTTTTAGAGGAGCAGTAAGGTGCTGTGGGGGTGGGGGTGGGGGGTGGACCCGGCATATGACAAGTGAGGTGGAAAAATGTATCATGGCACAGATTTTTCCACTTAAGTTGGAGTAGAACACAGGAAGTTGTAACATGTGCCTCCTATGTGAACCAAGTATTTGAGCAGCCAGGACTTGCTACTGAGACCTATAAAGTACAAATGTTAATACAGACTGTTCACAGGTAGCCAAAGCAGAAGACAGTTATTTTGCACTTGAGTATCTGAATTTGAGCGCCAAACACGTTGTGAGAGGTGCTCCTTAATTAGGCTTGCCCATGAGAAGGTCCTGGGAGTTCTAATTTCTTATTACTGGAAATTGTCTGAAGTGTCAGATAACTGAGGCAGAAATCCAACATATGAATATCTTTTACAGCATTATAGCCATTTTATTCATTAATTTGAATTTGATCCCAAGCTATGAAAGCTCATGGGAAAATATAGTATATATTGTTCAGCACCAAATGTCTCTTTTGTTCATTGGTAAGTAGAATTTGGGGAAAATAGATGTGAAGCAAATGAAATGTATTCTGGATCCATTGATGAAAAAAATTATTACTTTATTTTATTTATTGGATTTTTATACCGCCCATCTGGCAGCACGATCACTCTGGGTGGATAACAACAATTGAAATAATTTGATTGTTCAGCTCTTCCCAGGGGAATCTTTATTGTGTGTGTTGATATTTCCATATTAAAATGCATCAGAGGATCTATTCAGCAGTATAATGATAGAAATAATGGAAGCCATTGTTGTGAGTAAGGCCATTTGTTCAATTCGTCTAGCTTAGCACTGTCTATTCCTAGGGTATAGAGCTCCAGTCACTGACCCACATTCAGTCCTTGAGCCAGCATTCTAAAATACAGTTTTCCAGCCCGGGAGTCATGACTGCAAAGGGGTTGCAAAGTGTCTTCCTGAGGGTTGTACTTTGAATAACTCAAAGTACATTGGCATTTGTGCTTACATTTTATCTGGTAGAGGCGGATTTACAACCCCTCCCTCATAACTATGTACTATTAAATTAATATTAATATATTAGGTGACCATTATATTCTGAAACACACTATTTTTAATGATTTTTTCTTTTACCTCAGTACAATGATACTATGTACAGTGGACCCTCATATAACAAACAGTTTGTATAACATAAAATCTGTAAAACATAAAAATTTCCGGAGATAGGGGAAATTTGCTTAACAGAATCACCTAAGGGGCGAATCCGTACAACATAAAAATGGTTGCAATTAGGGATTACTCTGTTCTCAATGCATTCCTATGGGAAATTTGTATAAAGGAAAATTTGCTTAACAGAATTTCATTTGGAATGAGTTAATTCCTTTATACAAGGGACCACTGTATCCCTTTTTTGCAGGGGGCAGGTTGTTGCCTAAAGCATCATAACTGCATGAGTGTAAAATGAAGAGACACGACCATCACAGTTTGGGGGGTATAACTAGGCCACAACTTTATTTAATACAGGGCCTTTTCACATGACCCCTAAGATCCGCTAGCCACTTAAATTCGGACCAGAGATCGTGGGGATTCGTTGCTCTTCCTGCGTCCCCACCCCTCCGCACTTCCTTGATCCTGTCTGCGTGAGGGGAGGGAGAAAAAAAAGGGGACAAAAGAATGCAGGCTCACCTCCGTTTGCCAGTCCAAGCCTCCCCAAGCCCCGTCGTCATCCTGATTCCTTCTCTTAAAGGGGCGGGAGGCAAAAAAACCAACAAACAGAAGCGAGGAGAGCCGGGCACTCACTCCTTTACATCCGGATCTGGGATTTTTCACCCTCCAAGAGCAGGTACCTGAAAAGTGCACTGGGACGCGCTTAGGTGGGCGTAGCCGCACTTAATTTTCTGTAAACTCCGGAGCTGGTGGGGAAACAATTTTAAGCTCCGGAGCTGGGAGCCATTTGTGGCAGAGTTTAGGGGTTGTGTATAAATACCCACAGTGAACAGTACTTTCGCTAGGCAATTGGGTCAGATCCAACAATCCGCTTGCCCAAAACAGAGCCTATCTTCATAGGGAGGGAAACTGAAGAATTAAGAATTAAGAAATAACCAGGAAGGATGTTCTTGTGGTATTAAACTAAATGCTAACAAATCACCAGGACCAGTTGGCATCCATCCATGAGTTCTCAAGGAACTTAAAGATGAAATTGCTGAGGTCCTAGCCAAAATACATAATCTTTCCCTCAAATCAGGCATTGTGCCTGATGACTCAAAGGTAGCAAATGTAACACCAATCTTCAAAAAAGGATCCAGAGGTGATCTAGGAAATTATCGACTGGTTATTTTGACATGTGTTCCAGGTAAAGTGATGGAAACCATCCAAAAAGATAAAACTTATAGGCACAAAGAAGAGAAGGTGCTGCTGAAGGAGAGCCAACATGGCTTCTGCAAGGACAAATCATGCCGCACTAATCTGTTGGAATGCTTTGAGAGTGTCAAAGGATTCAAAGAGGCCAAGTCATAAATCATTGTCAACAGGTCATCAATCATTATCCACAGGTCATCAATCATTATCAATGGGAGGGGGTCCCGCCTTTCTTCACACACACACACACACACACACATACACACACACACACACACGGTATTTTAGTGTGACAAATACCAGTTTACTTTTTGCTTTAAAGCCTGGATCCACCCCAATGCCTGTAAAAAACACCACTCGAGGCAAGCCTTGCTCGGCTCTCCGCCAGAGCACTGCAGGTGAACCCAATCACCGATGGCACTTCTAACCCCTGTACACGTCCTCAGCTATGAAAGTAATATTTGGGTGCTTTATCCAGATTCCACCCCAATTGGTGACCAAACGATCAATAGCTTTATCCAACTTTCTTTGGAGCATCTCAATCATTCCTGGGTGCCTGGGCCCCCACCAATGTCTCCTCCGCAGCAGCTGTGACCAAAACCAAGTCACATCTGGGTAAAAGCTATGCAGTACCAACAGCGAAGCCTCCATGTCCTTCCTCAAGTCTATACCCATTATCCTGATTTATGCTGATACATTTCAGCTTCATCCACCACTGAAACATGTTGCATGAAAACACATCTCTGAAATTCAGTTCAGCCATTGGCCTGAAAGAGGTTCTCTGCCATTGCTCTGTGCTGACTGAAGGACTCTCCAGCATTTCAGAAAATAAATGGACCTACCTAGAAATGCTGAAGACTGGAGCAGGAGCATTCTTCTTACAAAGCATGTGTTCTGTAGGGGAGCTACATTCTTTCCCAATAGTGCTATCTAAATACAGTAGTAACTTCACTGTTTCCCTTTCAGGACAATGCAGAACTTTTAACAGCCTTGTTGCACAGCGGAGCTGATATTCAACAAGTTGGCTATGGGGCACTTACAGCTCTTCATATTGCTACAATAGCTGATCATCATGAGGTACGTTTTACTTACCTGTAAAGACAGCAACAATTAGAGTCAAGAAGTATAAAAGTTATTCTGGGACATGATGGAAAATGTGGCGACAGAACCAGCTAAGGAGATTCACCCTTCATTTATGGATTGTTTTGATTTGGTAGCTCTGTGGAAATGTTATTGAAGTCAATTTGGTGTTTTGTTTGGTTTTTTAAAGAGAATCTTTATGGGAAATTTAAAAAATGACAATCGTGCTTTTTGTTTTGGAGATACAAAAGAGATAAAGTATCTTAAATATCCTGAAACAAGTACTATTATATCTTTTTAGGTAATTGGGTAATACCTTACAGCAAATAAAGACGGATTTCTAAACAGACTTCATACAAATGTTATTCTGTTGTTTTCTTTCATGAAGTTAGAAAAGTCTGTGTTGCAATAAATGGATATTTTATCTAAAATTACCTGAAAACAAGAGAGAAGCACTAATGTCTTTCAATTAATTAAGTCACCAATTAAACAGGGCATTTGCTACATTAACCAGGCATGTGTTTTTTTAAACAAGAGTGATTGACTTAAGCTGAAATTTTTTGCACAGTTGTTTATCAGTATCACTGTTTGCAAAAACAACAAAAGTTGCTCCTTAGGTACAACAAAAGCTGTTCCCCTCTCAAAAGAAATAAAGCCAAAGCAATAAAAAAAGATATCTTAATGGGGCCAAGTCACTTATTGTTCTGAGAAGAAACAGATCCATGTATACTCTCTCTTGAACTCTCTGGATCGAACCATGATATAAACATATATAATAAACTTATGCTGGGCATTGCCGTAGCAAAGAATACACATCAATTATTCCAAATTCTATTCAAATCACAAAGGCATTGGTACATAATTTAGAACACCGAGTTTGATTTTTGAGTTAATCTTTGAAGTTTCAATGACACTTCTGTGAGGTTAGATGAGGGTGTCCACCTGTACCTTGGGAGATCCAGAATGAAGGTTACTGAGCGAAAAGTGACCCAGTCCCTCTGTTCTTAGCCTGACAGACGAACAGGGAAAGAAAAAAAATATGTTTGATATATTAGGCAAATCCAAAAAATAAGGTTGAATGAGCTTTATTTATTGGATCAGTAAAATGCCAAAAATAGCAACCCTTTTGGACTCTGTCTGGCCACTTGCAAAACTTGCAGGGGGGACAGAGTGAGGAAGAAATGAAGAGTCCAAAAATCATCCTACCTAGGAGTTGCAGGATTTGATCAATTCAACTAAATTTAACTCAGCTATTACTATCCAGGTTATGCTTACAAACTGTAATTAATCCATTCTATTTATGACTCAGCTTAACTATTTATTTATTGTTTGCATTTTAAAATGCCTTCCCCACAGTGAGCCAACACTAGTTCCTCTCGAACAACTGAAAAACTCTTGGAATGGCAAAGAACTTGAGAAAGTACTAAACTTTGTGTCTGT
Organism: Phrynocephalus versicolor; assembly: GCA_023846285.1. Lineage (NCBI taxonomy): Eukaryota > Metazoa > Chordata > Lepidosauria > Squamata > Agamidae > Phrynocephalus > Phrynocephalus versicolor. The sequence continues at coordinate 33,127,286 of JAHTLZ010000129.1, read as the reverse complement.
GCTCCAGGATTTCTCATAACGCTTTCTCACTACTTCCACACTTTAAAAAGAGGAGCACAAATGTGAACTTGTACAGTAATGTAATACCAGTATGTCACTATGGTTTGCTCAAGGGATTAGCAATTTTGGGAGACTTGATTTCTTCTTCAAATACTGTATCTTCCAGAGATTTGGCAAAATAAACCAGTCCCTGAACTGGTTTATTTGTAGAAGACTGGGTTCTTACCAAGGCCTAAGCCTTGGCGTTCCCCTGCCCCTTGCATCCTGAGACATGGTTCACGTTTGTGCTGCAATACAAACTGAATTTAAAAACAGCTTAGCACAACAGTATCTGGCTATATTGGGAGCCATGAGAATTGCAATTCAGTGGTTCCCGTCACTAATGTTCAGCTGCCTGACAGACTCTGCTACTTTTTCTTTTGAATTTCCCTTTCTCTTGGTAGACAAGGGCAAGGAGAACAACACTTGAATGCTAGTAGAAGCAACTGCATCAGGGGGAAAGGGAAACTACATTCCCATCTGTGTATTGGAGTATCTGGATCAGATCCTCTTGCGTAGCTAGGATTCTTATCATTTAGGGTTCTGACTGCAGTCACTGTGGCTGTTCAATTCAGAATTATGAATTATGAATCCTTCCTGATAAGTAGAATGGTCAGAGTAGTGTGATAAAAGGAAGGGCATGCTTAGACCTCTCCTGAAGAATAATCTCAAGAATAGGGTTGATGCAAGGTACTCATCTTCTACTTACCTAGAGAGTGTCTAATCAGAAATATGTCTTGCAGAACTGAAACCATATACAGTATTGTGGATTTTACCCTTTGCAACAGAAGTGGTATTCATTAAATCAATGCAGAAAGACAAGCCTGTATTCACAGACTGCATTGTAGTGGCAAGATGGCTAATTTGTCCATGGGCCATGCACAGTGCAAGTGGAACAAGAGAGAGGGAGAGAGAGAGAGAGAGAGAGAGAGAGAGGTGCTAAATAAACATTAATCTATGAGCATCTGTGAGGACTTAAAACATCATGAGCAAAACATCCCCATGGCTTCAAATTGTAGCTTTCCCCGCAGCACGGATGGCAGCATATAAAGGGATTCATAACACCACCCTTCCTTTTTCTGCTAGATGGAAAGTCTGCTTGAAGTTAAAAAGAATACCAGTTTCAAGGATCAAAAAATACTGGTATATCATTTCAGCTGCATATCCTGTGTTTTTCTTCACTGCTATCCCTACAAGTGCAGGGCTATAAATAACACATTGTTGTGGCATTGACCTGTAATCTGTGCCTTTACTCTGGTGGGAATACTGTTTTTAGATGGAGTCATGTGGTGGTGTTGGCGGTGGTGGGGAATCAACAGCATCTATGGGATGAAAGATTTGACGATGATATAGGGTATTTGTACATGACCCCTAAACCCTGCCGCAAATGGCTCCCAGCTCTGGAGCTTAAAATTGTTTCCCCACCAGCTCCGGAGTTTACAGATAATTAAATGCAACCACGCCCACCTAAATGCGTCCCAGTGCACTTTTCAGGTACCTGCTCTCCGGAGGTGAAAATTCCTGATGCGGATATAACGTAGTGACTGCCGGGCTCTCCTTGCTTCTGTTTGTTCTTTTTTTGCCCCCCCCCCGCCCCTTTAAGAGATCTGAATGCAGTGCCAGGACGGCAGAACGGAGGTGAGAGGCATTCTTTTCTTCCTTTTTTCTCTCCCTCCCCTCACGCAGCCAGCAGCCAGGAGTGCGGAGGGGGTGGGAACGCAGGGACAGCGACAAACCCCTAAGATCTCTGGTCCGAATTTAAGTGGTCAGTGGATCTTAGGGGTTATGTGAAAAGGCTCGTGGATAATTGTGTGGTAAGTCCCCTTCCCCACAGCTCCTCAGAATATTTACTAGGATGGTGTGACCTATAGAACTATGCAGCCTGAGTTCTCCTTAAGGAATCAGTTCTTCGTTTAAGATGTCCTGTCTGGATTTCCTGTACACTACTCAGATTCAAAATCTTGTTACTAAAATTTAGTTTTAGTCATGAACCTCTTATCCCTGCATACAACACTTAGACCACATTTCTATCATTTCATACACGATCTCATTTCTTGTTGCCTTGGAAATGCTTTGTTTCAATCTAATTTATATTTGTATTCAAAAAAAATCTGGAAGTGTTTAATGTCATGAACAGAATTACTTTTATAATGAAGGATTCACTCTTGTAAATATAATCTTAAATGCACATCTACTTTTGCTCATAAATCATTTGGCTAAATCATTCAACAATAACTCAAAATTACTTGCACATACATAGTAATAGAAATGGGATAAATTGAAAAAGAAACTCTGGAAACTTCTTGAATTAGAATAAGCTATGCTCTATTGATGGTGAATAGAATAATAAAGGCAATACTGATTTTGCCTCTCCACCCCTCATTATTTGTCCACACAACATGGATGAAATGACATTTCTTGGAAGTATGGTGATCTTTCAAACGCATCCAATAAATGCAAAGTTTTATTTAATTTCAGGTTGAGGGTATGGGGGTGGCGGCAAATATATTTAATTATATTTTCAAAACATGAAAGAATCAAATCCTATTGGCTATGTATGAGTTTGTAAATGTAGCGGCCTCAGTGAAAGTGGTGAGCTCTCATAATTACCATTATCAAGTAAACAGGCTGCCATACCATGAGGAATACAAAGGGACAACTCATGGACTAGCCTCAATTCACTGTTGGGATTAGAGATGGGCACGACTTAGCGGTATTTTTGTTTTTGTTTTTGTTTTTTTGTTTTCGTTACGTAACGAAACGAAAACGAAAAACGGTTCAAAAATGGACCAAAAACGGAAACGAAACGACTAATTTTGAGCCAATTTTTGTTTTTCGTTACTGGAAAAACACATAATGGAGCTAAATGGGGAGAAACGAAAAATTTTTCGTTTTCGTTTTCGTTTTTTCGTTTTCATTACGTAACAAAACGAAAACGAAAAATTTTGAAATTAGCTCATGAAAATGGAAACGAAACGAAACGGACCCTAGCCGAAAACGAAAACGAAATTTTTTTTCTGAGTCGTGCCCATCTCTAGTTGGGATTAATGCGATTGCATTTACATTGGCATATAGCCGATATAATTCTACCTAGTATTTGTTTAAACACAATATGTCAGGGCATTCTTCAAGTATGTTTGCACCCATCTGGAGACATTATTGTCCTTGTGGCAGAGATCAGTACATGGCAAATAAGTTGGTGTTCTTGTGCATCCCTGTATACGTCTGCAGGTATAATAAGTCTTTATTGACCTTGATTTGGCAAAAAGCAGATGCCTCTTTGGATTTACCAGTGCAGGACACCTACCAGAAAAGCTGACATAGAAAAAGATTCAAAAAAAATGTGGAGGTGGGGGTGGAGAAAGCATGAAAAAGACTCCACCAGAAGGATAAGTTTGGTAGATCTGTATCAATTTGCTTCTCACAGTTTTCGCAAGACAAAGGTCACAGAAATGACTCACAGATTTAGAACATTTATTCAATATGTTTTTGTAAGAGAGTACAGTTTCAATATGCATCCATGACAAGTTGCAGTAACCTGCCTTAGTCCAGAGGAAATAGATTGTATTTTATTAACAGTCTGCTATCAGACATTTTTTTTTAAAAATAAGGTGGATGGTGTATACAGTATATTCTGAGTGCTGTCCGTGCCCTCAGAAGTATCTTGTCCCTGGCTTTTAAGCTGTTCCTCTCTCACAGTCTAAATCCCACTGCTGTCGCAAAACCTACAGTAAATGTGGACTCCAGGAATTGGGGAATGAATAATATTATGGCTTCTTCTAAATCATTTTTATTGACAATGTGCAATATGGTCTCTGTGCAATATCTAGACAGAACTGAGTGTTAGCTGTGTCGGGACCTGGGCATAAATTGTGATCCAGCACTGCTCCCAATGGATTTATTGTGGAACAATGGTTAGAATTGTGTCTAAATCCTCCCTCAGTTCTTAAAACCTGTAAACTATTAATTATAATTAGCTTTAAATAGGCTAGAATTCACTACAAAGTTGCAACTAGAGTTAGACCCATTGACTCAGTGAGGATTTAGTGAACCAACACCTATGTAAGTCATATGGATTCAGTGGTCTTTATCTATTTCTGATTTACTACTGAATTTCAGTCATTCTCTTGTTCGGCTTTTTGTTGTGGTTTTGGCTGATTAACTAGTTAAACTTGCAAAGTTTCAGAGTAGTCTTTACTTCAACAGATTATTATGCTCTTAAAGCCAATAGCTCTTGACTTATTGATTAAATTAGCATATATTGCATTTTATTCAGGAAAAAAAATTAACATGCTGAACAATTCTGGGAATTTTTCATTCAATAAACAACTTGTTCAGACTTTGGCTTCAAAAAGATACCTAACAACTCTTTCCCGCCATTTATTTTTGCTGTATAATGAGCAGAACAAAATAATGTTAGTATGAGAGAAAACAGGTCAGTACGCATGTATCCTCTTTTCCCGAAAATAAGACATCCCCCAAAAATAAGACCTACTTAGAGTTTTTGCCTCTTGTTGAAAAATAAGGCACCCCCCCTGAAAATAAGGCCTCCTCAATAATAAGATGACAATAAATGTGTACCATATTCTTTTTCAGGGGAAAATAAGACATCCCCTGAAAATAAGACGTAGAGCATCTTTGGGAGCAAAAATTAATATAAAACACTGTCTTATTTTCGGGGAAACACAGTATGTACACAGTATTGCAATACATGTTATTGTTCTAGATATGATTTTCAGCCTGCCAAGACATTCACAGCACAATCCAATGCATATCTAATAAGAAGTAAGCACCACTGAGTTCGCACTACAGAATGTGGCACCAATTAAGTATGTATTAGTGCCAAAAAAGAAAAAAAAATATTTTTTTTAAAAAAGTTGATTTTCTTTTTACTTTTACTGTAGGTGTGTATGCATGCCCACACATGAATGCATGCATGCAAACATACTTGCACATATATACCCAAGTACAGTGTGACACTACCCAATGTGAAGGGTACCTATAAGCCATGTGTTCTTTATGGACACAAATGAGAATGTATTCAATCACTTGCTAAAGCTGAGCCTTAGCAGGATGGAATCATTCATATATAGTAATAATATATCAACAAAGATGCAGTATTATGGTGCACTTTATATTTCCGTTTATGAAATGATCTGAGTGCAGCAAAGGCGTCCTCTGAATCATAGCTGCATCTGGGCTTCCATTGGTGATGTGACACAAATGCATCCCCTTGATTTAACGTACCTGTGTGTCATTCTATGACCCTCACACAGTCTTATAAATCCTAGCCTATTGTATTTTCATTAAACTTTGGTTAATTTCTTCAGATTACTTCATCCTCGTCCTCATGTAGTCAGTGATGTGGTACCTGGGGATAAAATCATCCACTGTGTAAGAACCTTATGCTATCATAAATTCAGCGACAGCTGCAGCTATGACATGTTGGCAGGTTTGGATGAAATAATGAGATGAAACCCATCCAGTGCATAATTAATATGCTTAGTGTTTATGCTTATATTTCATGATAAAACCTTGCCCTATAAAACAGAACTACGATAACCTAGAACTAATTATTCTTTCTGCATGCATGTCTTACTGCAGAGTGAAATTAAACCTGCATATCCTTAAATATGTGTTTGTGGGTGTGTGAAAGTATTGGAAATATATATAGAGAGACGCAGTTTACATATTTCTTACTGATCTAAAATTTATAGCATGATGTGGGGTAGAAAGTAAGGACAGGACATATTTTAAATATGAGGGCCTGCACACACATCTGGTGCCCTACAAATAAATATCCTCACATTTTCTGTGTTTTGTTTAACAGTTCCTAATGTTAATTTCTGTTCAAACAACTTCCACAACAGTTTAAACTGTTGTGCCTTTCTACATCCTTAGAATCTAGATCCTTGTGGATCCTTATGACTACTCATCTTTTGGGGCCCTATCTTGGAAATCAATATTGAAACTTGGGGTGCTTTTACACAACCTCTAAAATCTGCCTGCAACTTAAATTCGGACCAGAGATCGTGGGGGCTTGTCACTCTTCCTGTGTTCCCACCCCTCCACACTCCATTGTTCCTGCCTGCGTGAGGGGAGGGAGAAAAAAAAGGGAGAAAAAAATGCAGGCTCACCTCCGTCTGCCAGTCGAAGCCTCCCCGAGCTGCCCCGTCGTCGTGATTACTGTCTCTTAAAGGGGTGGTGAGGACAAAAAAAGAAGAAGAAGAAGAAGAAGAAGGTGAGGGCGCCCGGCATTCACTGCTTTACAATGCGCATTGGAAGATTTTTTACCTGCTGGAGGCCAGGTACTTGAAAAGTGTGCTGGGACCCGCTTAGGTGGGCATGGTCTTACTTAATTCTTTTTTAAGTCCGGAACTGGTGGAGAAACATTTTAAAGCTCTGGATCTGGGAGGCCTTTGCCTCAGATTTTAGGGGTCGTGTAAATGTGCCCATATTTTGGGGGAACTAATAACAGGGGAAATAGCTCAGTTTAGCTTCTCAAATTTGTCTTGACAGCTCTTGGTACAATGAAAGACTAAAATAAAAAATAAAATAAAAAAGATGTGCAAAATGTAGTATTAGTTATAAGAACCTTTGTTCTCCCTAGCAAACTTAGTTATGACAGTAGTTCATAAATAAGAGATCATTCAGAAACAACATCCTTTAAAAATAATAATAACACATATACACTCACCATGCATTATTTATTTCATTCCATTCCATTTTTATTCTGCCTTTATTCCAGTCAGAAGACCCAAGGCAGCTCACAAATTATTAAAAAAAAACTACCAACAACTTGCCAACTAGAAACAAGATAGGTTATTAGATTAAAACACAATTAAGCATGCCATGCTATTAAAACAATCTGTTTAAAACTGCTTAAACACCTTGAGAGCATCTTAAAACACATAATGTTTAAGACACTGTGTCTTTTAAATTACTAATGACCACCCAACTGCTCCTCAAATGAATACCTGCCATTTTATCTCTTTTCTCCGAACTGCAACAAGATGTGCTGCCATGCCAGCCTGGTCAGTTCATCTTCTTCACATCAGTAGCTAAATGGCTTCATGGGCTAGCAGTAAGGATATGTGCCTGGCAGCCACGTTCCATTTGTAGCAGTGAGTCACCGCCCTCAGCACTATGGCTCTCTTTCAGAGCCAAACCTGGGCATGGGGTTGCCTTTGACTCTCCTCCGGCGACTGCAGCGGGTGCAAAATGCAGCGGCCAGACTGGTGGCGGGTGCGCGTCGCTTCGACCGCATCACCCCGGTGCTGGCCCAGCTGCATTGGCTACCCGTTGCCTCCCGGATCAGATTCAAAGTCCTGGTTTTAGTTTATAAAACCCTCCATGGCCTGGGTCCGGACGACCTGGCGGAGCGGATCGTCCAGCGGTCAACATCGGCCCGACCGGTTCGGCAGGCGCGAGCGCACTCGCTACTGGTTCCATCCCCCCGAGAAGCCAGGCGATCTTTCACCCGGAACCGGGCTTTCTCGGTGGCCGCCCCATCCTTATGGAACTCCCTACCTAGTGAAGTGCGCTCAGCAGAGTCCCTGCTGGCCTTCCGTAAAGCGGTGAAGACCATCCTATTCCGCGAGGCCTTTGGTGACCTAGCCTAGCCTTTTTTTTTTTTTTAAATCCGCCATCGATAATTTGCTGAATTTGGTAGCTGCGGCGAGTTCGGAACTCAAGGGTGCGCCCCGCCTCTGCTTTTTAATTGTTTATTTTAATTCATGTTTGATTGTAGGTTTTGTATTTTCCTGCTATTGTTTTGTATTGTATTCCTACTTGTATTTGCTGACTTGTTTAGCCATGTTCGCCGCCCAGAGTTCCCTTTGGGAAGATGGGCGGGATATAAATGCAACAATAAATAAATAAATAAATAAATAAATAAATAAATAAACTTAAAGAAACAAAAATGACATAGGTCACTGGGACCTCCCATACATTCTGCACAGGCTTTTCCTCCAGGAGGGATGTAGATACTGGATGACAAGTCAAACAGTTTGTGCCCTCATGCCTTCATAGACCTGCAAGGAAGCCCCGTCTCCTTCTTGACAGATGGGAAGCTCACTTGGGAAGTTTGGATCTTCTCCCTTGCTGCTGTTATTGGGGAGGTGCAGGGGTATGTTGCTTACCAGTACCACTGAATAGGTCCCTGAATGGGTACATCACTCCTTTGGGCAATTACAGTGGACCCTTGAATAACAAACAGGTTGTATAACATAAAATTTGTACAACATAAAAAATTCCGGAGATAGGGGAAATTTGCTTAACAGAATCGCCTATGGGGAGAATCCGTACAACAGAAAAATGGGATTACTCCATTTTCAATGCATTCCTATGGGACATTTGTATAAAAGAAAATTTGCTTAACATAATTTCATTTGGAACGAATCAATTCCTTTATATAAGGTACCACTGTACTCCCCCTTGTTAAAGTGACTGGGTGTGAACGAACTAATCAGGACTGAGAAAACAATGGAGATCAATCATATTTAGCTACGGAATGTGGGGCAGTAGGACCGACACATTTGTGACTCTGGAAGAAGGAGCAATAATGTGTCAGTTTTACAACTGCAGAGCTGAAAAGGGACTCTACAGGTCATCAAGTGTCAAGAAGGCACAGTGAGGAATCAAACTCCCAGCCTCTGGCTCCACAGCCAGCTGCCTTAACCGCTTAAGCTATCCAGCAGTTCACACAACTAATGCTCCAAAGGTTCAGATGTTACTCACAAAATAGCTAGTACAATATGTAGAAACATATTGACTTCTAGGACATTTACAGTACAAATGGAAGTCTTTAGAAATGCTTTTAGACTACCCTGTGTTTTAAACTTGCACATTGTTCTGTAAATGCCGGCACACAGTAGTGTGTTTGTTTTTCACAGTGATAAGAATTATAACAGCTACGCACTAGGACCCCAATATCTGCTGGGGATTGGTTCCAGGCCTTCCCATGGATAATGAAAACCGTTGATAATGCCTGCCCACCCACCCCCTAACTGCTGTTTTGAGACAGTAGCATACTTTATGACTGCTGTTTTGAGACAGTAGCTTGCTTTATGGCTGCTGTTTGTGACAGTAGCTTGCTTTACAGATGCTCTTTATAACAATAGCTTGCTTTGTGGCTGCTGAATTATTTTTTCTCTCTACCAACCATGGATAACTGAATCAGTGGATAATGAATCAGTGGATATGGGGGTCCTACTGTAGATGTATTTAGAAAGAATAGTAGTGGATATCATGAGTTGTATACAGAAACACAAAATGACCCAGCACTTATAAGTTATTGTGGCCGCCAGGGGAAAATCTCCATTTCCACTGCTTTATTCCATGAGTGTAATCATTTAATTGCCTCTGATTTAAAATCACCAGGGTCATCTGAAATCTGAGTGTATGCAATTTAGTTTTGCATTACTTGTTGCAGCTAATTGTGGCTAATTGGGCCACTGACAAGACTTGTCTCTAATATGGCCTGGTTGTGAACCTAACTAAACAAATGAGATATACCTTGTGGTACCTGTCTGATCAGCTAAAATTTACATGATCACCAATAGAATTAGACATAGGATTACTATCTGAAAACACCCAAGCTCAGGATGTTATTATTTCAAGGGAACTTTTCCCATTATCTATTACTTCAGTGCAGGCCAGTTGGTATCACTGCTTTCATTTGTTGCATCTCCAACAGCAATTCATTGGGCATGATCACAATATCATTTAAAGCATAAGACTAATTATAACAGGACAAAGACCACCAACAGTATTTATTCAAAACCATAGTTCGATGGGGAATGTAGAGAGAAGAAGCATGATTTATTGAATAAATATAGATTGTACAAACAACAGGCCCTGGAAAGAATTCCATCTGAATGGTTCACACTGGAAAGAGAATACAAATCCCTGATTAAGAGGAAGAAGGCTGAAGCCCAGAAGGAATTATGGCAACAATTAATAGCTGCAACAAGATCTAATGATTCCTTGTGCTTGTGGAAAATTGTGACAAGGCAGTTGACTGCCCACCCTGTTGCTAATGAGATGCATATCCCCAAAAAGGTTTGGGTAGCACATTTTAGGGGAATCTACTGACAGCATTCAGACTCTGCAACCAGAGTTCAAAAATTGCCTTTAGGGTTAGCAGAGTGGCCCCCTGTTTCCATGCAGGAAATAGTCTCGTTGATTCATCAGCTGAAACCAGGCAAAGCCCTAGGTGCTGATTATATAACAGCTGATTATTGCAGGATAATTTGGAGTTGTGGAACCCAGTTTTGGCCTTGCTATTTACTTGGATTGACCAAACAGCAGTTATACCGGAGTACTGGGGACTTGCTATTATAATGCCAATTTTCAAGAAAGGCTGTAAACTGGACCCAAGAAACTACCGTCCAATAAGTCTACTAAGCAGTATTAGCAAGCTATATGCAAGGCACTTGTTGGGAAAGCTTCAGTATTGGTTAAATGATGAAAATATTCTTGCTGAAGAACAAGCTGGGTTTAGATCTGGTAGGGCCACTATAGATCAGGCACTCGTTCCACACCATCTAGCAAATAAATACTCTACTCCAAAAGGAGGTTCGTTGTATGTGGCATTTATAGATTTTAAATCTGCTTTCGATCTGATACCCAGAGAAAAATTGTGGGCCAAATTTGAGTCTACAAATATTGATAAAAGACTTCATAAATGAAGCGACTGCATGAAAATACTAGTCTCAAGGTAATTTGCAATAAGGCAGGGGCATTATCTAACATAATTCCATCACTCAATGGGGTCAGGCAAGGCTGCTTTTTAGCTCCAACAGTGTTTAATTAATGACATTATGAGCAATTTATCAAGTGCAGACTATCACCCCCCTACATTAGGCTCAAGCCCCCTTTCAATCCTGCTTTATGCAGACGATGCAGTCTTTATATCAATCTCGCGTGTGGGATTATGGAGAATCTTGAAAGCCTTAGCCTCATACTGTACCAGAGAACATATGTCCATTAATTATGATAAGGCTAAGATTCTGGTCATTAGCAGAAAACGTAAAAAGCATGGATGGACAATAAATGGAAATAGCATAGAGCTAAAATTATACCCCAAATGCTTTACGGAGCCCAACTGTTTGCATACTCGAACATGAAGCCTTTGGAGACGGTGCAGACAAAGTTTCTGAGAAGAATTCTTGCAACACCTTTTTCAGTTTTCACCTTTGTGTGTCCCTAATGCAATACTCTGATTGGAGGCTGGATTAATTTCCATCAAAGCACATGGACTGATCCACATGTTCATCTACTGGCTGAAACTTATTTTTGCCCCATCAGGATTGGCACCCCTGATATTAGTGGATATATTCCAATCAACTTGGAAAAGGAATCTAACTGTTAACTTACTGCAGCTGGGTTTTCCTTAAAGGCTATTTTGACCAGGGGTTTTGGCAATGCCAAGGTTGTCATTGAAAGGAAAATCTGGGATGTAGAACTTCAAGAACATCTAGCTGCCCATGACAAACTCAGCACAGTTGGGAATAGTTTCTTTAGAATGTTGCAAGAATCACCAACCAGCCTTTCTGTTTTGTTCAGAGCTCCAGAATACTGGAGAAGCTTGTTACCTTTCCAATCTCACAATTTCCTGTTTGAAATCCAGGATCAGAATCCTGCTGCATCTAGCTACCCTAATATTCCCATCTACCTCTAATGTATAGTTCCCTGGGCAATGTGAGAAATTTATATCTTCATATGGATGAAGAATTCTCTTCTCACTACCAAACTCTGGGATATAGGCCCATGCTTCTTTCAAATTAACACCAATTCTAATTTCATGACAAATGAATGTGGTCTGTTTATATGCTGATCAGTGGCACTGATGAATACTTGACTTGAGAAAGCTCACACTCAATGCACATAAAATAAGAACAGTAATTGTTTTTTCATTTACCTTTAAGTGTTTAACTTCTCTTTCAGCTGTTCCAGCATAACAATTGCTGCTTAGCATAGACTAGATTTTGACTAGCAGCCTGAAAAAACCTTTCCAGCTATATCTAATTTTGAAAACAAAGCTAAGCGCAGCCATTCATTGTTGGCACCATGCACCAAGCAATGAGTTGCCAACTGGAATTCAAGAAGGACAATAAGCATTATGGAACCCATTTAAAGAATCTGCATCTTTCAGACGGGAATAAGAATTTATTCAGCCAACTGTTCCCCTCCCCACTTCCAGTGTGAGCCTGGAGTGTGTAGAAAAGAATTTAACAAAGCATTTGAAAAAAATTCCAAAGCATCTGAAACAACAGAAAGCAATCTATAAAACTACACAGAGCAACACAGAATGTTTCTGTAGCCAGCATCCCAGCATTTAAGCTATTTGTGTGTGTGTGTGTGTGTGTGTGTGTGTTTGTGTGTGCTTGTTTATATGTGTGTGTTTCAGGGCTTTTAAAAAACATTTGTAGTACATTTGTCCTCAACCATACAAAATGAAAGGAAAAGCGAACAGTAAATAAACTATCATCATTTGTAGAAATTGGGAACAGACAAGCTATAGGATAGTGATAGAATGTGAGAATCAGGGGCTTTCTCTCCCATTCTTCTGCAGCTCTGAATATATGTATCTTGGGTTAATGGGCTGCAAAAAAGAATTATATCTCCAAATCACAGATGTCTTTATTAATATATGCAAGTATATTAATGTATAAAATTCTTGCTCAAATCATATTGACATTCCAAATGGTGCTAACAAATCATGCTGTCTCCCCAACAAAAATTACCTACAGATACTCTTGGCTTTTCTGACTCACAGGAAGAGCCAAGAAGCAAAGCATTGGGTAGCCTCCCCTTTCAACTTGCTCTAGAACAGTAAGTAGTTTTAAGTTACTTGACAGCCCCAATAATAATAGTGTTCTGTTCTGGAGTTGCCACAATCATGGAAAGCATGGCGGCCACCAAGATCCAGCTGTATATATGCACAGAACATTTAACCAGATGTGTCTGGGAAGCCCATAAGTATAAGTGTTCCGCATATTATTTTTTCAGTGTTAAATGAGGATAAGTGAAATCCTTAGGAAACTTACATACAGAAAAATCAGCTACATGATGGAATGTGGGAATCACCTATCGGCTTCAATTACCTAGTATGTCTGTTAACATTGGTAGTTGACATTGCATTGTACAGTCAGATCTGCTCAGTCCAGTATTGCTTTTTATCGTTATTTCACCTTTACTAAAAGCATAATTAGCAAGGGAATGTGGATTCTGCTAATACGTTTTGATTTCTGGATAACGAGACAGATTAATTTACAACTCCCAGGTTCTGAGTAGGCTTTTTTCAATGCACAAGTCTGGGTTCTTCAATTTTTAATTGCAGATAGATGGCTTGGAGGGGAAAAAACACTGACCCAATTATACATGATGTTTCATTAAAACTATGGCAAGATCAGCTCTAATTTACCTCATTTGCTTTGGGGGCTTTTAATAAAAGCATTTAAATTGTATCATGTTCATTACATAGCAGAGACAGGAGATGCTATATGCAACAATCATATGGAAATGTCGGTCGTTTGTCCACTCCCATCGCCAAGTATTTCCTTGTCAAGTCTTATTTCAATAGTCTTCCTAAGAGCAGAACTTGACATCTATGGGTATTTGTACACGACCCCTAAACTCCGCAGCAAATGGCTGCCAGCTCCGGAGCTTACAATTGTTTCCCCACCAGCTCCGGAGTTTGCAGGAAATTAAGTGCGACCACGCCCACCTAAGAGCGTCCCAGCACACTTTTCATGTACCTGCTCTTGGAGGGTGAAAATCCCCAGATCCGGATGTAATCTGGGTGAGTGCTGGGCTCTCCTTGCTTCTGTTTGGTTTTTTTGCCTCCCGCCCCTTTAAAAGAAGGGGTGGGAGGCAAAAAACAAACAAACAGAAGAGAAGGAATCAGGACGACAACGGGGCTCCGGGTGGCTTCGGAGGTGAGCCTGCATTTTTCCTCTCTTTTTCCCCCCTCCCCTCACGCAGACAGGAGCAAGGAAGTGCGGAGGGGTGGGGACACAGGAAGAGCAACGAACCCCCAAGATCTCTGGTCCGAATTTAAGTGGCCAGCGGATCTTAGGGGTCATGTGAAAAGGCCCTATAATCTACAGCTTGCTCAATAATGCAACTCCCTACACAGCTTTCTAAAACAAGCCACCATTTTTGTCTTCAGTTCTGTAAATGACTATTGAAATGTTCAATCTCCTTGCACTATATTTGGGGAGTATTTATTTATTTATTTTATTTTAGAGTGTTTTAACCCCGTCGTTCTCCTTGGAAAAGGATCCAAGGTGGCTTACAGTAATGAGGGATAATATACAGTCTAGTACAATTAAGACATGTTCAAATATTGAGAACAAGGAATTGAGGATCCTCTTACAACATTAATAGACAACATTACATTAAAGCTACATTACATTAAAGACTTTCTCTAAGAATGGGATGTTCAATACCAGTCAGCTTTTCCACTTTTAGTCTTTGCCCTTCTGAAAATATGATGATTCCCTCGAACCCATCAATCTCTTCCTTTTATTTCTAGAGAACTTGCTTTAACTCAAATTGTACTCCATCCACACTTGATCTTGGTATAAAAGAGACAGACTGAGTGTTTCACAAACCTCCAGTCTAGGCACATTTGTCAAAATAGGCACACATATATAGACACACACGCACGCGAGCTGAAACTTATGGCTCTGAAAAGGAAGAACCTGGTCTGTACAGAAATATGCAAGCATTAACAGTGGAACACAAAGTAAAGTGAAATGCAACTATAAAAATATAAATCTGAGTATAACCTGATAAGACCTACTATTGCCATGAAAGTCAGAAACATACTGACTATCAGACTAAGGGTCTTTGTTTGCTTGCTTGCTTGCTTGCTTGTTTGTTTGTTTGTTGGATTTTTATACCTGAAATTTTATACCTGAAATATAAATTTTGTATTTATCCTCTGTTAAAAACCATAATTAATTCCAAAGTGCATATTTATTTTGCCCCAACCCATTTTATATTCTTAGGAAGCAAGTTAAAACGAATGGCCACCAGAGGGCCATTTATTTTGGCACTCTTGTCTTCTTAATTGACCTAAGCCCACAGTGAAGCTTACAGCTGGTTTTAAGTGGTTTGCCTAGTTTAAGAATGCAAACTGAACATCTGTAGCCTCCCAGATCTGTATATTAACATAAGAAGATATGCATTTCAGTTTCTCAGTATAACCACTGGAAATAGCCCAAAAACCACGGAACTTGAATCATCTAAAAATTAAAATGCTACATATTGCTGGGTTTTTTGAGAAATGTAGACTGGCCCTCAGATTAAAAAGACCTGGGTCAAATCCCCATTCAGCTATGGAAACCAGCTTGGAGGTGGCAATTGTCAGCCACTCCTTGAACATCTCACATAATTTACAAAAAAACATATTAGGGTTATGGGCCCACTAAATGGATGACAACTCCCACAATTCTTTATCATTGGCAATATAGGCTCCGAATTCTGGGAGTTGCAGTCCAGAACATCTGGAGGGTGGAAGGTTCCTCACCCCTGATGCCACAAAGGACACAGTTCATAGCTATCTTATGTGACATATGTTCTAGTGAGTGCACACAACTCGTTTCATGGTTGCACTTCATCTGTTAGCACACAATCATTTTTAATTCCAGTTTGAAGAAGGGAGAAATTAATCTTAGTGATGCAACAGAAGAAACACCTATCTATTCCATTTGTTGTGTTGATTGCTTTGATTTTGGATATCACAGGATTCAAACTCTGACCTTGCAGTGGCTGAAATCCTGTTGCACAGATCCACATGCATAATGGGGTTGATGTCAGCATCGCTGGCAAATCATTGCTGATTAAAGACTTCCTTTATCCATTTCGAGGCACATGTGATTTTCCTGCACTGCGTGTGAGTTGCCGGCACCTTGAAATTGCATCAAATTGGTGGTGATTGGCCGTTGCTGCTGACGTCATACCATTTGCACATGGAGCTGCACAACACAAATTCAGCCAATCTTTCCCTTGTTTGAAAATGAGACTGTTGTACAGGTATTTGGAAAATTACTTTATTATTGCAGCTATACATTGATAGATAGAAAACTGATCAGATTTTCCCTTTCCTTCAAAAAAATTTGAAGAATTCTTGCCTTTGCTGAAATTAAAAACAAAAACAAAATGTTTTTTTAAATCACTAGCTTCTTAGAAATTCCCCCCACCCCTTCTTGCAAGAACCAGTGAGTCTGATAAAAGAAGTCAGGTTGATGTATTTTTCCGTCTATAAGACTACTCCCACTTTTCCAACCCAAAATTACAGTTTTGCAATTACTCACTTCTCTCCTCGGCTTACTTCTCTGTATATGATGACCTTTAATTTTTAGTCTAACGATTTTAGTCTTATACATTGAATAATACTGTGTGTTGTTTTCCTGGTCAACACAGGAAGATTTGTAGGCTCGCTCTTTACCAGACATACAGCACCTTCACTGAGAATGCCAAAGGACAATGCTGTAGTGCTGTAGAAGTACTGCATTCAGGAGGAATCAGACGGAAGAAACCAGTAGCATGCCATCAAATACTTCAATAGTCCTGGATGTTGCTTGCCTTCTCAAGCTAAGCATATTAATAGCAGTCTGGATGCAGACTAAAATGTTCCTCTACTACCCACTGGCCAGTCAGCTCATCTATCCAATGACTTCCCACTTCCACAGGCTGATATCTAGACTGGAAGTTCTGGCCATTCAGAAGACACCAAACCAGAATAGAATACCAGGATTGCTGAATAGGCAGTTAAAATTGGAGAAATCTACTCTCACTTGTACTCCGAGACCAGTAGATTTTCTTCATGACTGAAGCAATCCAAAAGTACTACAGGAATAGAAGGATCAGCTGAGAGGACACTCATATTCTAATGGGGGGGGCTCCTATCAGGCCCCCAAGACGAGAAGCTCAATTAAGCATGGAATCAGCCGTATTCTACAAATTATTTGACTAATCTAGCTGCACTAGTCAGGTACATTACCTTTGCAGGATTATTTGGTTTTCAATGTTTTCATGTTCAAGAATATACTTATTGGTTCACCAGTTAAGGAAACAACCCTATGCCCAGATTTCACCATGTGAAAAATGCAACTGTCCAAGTGATGTAAGACAATTTAGCAGGAAAAAAAACTGGATTGTAGCTTTTGAGCAAACTGCATGTAGAGCACTGTGACTTGATTGCATCAGCACCCACAAAATAAAAGTGAATTATGCCAGGGCTCAGAAGTTATCAAGCTTGGAGCCAGATAGCGTTATTAAAAAAAAAGAAATTCAGGAAAACATTCTAGATTCTTTAGATCTTTCAATGCTGCGATATATGAGATACTTTTCTTAAACATGAAATTTAATTGTTGGAGCTGTCTTATTCATTTCAGTTTTGCCTGCTGGAAAGTCAATAATTATTGATTAAATTTTGTTAGGAAAATTCTTATCTGTTACCCTAGCCCAAGCAAGAAAAGCCTTAGTTTATTTTATGCAGCACTTGTAGACACTCTCTCTAACCCTTAAATAAAGGCCTAACTATATTCTCAAAAGTTTTCACGGCTAGGTGTGTTCAGCTACTGCTGATTTTTCAGGTTGCACTTTGTGGTCCCAATATATACCTGGCCACAACTACTATGCATCCAGTATACTCCTGCAGTGGTGAGTGGGTTCCTCTTGTCCTTTGCTGACCGTAGCATATGTTATATTTTTGTGTTGGGTCTAAATACTGTTTGTAGGTTGTGTTTTTTCAACACTTTGTTCATGTGGTCCGTGACTCTTTTTATGTATGGCAGAAGTACTTTGGTGAAGGCTGTTTTTCTTCTTTTTCATGAAAGACACTGCAGGCTAAAACAACCTGAAAAATCAGCAGTAGCTGAACATACTCTAAAACAAACTGGACATGAAATCCTCTTCCAGGACATAGAGGTACTAGACAACACTACCAATCACTATGTCAGACTGCACAGGGACGCCACTGAAATCCACAAACATAAGCACAGTTTCAACAAAGAAGAAGAAAGTCTAAATATCAACAAAGCCTGGCTTCTAGTACCCAGCCACAAGCAAAGGTCATGAGTTCACACAATAGAACAACTAACGACACCCATCAACTGCATAATAGGATCGTTGCTACCCCTGATTATGTTGAAACTTCTTAATCCCTCCATCACAATACAATGACTAACACCTATTGTCCTGCATAGGGCAACTTCCTCTTTCCCACAACTTTAAGAACCCCAGTCTCTCTCACTCTATAATCCAGAGCACAGAGAGAAACTTCTTGTTCCCTGAGCTCCTTTCCCTCTGAAGATGCCAGCCACAGAGTCTGGCAAAACATCAGGAAGAACAACTTCCAGAACACAGCCAAACAGCCCGAAAAACTCACTACCACTATCAAATATCTAACTGACGATCTCTTGTGGAAATGGACATAATTTGCTTCAAAGGCTCTCGATATTTTTCTCCTTGAAGAACTATTTAAAAAGCCATCAATGAGGAAGGCATAAAGGTCACATTACTGTAAAAGATGTTGGCTAGGTGAAGAGAAACTGGATGACAGCTTATTGCCGATGACCCAGTTAATGTAGTGGCTCTATTATGCATGGATTTGTGAGGTCCACATCTAGTGTGTATTAAACTAGATAGCAGAGAAATTGGTTTAAAAGACCTTACTAAGTATGTCACAAAGATGGAAATGTGATGGTGCCAGATAGTATGTACAGGATGCAAGCATTTTCCAATTCTTTCCATAGTATAACTCAAAGTCACCTTAAAGTGTTTATGGTAATTTTGGCCAGATCATGCAATTTATCCCTACTTACCGTATTTAGATTCCCCCCCTAAATAAATAATTATCTGGGGTGTTTGCCCCCACACATGTGTGCTAGTCATGACCAACTCTAGGGTCAGTGCTCACCTCAGTGTATTCAAGCCGAAGAGCCAGTGTTGTGCAAATCCATGGCCACTTGGCCAGCATGGCTGCAAGGAAACATTATTTTACCTTCCTGCTTTTTATGGCAGTACCTATTTATCTACTTGTGTTTACATGCTTTCAAACTGCTAGGTTGGCAGGAGCTGGGGCTATCAGCGGGAGCTCGCTCTGCAACATGGCACCCAGGATTCAAACCACCGAGCTGCAGACTTTGCAGTCGACAGTTTTCAGAAGCCATAGTCCACTGAGCCACCATGCCCCTTAAGGCTGAAGATATTTATACAAACTGACTTCCATTTCCATAAGATGTTTCTGTTGCCCCAGGGTGTCAATTAAAAAATATTTAATCTGTTGTGTGTGATATTAGAATAAGCAACAGTTGCAAGCCAGAAGGAAAAGGGCAGAAAAATCCTTGCCTACTTGTTTGATACATGAAGATGAGTAGACAGATGTTCTAGATGCTCCCTCCTTTTTGCCATTATTTTTATGAAGGATGGCTATATGCTCAAGAGGGCTTCTTTTATCCACAACATTAATGGAACCATTAGAATGGCTGCTGGCATTTCTCTGTGTCAGGTGTATTAAACTGTGGAAGACTGACGAAGCTGTTTGGATGAGCAGTTTCAAACTCTCAAGAAAAGTAGTCCAGTTGCCATGACTCAACTTCCAGATAAACTGTGGAAGGCAAAGAGAAGTAAAGGGGGATTTAATAGCTTCCACTCCCACCATAATCATCAGACTGGTTCATTTCATCCTCTCCTTTTGGGCATTGACTTCCTGACTTCCTGTACCGATCTTTTTTTCTTCTGTACTTCCAGAGAAAGAAGGATGTTGGGGTGGTGGTGGGATCCTCGTACTGTGTATTTTGGGCCTTTGTGTGAGTGTGTACTATGAAATATTTATGACACCATTTGACTATGTGTTACTATACAGTGGTGCCTCTTAAAACAATTTTAATTTGTTCTACGGGTCAAATTGTTTTAAGAAAATTTTGTCTTATGAAACGCAGTCTCTCATAGGAATGGATTGAAATTGGATTAATCCATTCCAGAGGCTGTGGGTTGCTTCATTTTATGAAAAAATTGTGTGACGAAATGCGGTTTCTGTTAGGAGTGCACTGGTAACAGATTAATCCATTCCGGAGGCTAGAATAAGGATGAAAAGAAATGGTCCCCCCCCCCCCGGTACATACGGAACAGTTTTTGGTCTTGAAAAGCATCCCATTGGGAATATTTTGTTATGTGAAGCATGACTATTCCCACAATTCTTTTCTTCCTATGGGTTTTTGTCTTACGAGGCATTTGTCTTAAGAGGTACCACTATACTTGGGAAAGAGTTGCAGATTTCTATATTGCCAATATCAACTATTTCCTAGGAAGTAAGTTTTGTATGTGCAATATGGTCCATTGCACTGTTTTTGAGAGAGGTTTTGTCAGTGATAAAAGATTTGCTTAGATTTGTTCCACTGCTCATTATATGCAGTAGCCTAGAATCGTTAGCAGTCGTCCACTTAAGTCCCTTTGGCTCAGTACTTCCAAGGAGCTTTCCTCTTTTTTTTATAAATAGAGGAACTCTATTTATAACAACTTAAATTATTACGCTGGTAAGTAAAAAACAAAACAAAAAAACCCTCACAAATTCTGCCAAAAGAAGAATATCAGGTTGTTATTTACCTGATATTCTGATGCTGCAGGAAATCAGAAAACCAGATATTCATGCAAATTTCCTTAAGAGAAAAGAACTGCGGAGTGCCTTGAAGACTTGTGGCTTTACTCTATTTCCAATTTCTATAATCTCTGTCAGATAAGGAGGGCCACTTGATTTTTCTCAAGGGCATATTGCATTCTAAAAAGACATATTTTGGGAGCATGCTCTTACTACAAGTCAAATCCAGTTTTTAGAGAGGCTGTTTCTCAAACTGCTAACATTTGGAGATGGAGAGTGAATACTTGGTGTCACTTCAGCATAATAGCATGGCGTTATCTGCAGGGGATCAATTAGAAGCCCCCCCCCATTGTCAAAGCCCACAGATATGTAAACCCTATGTATATCTGAATTTTTATTTCCCTCTAGCGGCCACTTCCACTAAAACACTTTGGAAATGCATATTTCTGAGTTTTAGAAATATATATATATTTTTCAAGTGCTGGTCCCGCAGATACAGCAATTCTGCTGCATTGTCCAAGATCAGGATTAGGGTGTGGATGGCAGAGAAGTTTGGAATTACTTGTTTAGACCTCTGGACCCTGCTATGCTGTTCAGCCCTTTTTAAAAAATTGCAGTCTTTTCGTAAGAACATGTGTTAGTATTTGTACACCGACTTTGAAAGAAAAATAAAGGTTATCCAGAGCTATTCTTTCTCAGCCAAATCAGACCTTCCTGCCTCTGCAAATGAGTTATTTTACTAGGAAACACATTTTGAGATGTATATATAGGACACTGCTTAATGACATGCTGCATTTACTCAGTATCCTGTTCTGTTGTGTCTTGCATTATAGATGTAACATGGCCATGTTTTAGTGTACAAAAACTGACCATGGCCCTGCTTCTAAATGAGATGTTTTCTTTTCTCTTTCCTTGTAGGCTGTTGATATACTTTTGCAACATGGGGCGTATGTCAATGTTCAAGATGCTGTATTTTTCAGCCCTCTGCATATTGCAGCGTACTATGGCCATGAACAGGTATGGCAAAGCTGATGTGGTCACAAAGAAGTTCTGTTGACACATACATACAATTGCTTATTGGAGTGATTTCTGAGAATGGATGAGACTGTACAAATTAACCACTAAAGTTAGAATTTTGGGATCCCCTGAGGCCAGCTGAGACAATACTCTTCAGTCTGACATTTTCTATTGCACGCCATCACATGAGAAAGACCAAGGGATGTCTATAAATATGTACAGCGGTATCATTTGTCAATAGAAAGGCTGTATGGCTAAGAGGTGTTAACATTTGTAAAAGACCATTGTAGCCTCATATCTGTGCTGGGCTGGGTAAATAAGCATCTCTGACTGGGTCCTTTGCAGCATTCTTTGTGTTTTATTTACAAGTTATGCCACCCCAAATGCTTGTTACATCTGATCCACAAAATGTGTCCCATGATTTCTTACACTATTGTAACAATTCAAGGAATCCCAAGGTCTATTCTCTGGGATGGTGTGATTGAGAACTTTTACACAGGCAGCCCCTGGGATTGCTCTAAAATGTTTTGAGGTTCTTAATGGCCTCTCATGTAGAAGTCCATTTCTGTTGCTGGGTGGCCATCAATTTGTTGCTTCTATTGTTGCTATTTCTTCTTTCCATACCTCATCCCTATGGGTATAATTCGACTGCTCCCAAGCTACCAAGACTGGCTAGTGGAAGTTTCGGCTCCCTTAGCTCAATTGCTATAAGCTGCTCTCCCTTTGAAGTAGAAGAAGTGTGTAGAGGCCTAATAATGCACACAAGAGATGGGCACGAAATGATTTTTTTCCATTATTCATTATTTGTTTCATTACATAACAAAATGAATAACGAACCTGGCGGGGAATTTGGAACAAACCGAAACGAACCCAGAAAATTAGCTTTGTTACATTTCATTTGCATTAATGGCAACGCGTGATGAAAAGAGCTGTTTTAAATGTTAAAAAACGTCCTGAATATCCGTAAAAACCCAGCGATAATTATTTATTCTGCCTGGTAATACCTACCAGGGGGGTTGGGGTCCTTAAAACGTGCATTTATGTCTTTTCTCAGATCGCTGTATTTTTTTTCCTTTCAGGGGAGTTAGGGGACATCGACCCAAAAGGGCTCCCAGATGCCTAATATTGATTTCTTGGGTATTAAAACACCCTGGACATCCATAAAAATGGAGTGATAATTATTTATTATTTATTCTGCATGATAATACCTACTGGGGGTGGGGTCCTTAAAATTTCTCTCTAGCTTCAGTCTTGCAGCTTCCCTGCGTGCGTACTGTATACCTCTTGGTGAGTACCCTCCCCTGCCACGCAGTCACTCTGCAGCTGCCTTGCGCCCTGGGCAATGCCTGCTGCTGCCTTGCAGCCTCCCTGCGTACCTCTCTGCCAGCATCAATTTTTTTTTTAGTGTTTTCCCTCTGGTCTGGAGCATTGGGGGACGCCCCCACACAGAAATGCTTTAAAAATCATGCAAAGCGGGTAAAAATGAATAACGAATTAACAAACCAATGAAACAATTTTTGGTGAAAATTCACAAAAAATGAAATGAACCAAATTGAACCTGTCAACAAAACGAAACAAAACAAAACATTTTTTCAATTCGTGCCCATCTCTAATGCACACCCTAGGATTGGAGTTTAACTGTACCAGTTAGTTGTCCCTTTGATTTAATAAATTAGGCATCTGGATTGTAGAGCCAAAGGTAC
>JAHTLZ010000129.1:33087202-33103900 GCA_023846285.1 Phrynocephalus versicolor | reverse complement strand
CCTTTGATTTAATAAATTAGGCATCTGGATTGTAGAGCCAAAGGTACCAGTTAGTTGTCCCTCTGATTTAATAAATTAGGCATCTGGATTGTAGAGCCAAAGAATGGGAGTTTGATTCCCCACTGTGCCTTCTGGAAGAACAGCCAGCCTGTGTTACCTTGGACAAGGTACACAATAACAGGGTGCCCCCAGAAGAAGAGAATGACCAACCACTTCTGAATACTATCTACCTAAAGAACCCTGGGGCAAGGCTGTAAAGTGGAGTTGACTTGACAGCACACAATTATTATCAGATTACAGTAGAGTGCCATTTCAAAAACCAATTTGCTGGCTGATTCCAACAACACAAGACAACTGAAAAGAATATAATTCTACATTCAGTTACGGTAATGGTATGCACAATGTTTGCTTTCTTCAGATGATTCTCTTTTGAGACAGATAAATATGTATGACTGCATGCACCCACACGTGCGGGTGTACATATATACCCATCCCATCCAGTTATTGCAGAAAGACTTTAATATGTTGGGCTGAGAGCTGGCTTGCTTAATTTTGATATGTCTCCTTTGAACAAATAGTCACAGTTTTGTAAAATTATGCTAAAATGCTTATGGTGCTTTTAAGATAAGAGTTCCAGCTTTCAGAACAGAAACTAGCTTGGACGTAACTAATTTATGGGCATTTTGCTACTTGGGTCAGTTAAGCTAATAGGCTTCTGTCTGTTTCCAGCCTCTTACTATCTGTGTCATTTTAAAAGTGAATTGGCAGCTGCTGCTAAGCTAATGAAATATTCGGTCTGTGTACAATTTAGTTACAAAATGATACTGCAGTAGCTTTGATTCTCGTGAAAATGGGTAAATATAGCTTGTTCTTGATGTATATGAAAGAAAATAATTCCAAATGTTAAGGCATACATTTTATTTTTTAAAAAAGTCCCTGTTGATCCCAGTTATAATTCTAAGAAATATAATATTACTAGGTAACCCGACTTTTGCTGAAATTTGGGGCTGATGTGAATGTAAGTGGAGAAGTTGGAGACCGGCCCCTTCACTTGGCTTCAGCCAAAGGATTTCTCAATATTGCAAAGCTTTTGATGGAGGAGGGCAGCAAAGCAGATGGTGAGTATTAAAAACAAAACATGTAGAGTGTGTTTGAGAGAGCTGCAATTGGTAACTGGGCCAGTTACTTCACTGTGTGATCTTTCATTACCTCTAAATTCTGTATTTCCTTCTCATGTGTGTACTTCTGTTGTCTCCTCATATTATCTCTCAATTCCTGTGATGTTCTAAGACTCCTCCTTTCTTTGGCCTTCAGCTTCTACTATCCTTGTCTGCCCTTTGGTCATTATGTGTGGCTGTCTCCAGACAATACAGCCAATACTGTACCAGCAAGTTAGCAATTAGATTACCTTAACTCACCATACTTCAGTCTGTCTCAAGACTCTGTGAAATCATGACAGTATGTTTTCATATGAACCTTAAAATCTCTTAGTGTTCTTCAGCACTAGGTACTGAGTGCTCTTTTGTGTGTGTGGAGTGCCCACATGACACCATTATGTTCTCACTGTCATTTCTTGTCCATAGTTTTTCTGTAGAGATGGGCACGACTTAGCGGTATTTTCGTTTTCATTTCCGTTTTTCGTTTCCGTTACGTAACGAAATGAAAAACGAAAAACGGCTCAGAACTGGAACGAAAACGGAAACGAAACGACTAATTTCGAGCCAATTTTCGTTTTTCGTTACTGGAAAAGCACATAATGGAGCTAAATGGGAAGAAACGAAAAAAATTTCATTTTCGTTTTCGTTTTTTCATTTTCGTTACGTAACGAAACGAAAACGAAAAATTTTGAAATTATCTCACGAAAACAGAAACGAGCCGAAACGGACCCCTAGCTGAAAACGAAAACGAAAACGAACAATTTTTCTGAGTCGTGCCCATCTCTATTTTTCTGTATTTCCTCAGACAGCAAAAATCTTCAGATGAAAGCAATACAATGTCTTGTGTGCATATGGCTTTAGTGCAACTTTTTAAACATTTTGAAAGTTTGGTGTTTCAATGTGGGCTGTGGCACATGACAATGAACCTGCCACAGCTCAGGATACACTTATTATAAATATATAAAATATAGCACCATAACTCTGTAATATTCATGAAATGATCTCTACAGACCTCTTCTTGGTCACCTACTTTAACCAAGTCACAACATGGCAGTGATCTGAAAGATTTTTAAAATCATTTTTGAAAATTAACAGTATTATGTTACAGGGGTGCAGTGCCATAACATACAAATGCGCACTCAAATTACAACATTATGATGTTATAATAATATACCTGCCATTCAGTTTCTTTGGAAAAGTAGAAAAACATTTTAGCACTGATTATAACATTGCTCAGCATCATTTTTAAAAAATGGCAATCACCCCAAAGTTTATAGACCTTATACTATGTTAAGCACTTCAAATGGCCTCACTGCCAATAGTAATATCATGCCTACAAGTTCACTGGTTCCCAGCCTTGAGTTCCCAGATGTTCTTGGACTACAATCCCCAGAAATCTTGGCCAGCACAGCTAGTGGTGAGGGGTTCTGACAGTTTTAGTCCAAAGACATCTGAGAACCAAAGGTTGGGAACCACTGGGATGAAAGGAAAGAGAACATCAGGCAGAACTCTAAGCAAAAAGCAAAACAAAATAAAAACAAAACAGACAAAACTATGTGACACCTTAGCATAAAGGGAGCACAGCATGTACATGTTGAAAAAGTGTGATGCACCTGATCACTCAATTCCTGTTGTGACAGAAGGCCAATGATTGTGGGGCATAAGGAACCACCCATCACTACTATGTAGTTCAGATATTCCAGCCTTAACATTGTTTGGGATTCCAAACACAATTTTATTTTCACCAGGGCATTTTCAAATATTTTATTGGGAGCTTGGGTTGTGAACTTACTGTATATACTTGAAAATAAGCCTAGTTTTTCAGCCCTAAATTTGGGTTCTAAAATGGGGCCCTTGGCTTATATTCAGGTCAATACTTTTAGCCACTGAGGCAAGTACTTGGGTCTGTGGCTAAAACTTATTTTAAACATTGTGTGCCACTTCTCATGACCCCCCTCTGCATCACAGGGGAGCGGTGTGCGATGTTTAAAATGACTTTTAGCCACTGACCTAAGCACTTGCATCAGTGGCTAAAAGTCATTTTAAACATCACACACCACTCCTCCAGCTCACAATGGAGGAACTGCCAGGCCCTGCTGCATTTCCCACCCTAGACTTATACTCGAGTCAATATGTTTCCCAGTTTTGGAGGGTTAAATTAGGAGCCTCGACTTATACTCGGGTTGACTTATACTCGAGTATATATGGTATTTCCTTTTCTTCTGTACAGTGTCTACTTTATGGTTAGTACTTTCTAAATATTAAACCGCTGGAGTACGCAGCAAAAAAGCACTCTTCTCTCTCCGTCCCCTGTAATGATCTGTGATGGGTTCAAGCAGGCTAGCTCTTTTTCCTCCAACCTTGTTTCCAGTTTCCTCGTTTCCAGATTAGCTTTGTTCTATGCTTGCTGGCAGCCACTAAGTATGCTCAGTCTTCTTGGGGTGGGTGTAATAAGCATTATCTGAGCAAATATGTGTAACCTTTGGCTTTCTGCATACCTTGGAGAACTAATCTCAGCATTCTGATTCCTTCCCCAATCTTGTTGTCATTCACCCTCCCACCCCCCAAGTTTGCAAGGGATACTCATGATAAGCTTAGACTGCAACTTTAATGTACATCACAGAGGAACATAAGGGAGGAACATAAGGGTTTTTTTTAAAAGGAAATTAAAGTGGGAGAGAATATATGTGGAAACAGGCTGAATGGGGGGAAAGGGGTTACATATGGGCACAAAGCAGAAAAATGGTCCCATTACCTTTGCCATTTTGTTTCATTACTGATGAATTTTTTAAACAAATATTCTTAAACAAATATTCTTAACAAAATGAAACAATATAAAACAATTTGTTACACTATATGGGTCTGCTCCCTTGGGTCTTAGAGACTTCCAATTTCATGGGTAGCTTAAGAGTCCAGATAGCAGGCTGGAAATTGCAATCTGGGTGCAGAGAGATGGGACTTAGGAAGGATGATGGGACTTAGGAAGGATGAGATATTGTGGTCAGTCTGCAGGAAGAGATGCTTGCTTGCATTTGGTTTCTTTTTATAACATTTTGGTACATAAAGAAATGATGAAACATCATAGTCATGTTTCATTTTGTCTTCATCACTAGGTTACAATGATGAATGTACTGGTTTCATTTCAATGGTAGATTTAAGTACACACTTGACACCTGGCCTGAACATTTGTCTGTCTAGCCCAATGTCATATATTTTCATTTTTAGCACCTTTGCAATGGTATCTCAGGTAGAGATGGCATCATGTGCAGCTTCAGATCTTTCCTCCCTCCCCTGCATGGAAGCTTAAACCTTCTTCACAATCATCTCTCATCATCTTAGAAATGCAAAGCTGGAAGGGACCATATGGCTGACTGAGTGCAGCCCATGTCAAGGAGACACACATTTGGGTTACTTCAAGGCTAGGCTGAAAGCCCTTCCCTAATGGGTGTGGACTAGGAAGAATCGTAGAAGATGGCTTCTAAAGACAATATTGAAGAAAGAGAAAGAGGTGGCTATAAACAGATGCTCTGAAAGGTAATGTTAGGCACAAAAGAGGATAAGAGGAAACTGTCTGGAATGTACAAGGGAGCGGGAAAATGTAGGCTGACATTGAAAATTGTGCACATCAGAAATGGGGATGAACTGGGAAAATCATGGGTTTTGGTTTTTTTTTTTTTTTTTGAAAAAATTGACTTATTTGTCAAAATTCATCAGTTCACATTCATCATAAATGGAGTCCCTTGACATATTCAGATAGATGATTTTAAGTGATTTTGGATTTGTTATTTTGCCAGCCTATATAATGGCCTCCCATGCACCCCAAAAGACCACATATGTAAGGAGCCATCCCCTGACTCTATTTATCTATATTTATTTATTTTTATGTTTATATACTGCCCTATTTTCCCAAAAGAACTCAGGGCGGTGAAGAATGTAAAGTATGCAATACTAAGAAGAAATGAAGCAACTCCACAATAGACAGCATATAAAAATATCAAAACCTGGATTGAATAAAAAATACAATTACAAAATACAAAATACACAAAGGCAAGATGGCAGGAAAAGCAGAGACAGGCAGACAACAAGATGAATTGACCTCCATGATCACTGAAGGTGGCCTTAAACAGTCAAGTTTTTAACAGCTTCTTGAAGGTTGAGAGGAGCTCCACAGTCCTAATTTCACTCAGGTGGTGGTTCCAGAGTGTAGGCCTTGCCACAGAGAAGGTTCTGGGTAGAGAGGCCTTACGAGCTTCCCGGGGAGTGGCGACCCGGAGAGGAAGGGACTGTCCTGTACAATGCCTTTAAGCTTGGTTGAGATTGAATTTTTGATGCTTATGCAGCCCCAGGAAACCTAGGGACTCTAAACTTGCAGAGAAGCTTCCTATGACTTTCCCCTACAATCCCTCCAAATTTGGTGAAGATTGGGTTTGTCCAACCTAGTTGATAAAGGATACTTTCTTAGGGAGCCAATTTTGTGGGTATACAGCTTAAATTACAGAAGTCCAGTTTTTGTCAGTTCATCAGTTCGTCACTGGAAATTCATCGATTCATCAATTTGTCAATTCATCAGCTCAGGTTAATCATGAATCACAACAAATCACCCCTTTAAAAATTAGCTCCTATCTCTAGTGTACAGTCTTACAACTGCCATCTTTCTCTCACTGTCTTTTGTAGGAAGCATGTGTTCATCAGATAAAGCTTCCTGCTAGAATAGGGATGTAGTTGTGGAATTTTCTTTGTTCCAGTTGAATCTCTGCTCAAACTTGCTGCTGCTGAATCGGCAGGAACTGTGCTAGGAAGGAGGAAATGGCAGTTCTGTGTTCTGCTCAATCCCATAGCCTCTCGTCTTGAAGATTTCACACGCTCTGCTACCTACAAGAGTCATGGATAGAGTAATGAAGTAGGACTCAGGAGACCTGGGTTCAATTCTCCAGTTCTGCCACAGATACCCAATGGATTGGGAGGTGGGACTGATAAGCCACACCTTAAATGCCACCTGTACCCTGAAAAGCCTATTAAACTTGCTATAAATCAGTTCTGACTTGGCAGCGCATAACACAGTGCTACCAGACCAGTATGCAAAATCATCTTTCCTTTCATTTAACAAATGTCTATACAATATTAAATGCATTTATCCAAATGACACTTAGTGTTATCCTTCCTCTAATCCTTCACCTACAACTCAGAAGCACTGACATCACAAACCCTCATTTCTCAGGCTCCTTGTTTCTGCAGGATCATTTTGCCAGTGCCATGCTAGAATGTAAGCTGCTACACTCCCATCCTACCCAGTAGTACCTGCCAGCATAAATTTAACATATTCTCTGTGAGTCATGAATGCATTACTGACCTCCTACTCCCTCATTAAAAAACTGTAGGAGCAGCATGACTCAGATTTGTAACTAATTCTTTTTTCCAACCAGAGCCCTTGATATTTAAGGCTTGATGTGTGCACCGAACCAATATAATTATGATACCAGGGGGTGGAGACAAAAGACAGTACATTCGCAAAACCTATGAAGCAGGGGAGGGGGGAGAGTTATACTTGTTATCAGTTAATTTATTCCTAAAGAATCAGAAATCAGGACACTGCTATAGATGGGTTATTTTAAAATCTGCACCTTCTCCCTTTTGGAAAGAAAAAAATAAAGGGAAGGAGGGAGAAGGGAAGAGCCTGAAAGCTGAAAATTTCCTAACCTCAAAGTAGCACATTTTGAAACTTCAGATCTCCATGGCAACTGAGGAATACAGTTTCAAGCATTAAAGAATGAAAAGCAATAATTCATTATTTACAATTAGACCGAGATGTTTTGAAAGCACCCCCTGATATGCAACCACACATAGCTTCTGTACTTTGACCTATTCAGTCTAACATGTTTTGACTGGTCGGGCACTTGGAGCCGAGCCTTCAGGTCACAGAAGCCAAGGGAGAAGACAGGTGGCCACTCAGGCAGAACAAAAAGGTCAGAGCGCTGTCAAACGTGGCTAAACATTTGCAGGACGATGGGTCGTGTCAAGGCTTTTCTGCTATTTCTTCCGCTTGATACGGAATCATAAAAGGTCTTGTCACAAAACTGCCTTGCCATCACCCCCCCCACCCCGTTTTATGCATGGTTTTGTGAGTTCTAACTGAAAACTACTCCTCTCAAGCTCTGCCTTCAGAGGTCAGTGGCTGTCTGCCACAGTTATTTTTCTCCCTCAGGGAGAAGGTGGTGTCTGGGGAAAGATTGCTTATAGGAGGGTTTATGATAAGAGTATAGTTGTCAGCTCTGCTCTGTCTGGGCACTGCATCTGACCAGCTTCTGTGGTATACTGTACATCTCTTGTTCAGGTCAAGCCACTGCATGGCTTCTAGGCATGTAGCATTATTGTTCAGCTGTGGTTCTAATATTCAACTTCAGCAATGAAGCAAAAAACCCAAAGCAAACCTATTTTACTGGTAAATCACCATGATAGAAGAAACATCAAAAGTATCTTTATTTGTTCAGAAGTCAGAAATGTCTAGGCTAAGCTTTGGATCTATGGTGCCTGCAAAGACCTCCCTGGGCTTCCACCAGACATAGTACCTATCAGAGATGTTTCAGAGAGATAGGAAAGGAAACAAAGGCCTCTATCCCATGACCACTAAAATCCGCTTCTTACTTCAAGATAAACCACCTCCAAAAATCATGCCCCCACGAGCAGACGGCTTTTAAAAAAGCCAACCACGCCTCCTTTAGCAAGTTTTCAATGTACCAGCCCCAGAGGTGGGAATATTTTGCCTCCATTCGTATGCAGCTTTTTAGCCAAAACAAACGTCAGTGGGGACTCTAAAATCCGCTTATGCTTCAAGTAGCAACAGCAAAGGGACAAGGAATCTCTCTCTCTCTCTCTCTCTCTCTCTCTCTGTATGTGTGTGTGTGTGTGTGTGTGTGTGTGTGTGTGTGTGTGTGTGTGTGTGTGTGTGTGTCTGCTGGTGCACAGAGAGAGAGAGAGAAAGAGAGAGAGAGAAGGGGGCGAGGGGAGAGCTTGACACCCCACCAGCTACCATCCGAATTAGCTCATTGTTCAATATAACCTACACAGGCAAACAAAACCTGAGAAAGGCCACGGTCACACCAGCATTCTCTGCGTATATAAATTTCATGCATTTTTGGGGAGGTCACGTGGTTTTTAATGAGCAGTTAGTGTCCTCTCTTCTGCATCGTATTTTCCTATTCTGGTTACATCTCTACCTGTCTACTTCGCATTTCCCCCTTCTTTCCAGCTCTACATTCCAAGCCTCCATGGTGTTTAAGCTGTTGAAAAAGGGGAACAACTGATTTCACTGTGTATTTTCTGTGTCCTGTCATGTTTACAGAAGCAAATAAGTAAGCATTTTTGAGCAAAGTTTCTAAATCCAGCCCTTGGTGGTTGTTATTGAAACTTCGCTGAAACTGCTGTTCAAGGGGTGGGGTCAGCTGGGACCTGAATTTGCTTCTCTTTGAGGTTAGGACACAATCTTTTTATGCACATTTAGCCAAAGGGAAACTAAGGAGAAAACGCAGGTATGACCGCGGCCCAAGAGAGAGGGGGGGGATTTCCTTCGATACCCACCCTGGTTCTTTTATCTCTCCCCCTCCTTTCTTCCCACACCCCCTTCCCAGCTGCTTTGATGTGGCTTCCTGTCGTGGAGACACATCAGAGTCAGTTAAGAAAACGGCCTTCATGAGGACACAGAAACCGCCTTTAATACTGCGTGACCGTTGCCACAGCAAAACCTCCTTTTATTTTAAGCCGTTTCTTCCAGCCGTGGGATAGGGGCCAAAGAAAGCCTGGCCAAGACAAACACTGGTCCCACATCTAAGCTCTTTGGTCTCAGTGAGATGGTTTCTGGGGCAAACACAGACCCTTTAAGGTGAATGTGGTAACACACCTCCACCTGTTTGTCTGAGGTTAGACATTACAAGATAACCTCCACTTCGCAGAGAACAAAGAGCCTTTTCACACGACCCCTAAGATCCGCTGGCCACTTAAATTTGGACCAGAGATCTTAGGGGTTCGTTGCTCTTCCTGCGTCCCCACCCCTCCGCACTTCCTTGATCCTGTCTGTGTGAGGGGAGGGAGAAAAACAGAAAGGAAAAAATGCAGGCTCACCTCTGTTCTGCCTCTCGCTCTTGCCGCAGCAACATTCCAGTCTCTTAAGTAGCTCTTAAAGGGGCGGGAGCCAAAACAACAACAAACAGAAGCGAGGAGAGCCCCACACTCACTGTCATTACACCGCATCAAGGAATTTTCACCTCCAGAGAGCAGGTACTTGAAAGGTGCGCTGGGACGAGCTAAAGTGGGTGTGGTCGCACTTAATTTCCTGTAAAATCCGGAGCTGGTGGGGAAACATTTTTAAGCTCCAGAGCTGGGAGCCATTTGCCCCGGAGTTTAGGGGTCGTGTATAAACACCCAAAGAATACGTTCCTGTTATCCTAATGCATCAGACAGAAGTATGGTTCAGTAGTAGTGGTTCAAGAAGACGCTAAGACAACTCGATCTAAAAACGAGGCTTCAAGGAAATCTAGCACACAAAACCACTCTAAAGAGGCAGACATATATACAGTGCAGGGAAGATATGGACCATCTGTGGAAAATGCAACAGGCAAAACTAACCCAAAGTATAGTTAAGTCTCCATTCCATTCATACTGAACTATGAGACACTAATGGTACAAGGTGGAGGATCCAAATGTCACAGAAGTTAAAAATAATGGAACAGAGATGACATGAGACAATGGGAGACTCTAGGTTCCCAGCTTTTTTATATCATGCATAATTATAGCACTGTTCCCCTGCAAACATAGTGCAAGATCATTATACTAATTAGCACTGCTGCTGACTCTTTGAAACACAGTTTATAAAGGCTCAACATCCCAGGGAATGCCAGGATTTCCTAGAAATCTGTTGGAACACAGATTTAATAGCATAGCTGGTCAGGATTTCTTCACACTATACTTGTATTGTTGCTTTTTAAATGACTTTTAAAACTTTTTTTCCAAAAACTAATAATGGGCAAGCAGCAAAGTGAAGTTGTGGCTAGCACATAATGTTTAAGTGTCATGTGGGCCTTAGAAGGCATTCTCAGAAAATAAAAATGACGCTGAAGGTCAGTGTTTTGGTATGTCTAAGAAAAAAAATCTAAATGATGTGACAGCAGAGAGCATTGTAAAGAGCTTATATAGAGTGGGATGTTTTCTAGTTACAGGCTACTTTTGTACATGAATGTTAGCTGGTGTGTATGTTTTGATATGGCATGTTTTGCCTGAGCTTTGTGTGTGTCGTGTTTCGATTGGTTGTTTTCATTTGTAGGTAAATGTTTTACCTATGTGTGGTGTGGTACGCACATTATTCTCTGAGCATCCCCACTCTGCAGTCTAGAGGTGAGCATTTGTTGTACAGTTTGTTTGTGGTATGTATCTTTGCTAGCCAGTTGGTGTGTGATGGGAGATAAAAGCAGCAACTCACTAGCTAGTAGAGATGGGCATGAAATGAACTTTTGGCTCGTTTTGTTATTCGTTATTCATTTCATTACCTAATGAAATGAATAACGAACTGCCCTCTCTAAGAAAAACGAAATGAAATGAAACAGAAATTTCCATTTTGTTTCAGTTCATTTTTCGTCTCCTACCTGGTGATGGAGTGGTCCCTCCGGTCCTCCTTGCTGGGCTTCAAGAAAAAAAAAAAGCTGACTGGCTTGCACTACAGCTGGTAGGTGGAACACGTGGTCGGCACAATGAAATGAAATGAAATGAAATGAAATGAAAATAAATATAATTTAAAAAAAAAAAACGATCAGGCATGCGGGCCCCAGTACTGGCCCGTGAGCACCAGCCACGACCCATGGGTTGTCGAACTGGCACGTGGGTCGGCAAAAGAAAAAATAAAATAAAATAAAATAAAATAAAATAAAATAAAAATGATCCCGTGTGCAGGCCCTGGTACTGGCCCGTGAGCACTGGCCCCGACTCATGGGTCGCCAAACCGGCGCGTGGGCTGGCAAGAGTTAAAAATAAAAAGCCGACCAGCCCATGCTACAGCTGGTAGGCAGGCCACATGGTTGGCACAAAAATAAAATAAGATAAATAAAAATAAAATAAAATAAAATAAAAATCCAGCAGGATTAAAAATAATAATAAATTGCGCAAAGCGGGAAAAAATGAATAATGAATCAAAACAAACCAACCACTGCTTCTTTCCTTCTTCCTTGTGTTCCCTGCCTACGAGCTGGGGTTTTCTGACAGGACAGGGTTTGGGGAGGGGTGCACTCCTCTCCCCCACACACCCTGACCTGTCAAAAAGTCTCATCTGGTAGGCAGGGAGTAGGGGCGAAAGGCAGAAAGTGGCAGGGTTTTTCCCCTTGCTGCTCCTTTCTGTGTTTTGCCACTCCCTCTGCTTCCCAGCTGGGGCTTTTTGACAAGTTAGGGTGTGTGGCGGGGAGTGCCCCCTCCAAACCCCAACCTGATGGGAGGTGAGCAGAGAGGAGAAAGGAGTGGTTTTCTTTCTCTCTCTCTGCTCCTGTGCTGGGATTATGGAGTCAGTTAGGGAGTTAATATCATAGAGTAAATACCATAGAGTAAACTCCCTGATTGCCTCCAGTTCCCAGCACACTTTGCCAATTAACTACCCCAGCCCCTTTAGAGCTTCATAACTAAGTCCCATTATCCCAAAATCTTTCCAGATTTCAGGGGTTTCCCTAAAATCACTTTGGGAAGGCATCCCTGCTACTTTGGAGCCCCAACGTAAGTACATTTTGGTTGCATAGTTTTAAAAATAATTGTTGAGTGCATTTTTTAAAAAAAAATATGCACTCAAAAATTAATTACCTTGAGGCACCAAAGTAGCAGGGTTACCTCCAGAAAGTGATTTTAGAGAAGCCCCTGAAATTTGGAAACATTTGGGTGTAAGGGGGCTGAGTTTAGAAGCTCCAAAGGGGGTGCCCCTAGGGAAAAAAAACTAATTGGAATCATATGGGAAGCAGTGGCAGTGCTATAGCTGGCCCAATCAGCTTCCGATTCCAATTAGAAGGTTTTTTCCTAGGGGTACCCCCTTTGGAGCTTCATAACTCAGCTCCCTGACCCCCAAATCTTTCCAAGTTTTGTGGACTTTCAGGGAAGAGCTTGAAAAAGCTCCCCTGCTATTCCCTCTAGAACAAATTGTTTCATTCAAGAGGGGAAATGGTGTTTTGTTTTATTTGCAACAAAGCACTGCTTCCCGATTTTGTTTTGTTTCATTAGCTAACAAAATGATGAAATAGTGTGTCATTTTTCATATGGTGCCTATCCGCATGACTGCCACTCTGGGCAGTTGAAATGGGTGTTGGGAAAAAAAGATGACGGGTTCAATGAAAGGTATTGTCTCTTTGGCACTCAGATCCTACTACTGCTTCATTCTTAGTTTCAGACAAATTACTTTCTTTTAGCCTCAGCAGTCTACTCTCTGAGAAATGTCTGATTTATGATGGATCACATCTGCCATGGCAGCCTTTTTGGGAATGGGCAGGCTACCCCTAAAGGCAGCCATTTTACATTAGATACCAAAACAGGGGTTGCCAGCTGTCAGGACCATGACAGAAGTATCATGGAATTGTTAAATTTCCCCACATACCCAGTGGGAAAACATATCCCAGGTCAAGGAATACTAGGGAAAGAAAAACCTTGGTTGATCCAAGGAATGCGTATTTAAAGCTTGGGTGTCCAGCTGGTGCCAGGCCTCACTGGCTCAGTATAAAGATGTTTGCAGGACTGCGGTACCTGATGCCCTCCTCATCTTTTCCGGATCTGCCTGTGTGAAATAACAAAAGCCTTCCCCTGTGAAATTACCAGAGCCCATTCCCTGGAGTTACCCATCCCCCAGCCTTTGGGTTTGGCTCTGAACGATCAGAGAATGGGATGCAGCTGTCCTGTTGACCTACCCAGGAGAAGCTGTCAACATTTGAGTTTGCCCACCAATCCTAAAGATTTGAAGGCTTTTGTTTTTGCTGTAATTTTTTTTAAAAAAAATATTATGTACAGGGAATGTATCGCTGTTGCAAATTTATTTTGCCTGTGCTGGCCAGGAGAAGCAGTCCCTTTATTCATTTCTATCTATGACACATGTGACTGCTCTTACTTGCTACCAGCCGTTATCTCTTGTAACCCCACATGTTATAAGTGGAGTGCACTATAATGTCACTGTTTAGCTCAATATTGGATTTTGTAAAATCCATTATACAACAGCAGGCTGTCTTATTCATACACAATAGGAACTCTCTCAAGTTAAGGTCAGATGCTGCCAGTGCTGTTTCATGTTTAAAATCTTTTCCCATGTGGGGAGTGCAGCAGTAAATTGAAATGCTTCTTGAAAGATGGTTCTTCATGCCCTTCCTTTGCTGCCTGTCCTTGGGCCTCTCAGAGTTCAGATCCACAACATACCCAAAAATTGTTTCATGCTCACAGCCATAGCAAGGCAAGGAAGTGTAAGGGAGCCAATCATTTGCAATGCATCTGTTATGTGATTCCTTCTCATTCTGGCGCTGCCTATTGCTACAATAGCTGGAGTGAGGCAGAGGCAGAGAAAGGGTATATGTGGTGGGTTGTGAATTGTCGCTGGAGGAGTTTTAGGCCAGGCTACAAACCTTAGCCACAAAACAAAAAGCA
The DNA here is from genome assembly GCA_023846285.1 of Phrynocephalus versicolor. Lineage (NCBI taxonomy): Eukaryota > Metazoa > Chordata > Lepidosauria > Squamata > Agamidae > Phrynocephalus > Phrynocephalus versicolor. The sequence goes on along the minus strand of JAHTLZ010000129.1, from coordinate 33,090,104 downwards.
GACAGACACAGACAAAATGCCTTTCCCAGTCAGATACGCATGCATAGACAGACTAAGGTGTTCCTCCCAGAAGGCTTTGTTTTTATTCATCTTATCAGTGTTTACTAGGAAGTAGAGATGGGCACGACTCAAAAAAATTGTTTTTCGTTTTTCGTTTGGTCGTTTAGGGGTCCGTTCCCGTTCGTTTTCGTTGGGGTTTTCCGCAAATTTTTCGTTTTCGTTTCGTTACCTAACGAAAACAAAAAATGAAAACAAAAATGAAAAATTTCTGGTTCGTTAGCATTCTTTTCAGTTCAATGTGTTTGCTGCAACGAAAACGAAAAACACGGCAAAAATTTTCGTTTTGTTTCCGTTTTCATTTTGTTTTTGAAAAAATTTTGAAAATGAAAAAACAAAAACGGAAACAAAATTTTGCTGCCCATCTCTACTAGGAAGACATCGGAGAACTTACAGAAACAAGAGCTCAGATAGGGGACAGGTGCCCTTTAGCCCTTTGGCCTTGCCTCACAGCAAAAGGACAGGGAAAACAGAAGGTCACTTCCCTTCCAGGCATGCCACGTTGACAACCAGGAGCATGTGTGCATCATTGCAGTCCCTCCAGAACACACCCTTCAAGGGAAGGTTCCTACAGTAGGTGTGCCCTTGCTTTGCATGCAAGTGCAGAATAATATGTGTGTGCGTTCATAGTAAAGAGTTTTATACTCATGTTATCCCCCACTGTATATACATTCCACATGATATGAATGGCACATCTCTCAACTCATTTGACTGCCTCCTGATATTGATTCCCTTTCTAAAACCATGGGATTGTGCTTACAGGTATTTGTTTACTGTCACTGGGTCCAAGACAATGCAGCGAGATTGTTAATTGGGGCTATAAGCCCAGTTAATAACCCTGTTACAGCATCTCAACTGGTTGCTGGTCCAATTCAAAGTTTTAGTTTTAACCTATAAAGCCTTGGACAGTTTGAGTCCATGCTGTCTCAAAGACCATGTCTGCCTTTATGAGCCTGCAAGGGTTTTAAGACAATTAGATGAGGCCTTTCTCTCAGTCCCGCCACCTTCACAGGTGCATTTCATGGGGACATAGGAGAGAGCTTTCTCTGTCATTAATTTTAATGTAATTAATTTTAACGGATTACTGTAGAATCATAGAATCATAGAATCATAGAGTTGGAAGAGACCTCAAGGGCCATCTCGTCCAACCCCCTGCCATGCAGGAACCCCCATCACAGGACTCCCGACAGATGGCCATCCAGCCTATGCTTAAAAACCTCCAAAGAAGAAGACTCAACCACCCTCCGTGGCAGCATATTCCATTGCCGAACAGCTCTAACGGTCATGAAATTCTTCCTAATGTTTAAATTGAATCTCTTTTCCTGCAGTTTGAAACCATTTCCCTGTGTCCTAGTCTCTGAAGCCATGGAAAACAAACCAGTCCCTTCTTCAATGTGACATCCTTTCAAATATTTAAACATAGCTATCATATCCCCTCTCAGTCTTCTTTTTGTAAGGCTAAACATTCCCAGCTCCATACGCCGTTCCTCGTAAGAAATTTCCTCCAGACTCTCAATCATCCTGGTTGCCCTCCTCTGAACCCATTCAAGATTGTCAACATCCTTTTTAATTTGAGGCACACAGAACTAGACACAGTACTCCAGATGAGGTCTGACCAGAGCAGAATAGAGTGGTACTATCACTTCCCTTGATCTAGCCAGGTGTGCTCTGTTTTTTTTTCTTTAAATGTCTTTTTATTATTGATTTTATTTTTTATTTTAGTAAAAGATATGTTTCATTATTTTAAAATATCTGTATATGTACACTATGTAGCTTTTAAGTATCATCTTTTAATGATGTAAGCCACCTTGGGTCTTTTCTAAGGAAAATAAATAAATAAGTAAACAAATAATCACAGTTTTCTTATGTGTGATAGGTCAGAAGAAGGAAATAGTGTATATTACCCAGAATTACTTCTATACATTTCCAGATAATGAACCAAACCATGTGTGAATGAAAGTGGGGGAAGGACTTAAGTCTTTTGTGGATGATATTTGCAAAGGGGTAAGATGCTAGAGTAGTAGAAGCTGTGCACACCCGAAATTCTCCCTGCTAGGTGTCTTAAGAACAGCAAGGGGTCAAAAGCCAGCAAAACTCTTCCACAAGTCTCAGCTGCTGGATCTGCCTGAGGGATTCTAGGAATGCAAGTCCCCAAACGGGAAGTGGTCCAAGCCCTGGCTTGCAAACCTCTTGAGTTTAGACTGTTTGCTTCAGATACAAAAACAGTGTGTGAGCAAGAGTGACAAAAGCTGTGAAGGGCAAATCATACAACGAGCAACGGTTGCCGCCATTTTATGTCACTTTTCACTTTAATGCTGGAATTATATATCACAACTACTCCACTTCCACCAAGACCTTTATGACCCAATGATTAACTCTCCAGGCTGCATTTCTTTGCTACACTATGCATATGTATTTGGCTTCCTCCCATCCACACAACAGCTCCCTGCTCGTTTCTCTTATGCTGCCAGGTTGGCAGAGCAGCAAGATGTATGATGTGCCCCATCCCACTCTCCCTTGCCTGATTTCTTCCTGATGACTTTTGCATAAGGAATATTATGCAGACTGTGCAGCAAAAATAGAAATTCATCATCAATTGTGGAGTGTTTTTTTTCCTCCTCATCTGCTTCATTTTTCATATAAGCAAATATGTCAGAGGCTGAAGGTTTTCAAAAGTACACCTGGGATTTTCACTGCCAACTGAAATAAGCATGAATCCAGATAAGAACTGTGGGCAAATCTCCAAAACTTTTGATGCACACTTATTGCCAGATGAATGCCAGTCATGGATTGTTTTCTCTTTCTTTCTTTCTTTCTTTCTTTCTTTCTTTCTTTCTTTCTTTCT
>JAHTLZ010000129.1:33052051-33087192 GCA_023846285.1 Phrynocephalus versicolor | reverse complement strand
CTTTCTTTCTTTCTTTCTTTCTTTCTTTCTTTCTTTCTTTCTTTCTTAGTTACACTTTTATACCTTTTTCGTTTGGTACAATTAACTATCTTGAGGAAAAATATTTTAAGTAGATTCATTTCCCTTCCTTCTATCTTCTATCCTCCTTTTTCAGAAACGGGTTTCTAGTCTCTGCATGAAATTTCAAAGAGCCCTGTTGCACTTAGAGATGGCAAAGGTTCATTTCTGCAACTTTGAGCTATGGTTTATTTTTGCCCATATTTGGTGTGTTGTTTTCCTGAAACTGCTGTTTCTAAAATTAACTTTAATCCACGTCCACACAAGATTTTTCTGGACTGAGAACTGAAAAAGGATGAGGGATAGGGATAACTTAAAACAATAACTGTAGTATTATACTGTTAGATGCAGGTGTCCTCTGGAGAGGGCAGCACCTCTGTGCCAGTTTTTCTGGCTTGACTCCAAACTTACAAAAAAAAGCCACACAATACATACAGAATTACCTTAACACCATATTTAGTATGGTCTTGCACCTCTTACTGTGGTTAGAAAATGTTGTGTCATACACGATGCAGAGGAATAATGAAAAAAAAAACCACCTGTGAATCCTATGATTGCAATGCACTTTGATGGAGATAAAAGTTACTTTGTTAATAAGAGTATGAGCCCAAATACAAAGGACTTATCAAAATATGAATCTGTGTCATATACGCTAATAGGTCTTTTAGGTTATTAGAGAAGTTAACTGAATTTAGTAGAACCAAATATTTGGGTAATATCCATGTACATATGCTTTCTTGTAGGTAAAGGTAATGGTTCCCCCCGCACATGCGTGCTAGTCGTGTCCGACTCTAGGGGCGGTGCTCATCTCCAAATTCAAGCAGGAAGAGTCAGTGTTGTGCCAGTCCATGGCCATTTGGCCAGCATGGCTGCAAGGAAACACTGTTTTTACCTTCCCGCCTTTTACGGTGGTGCCTATTTATCTACTTGCATTTTCAATCAATCAATCAAACTTTATTACGGTCAGTGACCAGCAATAGGATACGGTACATAAATAGTAGTAAAATAGATAAGATATAAAATATAGAATATAAAATATATTATATATAAAATATATAATATAATATAGAAACTGCCCACAAATCTATCCTGACCATCACGAAGCTATACCTTATTAGTATCTGAGGAATTAGTGATGTCAACGAGCCATAGAGGAAGATCAAGATAGATATATACAAAAGACATCAGAGTACATACTGTATATACATACTGTTCCATACATATAAGACATCCCACATTTGTTTGTTAATCAAGAGTTGTTGATACTTAGGCGCTATGTATCATAAGTGGTACTTTTAGTTAATTGATGATGCTGGTCATTGTCCTGTGGATTTTGATCGCTGCGGCGCAGAACCTGGCCACACTATATGTTATAGAAAAATTCATATCTGATAGAAGTAATTGAGTATAATAATGACCAGAGCATCCTGGATATTTATAGCTTATTGGAGATATAAGCTTAGCCCGGGTGTCTTTATAAAAGGAACAGTGAAGAAGTACATGTTCTGTTGACTCAGTATCGCCAGAGTCACAGGGACATAGCCTCTCCGAATAGGGAGATCTCCGATATCGTCCCTCAAGAACAGCAGAAGGGAGGGCATGACATCGGGCCAAGGTAAAGGCCCTCCGGTGGGTGGGTATCTCAACCTTGGCTAAGTATCTCATTGGGAAAGATAGATACCTGCAGGAGTCATTAACAATAAAGGCAGGGGAGCAAGCTAGATCCAGTTGTCATTCTGAGTCGGTAACCCGTTGCTTAATAACTGCTTTGGCCTGATCATACTTCATGGTAAAAAGGATGTCATGGGACAGACCTAAGGATAGGATTTTAGATATTATAGCCCCTTCCCATTTGGATTTAAAGTCATCTTTTCTAATAAGGAGGGCTAAACCCTTAGGCAAGAAATGCAGTCTAATCCAATAGGTAAGAATAGCCACCCAAGCTCTAGCCTCCACTTTCATGAGGCCTAACTCTAATCAGAGAGTAACATTTGGGACACATTTGGGAACTTGTAAGACCAATCTTACAAATTTAGATTGTATCCGTTCCAGTGGAGCGTAATTGGAAAGAGGACCTAATTGGGCACCATATAGAAGTTGGGAAATTGACTTGGCTTGGAATAACTTAAGTGCTGCAGGAATATATTGGCTGCCAGCTGTCTTGAGATATTTAAGAATAAGAATGGCTAGAGAACTTCTTTGAGCAATGTTGGCAACATAATCTCCATGGGCTTTTCTGCTACCATTAGCCTGAAGAAATACTCCCAAATATTTAAAGGAGGAAACCTGCTCAATTTTGTGCCCATTGATACTCCAAGAGTGAATCTTGGGTCTTTTAGCAAAGGCCACAATTTTGGTTTTCTGATAATTGAGCTTTAATTGCTCTTCCTCACAGAATTGTGATAGTGTATTCAGAGCTCTTCTGAGACCTACAGGTGTTCTAGAGAGGATTGCCGCATCATCGGCATAAAGCAAGACAGAGATATGCCTTCCAGCCAGTTTTGGAGGGTGGAAGGTCCCATGGTCAAGATAGGGCACTATGGAGTTAATATAGAAGTTGAAGAGAAGAGGGGCCAGAATACATCCCTGTTTAACACCTTTATCAGTGGCAACAGGATTGGTGAGTTGACCCTGGGGATTACATCTGACCTTAAGTTTGGTTCCTTCGTGGAGCATGCGTATTAAATGAAATAGACGTCTGTCTATTGTTGAAGCCTACAGTTTCTCCCATAACCTAGTTCGTGATATTGAATCAAATGCTGCCTTAAAATCTATAAAGGCAGCATAAAGGGAGGAAATATTGTAGGGAGAGTATTTTTCAATAAGATGTTGGAGCACCAAACATTGATCTATAGTCGATCTGCCTTCTCTGAACCCGGCTTGCTCTTCCGCAAGTATGTTTTCTTGTTCCAGCCAGTCTTGCAATTTCCATTGTAGGTGTCTAGCATAAAGTTTGCTGATTGTATTAAGAAGACTGATTGGTCTATAGTTGGTGGGATTGTCCCTTTTGCCTTTCTTATATATGGGTATAATATTAGCCAGCCCCCAGTCTTCAGGGATTCATCTGTATCTATCGATACAGGTAAAAATTGAAGCTAGTAAGGGAGACCAAAAGTCCAAGTTGTTTTGATGACCTCTGCTGGAATTAGGTCTTCTTCTGGAGCTTTCCCTTCTTTCAGTAAGGTAATCAAGCTCTTAATTTCTGGCTGAGGCACAGGGGCCACTGTGGGAGTTTACTTAGGTCTTGGATGTAAGATCCCTTTCCAGCAGATGGAGCTGAGTATAGCTCTTGGAAGTATGCTTCCCAGATCTCTGAGGAAATGTGACAATCAGGCACAGGCCTATCAAAGCTGCGGATGCAAGATGTGAGATGCCAAAAGGTAGCGGAATCATTAGTTTTAGCTGTTTGTATTAGCCGTGCCCAATTATTTTGGGTAGCAATCTTTTTCTTATGTTTTAAAAGTTGTTTATATTCTTTCTTTTGCAAAAGTACTTCCTAAATTCGACAGTCATCATCTCCCCATTTTGCTTCTCCTAAATGCTTTTACTCAGGAAGTGTGCACTGTCACTCACTATCAACCTAACATAATTCCTTCAGGAAGAACTTATCAGTGTATCAAATGGTCCCCTGTCTGGAACCAAAGAATCTCTGAAATGTTGGCATCTGATCATCTATTGGGACTGTACCTTAACTTGTTATCAGCAAAGGCACCAGAGGAATCTTTGGAGAATTATAACATCTTGATTCAAGAACTAAATAAAGAATTTAAAGCTAACAGAACCTCATCTTGGAAGCGACACCATTTCCACTCCAAACCTTGGTTTGACAAGGAGTGTGTAGATGCTAAAAAGGCTCTAACTGCTACTTATCAACTCTACCTATCTAGTAGAGCTCCATCAGCTACTTGCATTTTACATGCTTTCGAACTGCTAGGTTGGCAGGAGCTGGGGTGAACAGCGGGAGCTCGCTCAACTGCATGGCACCCGGGATTCAAACCACCAAGCTGATGACTTTGAAGTCAACGGTTTTTGGAGCCTTCGTCCACTGAGCCACCACTGAGATGGGCATTAAATGAAAATATAGGGTTTTTTGTTTCATTTCATTTTGTTTTTCATTTTGTTTCATTATTAATGAATTTTTAAAACAATTTTCCAAAATGAAATGAACTAAAACAAAACAATTTTTTAGGAGCTATAAAATGGCTCCCATGGGTCTTTTGGTGGGTAGCTTCCTTGGACTCTTCCCTGTAAGCCCCCCCCCCAAAAAAAAAAACTTTGAGAGGTTTAGGATTCAGGGGGCCAAGTTATTCAACTCCAAAGTGCCCCCCCCAGGAAAAAATCATTTATAATTGGGAAGTTATATACAAAAGAGAAACCAAACCGAAACCAAAACTCTGGTTTAAAAAAACTAAAAAAAGCACTTTTCCAATTATTCATTTCATTTTTTCATGAAACACGATCTACTGTTTCATTTTATAACAAATTGATTCATTACGTGATGAAACGAGAACTGTCTAGATGCCCTAAGCACATCCGATTCTGCCTGATTTTGGAAGCTAAGCAGGGTCGGCCCTGGTTAGTACTTGGATGGGAGATCACCAGGGAATACTAGGTGCTGTAGGCGCCTGGAGTAGGAACTGTAAACTACTCCAGTATTCCTGCCAAGAAAACTTCATGGACATGGAGTCAAGAAGAGTCAGTCATGACTGTAATGACACAACACAAACATACACAATGAATCAACAAAACAGCCTTTCATTTTTCATTTGTTGCCCATCTCTGGTTTCTTTAAATTTTCCTCTTTTTTTAACCTTTGCATTTTTTTTCTACACATCTTTTAAATTACTGTTAAAACTTTATGGAGCTGGTCTGTTTGTTGTTTCATGTTCTGTGTGGCTGAACATCATCTGTTGAATGCTGGAAAACGTTAAAGATTTCAATAACCAGAGACTATGCAGTGAAAATCCATTCTCAACTATTGGAGAGACTGCTTTTGGGCTGTGGTTGCCAAGTTGTGCTTTGCAGCTTCCTGAGGCACCGGCCAACCCAGCTTTGGGCACCATGGAATCCTCAGAAATATTACTTAGGCCATGCTTCCCCCCCTTCAGTTTCCCTTCATCACCCAACGTATCATACTGTGGGAGGGATGTTAGAGTTAGTGACAAGTAATTCAAGGGAGTTGTGAGTCAAAAACAGGTTCAGCAACCCAGTGCTTTGGGGGATCACATTTTTCTTTTAGCCCCATTGTCTTTGCATTTATATTCACATTTGTCTACCACAACTGAAGCAGGCCTTTGACATTGCACTTGGTGCATTGTTTTGCTATCAATATTCAGAAATATACATTCATTAATGTATAATTTATAAAGTCTGAATTTTTCCATATCACACTACACTGCTTCTGGATGCTGAATAGCATTGTGTTCTCATTCATTTTGTGACAACTCAGGTGCTTGTTGTGTTTTAACTTCCGGCATTCAGAACACAATGTTGCTCTGCACTGTTAATATGCAAGGCAGCAAGATTTCTTTGAAAAGGTCATTAATTCAATGATGCTTTCTTATTTTCCTTGACTGAAAACCCCGCCATATTATTCAATAAATGTTGCAACAGCAATAACTGATTACAATCTAAGCAATTACAAGAAAATGGCATTAAGGAATAGATTTGGCATCTAAATCCTTTATCAGTCAATCATGATATTTCAGGGGCAGGATATTGTGATGGCTTAAGGCCAAACCAGATGCATAGTTGCAGGTCTATGACTTAGGTCTCCTGTGTGGCAGGGGGCTGGTTATTATCCGGTTTGTTGGCAGTGTTCCCTCTAATTTTCAGCCCTACTGGGTGGGGTTCCACTCCTTATATGTACAACTCTTCCCCCGGCACACATGATTCCACCACCACCACCCATGAAGTTCCACTGTGAACGAAACTGAAGGGCTTGAAATACTTGCTGTGGGTGCACCGAAGAGGAAGTACTCACTGAAGAAAGCAGAGACCACACACTCAAAATGGAGCCTATCTTCATAGGGAGGGAAACTGAAAAATTAAGCCAGATAGAAATAACCAGGAAGGAGGTTCTTGCATGTCTTGTTAAACTGAATGCTAACAAATCACCAGGACCAGATGGCATCCATTCCTAATCTAGGCTTAAATTTTCCTTCTTGGACTTTCTGTAAAAGATAACTTGTTTTCCCCTCTTTTGTTGTTCTCCTTTCGTTCTCTGAACTGGTTATCACAATAGTTCTCTTTCTTACATTACAGTCACTAAAATACTCCAAGCTATTTCTGTCACCTTTTTCTTTTGTATCTAGCCCTTGACACTTCTAGTATTTCTTCTGTCATCCATCTGGATTTTCCTTTCTTTTTGCTGCAGGAATTGTCTTTTTGCATTCTTCCCTAAGAATATATATGGGAAAATTTTGAGTGACTTACTTTAATTTCTTCTATTTCTTTTTTAATGACAGTGAACGCTCAAGACAATGAAGACCATGTACCATTACACTTCTGCTCCCGATTTGGTCATCACGAAATTGTCAAGTTCTTGTTGCAAAGTAATTTTGAAGTCCAGCCTCACGTGGTGAATATTTATGGAGACACACCTTTGCACCTGTGAGTACTGAACAATGGAGGGTATTCCTTTGATGTCTGCACTGATGTCCAACTTCCTCTATTAACCCCTTGGTGACATTTTTTTTGACCCAGTGCGTGCTACAATGGAAAATTTGAAGTTGTGAAAGAATTAATTCAGCTTTCTGGAACAGAAAGTCTCACTAAGGAGAACATTTTCAGTGAAACAGCCTTTCACAGGTAAGGCATTTTACATATTTCTCCTCCTCACTGCCACAGCATTAGTAGAAATAACCACAAGAGCAGCATATAACTTTGGCTGCAGGGGGGCTTGCCTCAAGCCCAGGAAAAAGGCCTGTGTTAATTAGTTGGTTACAGAAGATAATCACCTTTGTTTTTGAGAGAAGGCTCCCTCATGCCACTGAAACCCAGCACCAGGTTGCATGCAAGATTATTTTTTTCAATAGCCAAAAAGTATTATCCAACTGAACAAGTTTCTCTTCCTCCACCGGAGGTGGTATCATCACAGAGGTCAGGTTTATAGTCGCTGCTGAGTAAGATAAATACCTGCCATTCCATGTCTGATTGTTAGCAGACTTTCTATTACATGGATGATGACACACATTGAGTCTACAGTATTACTGCAGAGAATTACTTTGGTTCTTTGCATATGGCTTATATTTGACTAAGGGCCAAAATGAGTAGATTCCATCTTCACTGTTAGAAGATGCTAAAGCATTATTCCTCCAGAGGTACAGTCCTTCAGAGATACTATGTCTGCATAATAAACTTGCAAATGAAGCACAATGTTTACTTCTCAAAGATCAGTCATCAAATTAAACCAAACTAATTCACAACTTGCAGAGCAGAGCAGTGGGAACCTCATGCTAGGACAATCAGATAGCTTTTACCATCCTGTTTCTAATTGTTAGGCTAGCGTGTCAAAAAAGTTTGCCTATAGAAGATGTATCAAGCAGTTCTTCTCCACGGGCTGAGTGAATCATGCATCTGGATTATTTTAGTACCTGAGTGAACATCATCGGAATTTTCTAAATCTTACAGAGAGTGATAGGACACACCCTCTCCACCACTCATGCTCCCCACCCTGCATCTAATCGCTTTTCTAGCAGCTGAGAGAACACCTTAGGATCTTTTCCGGTCCCTTTGTGCATTCTTTGTATATAATGATTACTTACCTTGTCCTTGACTATTTCTCCTCCTCCCCCCTCTCTCTTTGTCCTTAAAATAGAGGATTTTTTTCTCAGTTACAGTCATCATTCACCATAGTCATTGGTTAAGGGCCATCCCTGCCTTTTTATGGCCCCAGCAGGCCAATTTAAGAAGTGCATCAGCAGCAGCAATAAGATCCTTTCACTGATAAACACTCTTAAGAAACTTTATTCCCTGGGCATCAAACACAGAGCTGTCAGTCCTGCTGTAAAGTAACCATCAAAAGTAACCATCAAAAAGCAGCAGTCTCACTTGAAATTCTGCTTTGGTAAAACTCCTTTCAGGCAATGAAGTGATTATCAAAATAACCATCTCATGATGGTGGCATAGTATTGGGTGGTGGTGGTGGCAACCCAGGGACAGTTGCCATGGTTGCAAAATTCTTAGAGGCATGCAGGCAATGTCACTCAGTGCACTCTGACAGTCACTCCTCAAGCTCTTCTTCCCACTCTGAGCGGTATGAAAATGCGCTGCCAGGGTGAGCTGGGCCTGTCTCCATCTTCGCCACTGCCACCACAGACCTTGAGTGGCTTCACTGCCACTTCCTGGCACCACCTGCTTCTTCACCCCTCCCCACCGACAAACTCCAACCCGCCCTCATGTTGTGTCACAGCTGGCACGTGTTTCATGCCCCACAATTCTTGCCTTGCCCACGCATGCAACATTACAGCTTCACTGACAATCAAGAATCACCACACGTCTACCCTTCAAACTAAGTCAACAGCAGAAAAGTCTAAACACAGAGTGTCATTGGTATTGAACTGATTGATTGATTGATTGATTGATTGACTGACTGACTGACTGACTGATTGATTGATTGATTGATTGATTGATTGATTGATTGATTGATTGATTGATTGACTGATTGATTGACTGAATGAATTTCTATACCGCGCCATCTGGTAGCATGGCCAATCTGGGCGGTTTACAAAATACATCATGAAACTGAAACAATATGCAATGTAGAAATAACAAGTAAAACTACACATGACTAAATCTACATTAAAATAGTAAACGCATATTCAAAAAAACAAAGATCAACAAATGGCATAAGAGTGAAAGAGCGAATGATGAAAAGAATAATAAAGTCTGGTTTCAACAGATCACTGACATTGCTCCACCTCTGCCTCCTCCTTGGCATTGGGATCTCCACTATTATCGGGATCTCCACTATTATAGAAAACCACAGACAGAGCAGAAAAACTGCTATCATCCACATCCAAACATCCTTGGAACTGAGGATCTCAAGATCAATCATTTGATCCACTTCAATTGATCCAACCAAAACATTAAGTTCAAAACATCAAAATTGTACTCTTGGTTCTGACTCAGCACCATTCAAGACAAAAGACTTCACATTAAAGACACATAAAACAGCATAGGTACTTACTGTATTGACCTTTCCACTGTCATCCCAGTCTAAATATCACTCCTCTGCACAAGAAAAAAGGACACTATTAGCAATAGTTCCCACACTAATGATTCTGATTCTGACAAGGAGCTCTCCGATGAGTCATCGTCCATTTTTCTGACAGCTCTGGAGTTGGATGGGGGTGATAACTCCAGAGACTTTGGATCCTACTCAGATCTGGTTCTCCGTGTGGCCAAGTCAATGCAACTGAAAATCCAGGAACCACTCCCACATAGGTTAGACTTAGACTATGATCAGATCAATAAGATTAGTCCTCCTCTCTGTCCATATTGCTATTTTTCCTTCCCTTCTGGAATTGTGGCAAAAGCCATTTATTTTGCTCCTGTCATCAAGGTAAATAGAACATCTCTGCAACACACATTTCCAATTGCTTTTTCTGTGGAGCCCCCTTGGCCACACCCCTTTTCAGCTGCTGTGTTGGTTTTTCTTGCGACGGTCACCAGGGGTAGTGATTTTTAAAACCGATTTCTAGGCCACTTTTTGAAGCAATTTGGCTGAAACTGCGGACACCATGCACCTTTTTTTTCTGGGTTTTCCCTCTGTATGCCTTATCCTCCCATTGGAAAAGTGGAAAATTAGCTACATTACTTAGAATGAAAGAACAATGGCACAACGTTACCCTAAAAAAAAAAAAAGAAGTTCCAAAATAGAAGCAGATGATGGGAAAATGACAGACAAAATCAGAACAAAAAGCGGTTTAGCAAAGTGCGGACGGGGAAACCGGTTCATGAGAAAACACCAAGTGCAGAATGCTGAATTGCTTCAGTGACCATGTGACTGGGGGAGGGCAGAAGGCGATTCAAAACAAAAAGCGGCTGCTGTCTGAAGTGTGGTAGCGGCCATAATGTCTTGGCCTAACTTTCCAAAAAGAGGCCATGGCCTTAGCCACTCAGGAAATGCATGCCACCCATAATACTGTCAAATTTGCCCCAGAAAATATGACTGCTGAATAGTGATCAGGCATTGAGGTCAAAAGGTATCTTGTAAGATTCTAGTTCCTACATTAAGGACTTGCTATTCTATGATAAGGACGTTTTTAACAACAAAACTCATGAAATAATAGGTAATCTCTATAAGAAACACAGCTAAACACATGGGCCTTTCATCAAAATTCCATCAAAGTTCTCACTGACCCTACTGGAAACACTCTAACCTTTCATCTTTCTCCAGATACTGCTCTGACAGATATAAGCCCTCTCCTGCAACTTGTTTCCAGTACTTCAGACAACCTGCACAAAAATCCAAATACAGGTCCACCAGTGTTTTAAAACATCACAGTAAGAAATCCAATCAGCAGCTTTGACTTTTCCATGCTGTGATTTGCAGTTCTCCAATTACACATCAGCACAACATCCCAACACTAGCAACATACAGTAGATCAATACCTGGCACAGTGTCGCCAGTGATGATTTGGTCCTGGTTCTAGTTGAATATGGCTATGCCATAGAGTTCACATCCCTCTCTTCCAATATGCTTTTTCAAACTTCAAACACCATCTCAGGTTCTGGAAAAAGATATAGCCAGCCCCCTCCAGAAAGATGCCATATAGAGTCCCACGATGGTGGCTTCTAGTTCCAAAAAAGACACAAGTCTGAGTCCCATGCTAGTCCTAAGCAATGTCAACTCTTATATGAACACCAAAATATTCAGGATGATGATATCAGAAACAATCCTATCACTGCTCAAGAAAGGAGACTGGTTTGCTGTGGTAGACCTTAGTTCCATCTTACTATGCACTCAGATTCACAGCTTTAACCGTGTATTGCTCTGGGTGACAAGATCTACGAATTCAAAGCAGTCCCTTTTGGTCTATCAGTATCATCCAGAGTCTTCACAAAGTGTATGTTAGCAGTCCCAGCATTTCTCATGATTCGGGCCATAATTATATTTCCATACATACAGTAGGTGACTGATTGACCATTGCAGATTCAAAGGGGAGGGTGGAAAGAGATGTGGCTTTCATATACCTTCAGTCACGTCTCAGCCTTTGTTTTAACCTCAAAAAGTCACACTTGGCACCAAATCAGAATATCAAAACAGTGCTAAATTCAGAAAAGACAAGCCAGGATAGATAAGCAGTTGGACTTGACAAGCAAGTTCAAACTTTTAATAAAAGTTTTCTTTTATTTTTTTATTTTGTTCTGTTTCGTTTTGTTGAGTATTACTATTATTATTTCTTTTGTTTTGTTATTTTTGTTATTATTTTTAATTGGTTGCCATGTTCTTCATTTTTTATTGTTACATGCAGTTGTTGTATACTGCCTGGAGTTCCTTTGGAAATAAATAAATAAATAAATAAACTGAATGCATCAGTCACAATGCGCATAACTGAGAGACCTCTCAGTGTCATAGCATCAATGGTATCAGTAATCCAGATGCCCACATTAAGATGCAATCCCTTCAAGTTTATATACTGGATGAATGTAACATATATAAAATACCCCATTATGTGTGATAATAGAATGCCATATGCCACATGTTTGGGGTGGCAGGCTCTGTGATGCGTGCAGTTGGCATTTCTCTCCACAGAGACTGTTTGTCCTCTCTCACACAGAGGGAGAGATAGAGGGCGGGTGGAAACGGGGGGGGGGGGGGCCCCCGGGACTGGTGCATATTCTTTCATGTTTAGCAAGACAGAATTGTTTAGGGCACTGCTGTCTGGGGCAGATCGATTCTGCAGCAAATGATTCTTGAAGGTGAAAGAGGAAAGGAGACACCACCACCCCAGTCATCTTCAGTTCAAATATAGCCTCGTCTTTTAAGTTAAAAAAGAAAAGCCTACAGAGTAAAATATCCCATATCATTGCACAACATGTAGGTTGAGGCTCAATTTCATTTCCTCAGCTGTAAAAGAAGAATAGCACAGCTTCATGCTGGCAGGTGAGGATGTGAAAGATGCAACCTGTGAAGCAGTCTGTACATCGAATATGCTGTAAAAATGGTAATTAATATGGTAACATTTATTCTGATCTCCCAAAACATCTGGTAAGCTTTGCTTATTGAAGTGTGCTTGTGACAAAGTCTCAAGTTGAATTTTCTGACATCCCCTGTAATGACCAAGCTTTCCCAAGAATTCTTTGTGTGGCTGCAAAGACAGTGTTACTTCCATTTGTTATGCAGCATACGAGAAAGCAAATAATGGTGGGAAGGAATGCAAATATTTATCATGATGGCCTGATTCTTGTAGGAGTTTAAAGTTAACAGTTTGCAAAATTTCTAATGGGTACAGAATAGTCCAATGATAGAATGTGGTGAGAAGAAGGATATCTTATTGTGTGTCAGTATTTATTAACTTGACAATTAGTACATCTAGCCTGCTACTATATTCCCAATGCTCCAAAAAGCTTACAACAGCTAAAAAGCATGCAATTTATTTAAAAAAAACCCACACAAATAAATATAAAGAGCAGTTGAGACCAATATAGTGTATAAAACGCAAGAAGGTCAGGTGCAGAAAGTTCTCGGCTGAACAGGTCAAATGGCTTTTGGAAGAGAATGTTTTGGAAAACACGAAAGACAAGAGAAGGACAAATAGATTTCTCGGAAGAAGGAGTCCTGTAATTTGCATGGAACCACGATGGAAGTGTGACCAGGACTTAGACCAGAGGTGCCCAAACTTTGGCCCTCCAGTTGTTTTGGACCATAACTCCCAGAATTCCAAGCCTGTATTGTCATTGACAAAGGATGTGGGAGATGTGGTCCAAAACATCTGCAGGGCTGAAGTTTGGAGACCACTGACTTAGATATATCCCATTTTGGAAGAAGAGCCCAAGGTGAGCAAAGACCCCTTTGGATATACTTTACCTATTAATTTGAAGAACCTCATGTTAACAACATCCTATCATGAAATGAACAAATTAAGCCTTTTAGCTTTCTGGGTTCTTGATTTCTTACTCCAACCATATCTTGACAATTCCTAGAACCACACCAATGTTGAAGAGTTGCCTGGGCAGGGCAAATGCACCTGTACACTCAAGCCTCCGATGGAGGCATCTCAAACAACCCAGCATGCCAGTATCTGTTTCAAAGCAGACATGTGAATACAGTAGGACCCCGGTATCCACTGGGGATTGGTTACAGGCCTTCCCATGGATAATGAAAACTGTGGATAAGAGAGAACATCTGCCCATTCACCCCCCAAACTGCTGTTTCCTGACAATAGCTTGCTTTATGACTGTTGTTTTGAGACAGTAACTTGCTTTATGGCTGCTGTTTGTGACAGTAGCTTGCTTTAGAGATGCTATTTGTGACAATAGCTTGCTTTGTGGCTGCTGAATTATTTATTTTTTTTCCTCTGCCTTTATCCTCTGAATCAGTGGATAATGAATCAGTGGATATGGGGGTCCTACTGTAAGTCTTTTCTCTGTCACACATTTACCCCACAATGGTTTTGAAGCAGGATTTGTATGATAAAAACTTTAGAAACAGCCCTTATGGTAATGCTGCATTTATTTGCATATCTAAAGATATGCATAACCATGGTTTTCTTCTGTTCACAGTGGTTTCCACTAAAATATACATAGAGCGCAATCCCTGTCCAGAGATGCTCTGACTGTGTGTGTGTGTGGGGGGGGGAGAGAGTTAACAGACAGAAGTCTTGTCTGCCGACCAATAGTCCCTCAGGTTTGCATATACTTCTGCATTGCCAGAGACCACTTCTGCCGGCTAGTTTCAAAAATCTCCAACCCAGCCGCTCTGCTGCTAAGATCTGCCTGCAGACAAGCCAGAAAAGGGGGAGGGGAGGAATAGAGGAGTACGTTTATACCAAATCCAAACCTCCTTCTCTGCCCTAGGGCACTGTCCAGGTGACAGCAGAATGTTCAGCCAAGGTGCTATGTGATTTCTAGCATCCTTAAGTGGGGAATAGCTTGGATTCTCCACAGCTTCAGAGATCTACTGCCACCTCTGCAGATCCTTAGCCTTTAGCCATCTGTGACAATTTAGGCTTGTGCACTAAACCAGATATATAAATAATAAAGCCTAAATTGCATGAAAACTATGCAAAGTTCAGTATGAAAACCTTAGGGCAGGCATGTCCAAAGTCAGGCCCGGGGGCCAAATGCGGCCCGTTTTCAAATTTTGAGTGGGCTGTGACCTCTTCTCCCCACCAGCTCAGCCTGTCACACATCACCGCCAGCTGGCCCCTCCCCATACCAGATGGAGACATCAGCTTGCAGTTTTACGATTTGCTTGCCCTCCCTGCCTCTATCCATCCCCCCTGGCCACCTGCCCAGCCTATCTGCTCCCGGCTCCGTTGCTGCAGCAGCATCCTCCCCTCTTCCTTGCATGTTATAGAGACTTGTCCAAAGTCCGGCCCAGGGGCCAAATGCTGCTGATTGTTTGTCCCCCCCAAAAAAAATTTTATCTCACCAAATCTGGCCCTCCTTGCAAAAAGTTTGGACACCCCTGCCTTAGGGTGAAGAAGAAGGGAGGAAGAAGAAGGGGAACAGCAGCTGCTAACCTCAGGCTAACACTGCTCCTTTCAGCCGATGTTGTTCTTGAACCTCCTTCCACAAACTGACTTGGAGTGTGATCTGGTTTGCTTAAAGGGAACTATTGCTAACACAGCCAGGAAATGGCTGTTACTTTTAACTCGTTTAATTTGTTTGTTTGCTTCATATATAGGCTGCTTTCCTCCCTGTAACAGGACACAAGGCAGATCACAATGTCAAAAAGAAGTCACATTGAAAAACACAACCAATTGCAAGGCTAAAAACAATTAATAATTATTTAAAAAGCAGTCAACTAATTGTGCAGTAACAATCTGAAAGGCTTTAAAAACTTTCAAAACACACTTAGAGGAATAAGAATCCAGCACTCAAGGCCTCCAGCCTAGTTTTTAAAGCCTGCCTAAAAAGGTTTAACCTTTGCAAAAGGGTAAAAAGGATGGCGCCAGCCTCACCTCTCAAGGGCAAGCATTCCACAGCCTGGGAGCCACCTGTCCCCATCAAACACATCTGTGGTGGCAATGGGGCTGACAGAAGGGCCTCCTAAGCAGATCTCCCTTCCACCATGAATGGTTTATTTGACGACATGCTAAACGTCTTCTACTTCTAATTGAAACCATGTTGGGATAGGAGGATGAGCCATTCCAATCTGAGATGGGTGGGGGAAGTCAATACACAGCAACAACTGAATTAGTAATGTAGTAGAGTAGACAAAAGGTGGGGAGTTGTATTTATGTTTATCTGATACAGTATTTGATTTAGATTCTAATGTCATGACCTGCCACATAAAACTCTCATGCGTAGTATATTTTTGAGACAGCCCTCTTCCAGTTTCTGTATTCTAGGAAGTCCATTCCCCCCTCTTCTTGTTTTCTAAATAGTCCAAATTGTGGGCAGCTCATGGATCAGAATGGGGTCACCTCATCTGAAAATTTCAGCGAGATGCCCTGCCCTGTCACAGCTCATCATTGCTCCAAATATGTGATTATATTAATACTAGATTTTATGGTATTCAATTTCCCCCCATCTGTTTATTATAGCATCACATTTTCCCCTTAATTAATTCTTCTACAGTGCCCAGTCGTTTTACAGTCATATACAACACATACTTCTTTCATTAAAAACATAACACTAGCCAGCACCAGAAGAAAAGGAGGAAGAGAGAGACAAGAGTTGCAAACTCTTCAACTAGTAATTTAGCGGTGCCTTTAACCATAGCTTTTAGTAGCTTATAATTATCATATTTATAAGCATGCTGTGTCTGTCAAGTAAAGTGTTCACCTGTAGAGAACAGAGAGGGGGAGAGACTAAGTGTTTGTATTGGGGTGAGGAGGGCAGGAGAGCACTTACTCAAACAGCAGTTCTAAGAAGATCTTTTTTACAATCAAATCCTGTGGTTCGATAATTTATTGCCTTCCTTATGTCTACTGGATACATTAGTGGTTTAGATATCTGCCTGCAAAGCCAGTGGCTGGGAGTTTAATTCCCCACTATGCTTCCTGTGTGGCCTTGGGTAAACTACACACTCCCCAAAGAAGGAAAAGGTAAACCACTTCTGTGTAGTCTATACTTCTATGAGAAGTTGGGTCTTCTTCATGGTGACACTGACATTGTAGAACCAGCTCCGGGTTGAGCTACACCTGCCCCCATTCCCTGTTAACTTTCAGATAAACATGGGCATGACTTAGCGGAATTCCCGTTTCCATTTCCGTTACTCGTTTCCGTTACGGAACGGAAATGGTAACGGGAATTACACCGCCAGAACTCGAAATCGAACCGACGAACGAATAATTGGGTCTGATTTGTCGTTGTCGTTCCTGGCATCGCGGCGATCGCACGATGCCAAGCGGCACAGAAAAAAAAGTTTTTAAAAGTAAAAAAAACCCGATTCCCGGCCAAAAAAGCAGGCAAAAACTGTCTGAGGGCACCTACCAGGCCAGAAGGGTGGTTTATTGGGGGGGGGGGTTTCCCCGCTCCCCTCTCCTTGGCTACTGCTGCGCTGCTGGTACCAGGCTGGGGGGGCATCCTCTCGTCTGCCTTTGCCATGCAGTGTGCGGGCGGGGGGATCCAAAATGGCGACCGCAATATTTTTTTTTGAAATCGTGGTCCAAAAACCCACCAAAGCACCACAGAAACATGCAAAAATTAGCTATTTTAAATGCTTGAATTTTTACAGTAGCAGCAGTGGGTTTGTCTTGCAAAAATACGTCTCTGTTGATTTTATTTTTATTTTTTCTTAATTTATTTTTTTACACCTGCGCAATGATGGGCTGGCCATGGGATGGGACCATGCAAATTTTTGGACCCATTCTACCAATCGCATGGCCAGGTTTTGACTGACACTTCTGGATGTGCAAGAGGACATAAAAGGCGAGGCACTCCCAGTTAGTCGCAGTCTGGGCTTGGATCTTGGTGGAGGGTGGTCAGGGCTGGATTGCTGCGCTCAGTCTAGTTTCGATTTCGCGGTCACGGTCGCGTTAGGAAGGCAGGGAGGGAATTGATTATTTGATTCAATTGAATTTTTAGGAAAAAATAATAATTTCTTTCATTCGCTGTGGGGAATAGCAATGCAGAGTTTATTCTTTTTTTTTATTCTCCTGCATTTTGGAGGAGGATTTCCTTTTTTTATTTGCTTATATTTGCTTCAAGGGGGAGGGAAGGTTTGACTGGGAGCGGGAGGGTAGGGTAGGTGCTGCGGATTTATTTTGAAAATATATATTACTTATATACTACCATTTTTTTTCTATCCCAATTTCTAACCAAGTTCATTTACTTGGCCAAGGTCCTTTTACCCTGCCTACAGCTCTGCTGATGTGGGGACTGGGAAGGGAATAGCAAGCAATCAACCCTACCCTAGTAGCAGTTTATAACTTTTATCTAAAAATATAATACTACCATTTATTTTCTATTTTCTAAAGTTCATTTGCTTGGTGGCAAGTGGCAAGCAACAGCCAAGGTCCTTTCATACCCTGCCACTGGGAGAATAACAGTTAATTATTCCTTAATCCTTTTTATTCTCCTCCTGTTTCTGAGGATTTCTTGATACTAGTGCTTAAAAGGGGAGGTTGGAGGCTGTGGATTAAATTATTTTAAAAATATACAGACTAAGTAGACAGAGTTCCCCATCGCCAACCAGTGCACTCAAAGTTCTCAAACACATTTGTTGGCAAATGGCAACAAGCCAAGGGCACCCACCTCTATAGAATATTTTACAATTACATTTTACTTACTTACTCTTTCACTTGTCCTTTACTGGTGTACTCTGTGCCAGCTTGGCACAATACTGTACTAGCTTAGTGGGTCAACACCTCATTCATTTATTTGCAGTCAGGCACTCAAACAAACATATTTGTTGAAGGGCACCCACCTCTATAGAATATTTTACAATTACATCTTAGAAGCACTTACAGTTCACTTAGTTACTTGCCCTGTGCTGTGTGAAAGTATTGGCACACCCCTTCTACTAGCTTTGTTGCTGTGTTGTGTGAGTATACTATCAGTAGACCCCAGATTTGGGGAGGAACAGAATGTCTGTTTCTCCTGCTGCCTCTGAGAGAGGTGGAGGGGAGATGGGATCGATTCAAAACCAAACAACAAAAAAGTATAACAAACAGGCACGGCAGCCAGACCAAGTAGGGTGGCTGGCCGGTTCAGCATCAGCAGACCAAGAGAAAAAAAAAGAAATGCATTCTTTCTGCCCCACTTTGTTTGCTTATATAGGATGCACTAGTCTTGTTGTGCAGCAAGTCCATCACCCAGGCCAGTTTTTAAACTCTTTTTCGCCTGATCTGCGTCATTTGCGGGACCCGCGCCCGCATGCCGCCCGTGCGCCGCCCGCGTGCCCCTCCCCCTGCCGCTGCTGCCGCCCACCCATGAACCCCCTCCACCACCGCCCGCCCTATGCCCGCACCTCCCCGCCCCCGCAAAAACACCGAGCGCTGCAACTGGGAGTCTCGGTCGGGACTCAGAACCGGGATGTCAAATTGCGCGAAATCGCGGAAGAAACGACAAACAAAAAAACGAAAAATGAAATGACAAATTTTTTCGAATTTTCGCAAAAAACGCAAATGAGCCAAAACGGACCTGCCCCGAAAAATGACAACTCGAAGAAAAAAAAAATTCCTAGTCGTGCCCATTTCTACTTTCAGAAGACAACTTAAAATACTACTTTTCCTGGATGGTTTCCACACTGACCCTGTTTGATGCCTCCTGCCCTGCTGTCACAAAGAGAATTTGCCTTTGGTAGCCCATTGTTCTTGTCTTGTTAGTGTTTTTAATCTTGTTGGCTATTTATAATTTACTACGTTATGTTTTTGTTTATTGTTGCATTGCACTAATGAAGCAGTTCCCAACCTGGGGGTCGGGACCCCTTTGGGGGGGGGGTTGAATGACCATTTCACAGGGGTTGCCATGAGCCAGTGAAGAAAAAGGCACAAACAGCTTGGGGGGGAAGGGGGGAAGAGTGAGTTACAGCTTGATAGGTTGGAGGGGCACCAGAGGCTGTGATTAGTTGAGGGTGCCTTTAGAAGGAAGTTCTCTATGGCACCTGTGGCAGTGGCCTGCCAAAGGGGGCTTGTGGCCTCTTCCAAGAAGCTCAAGGGGTCACCACAACATGAGGAGATGTATCAAAGGGTCGCAACATTAGTAAGGTTGAGAACCACTGCACTAATGGGATGGTGAATAAATCAAACAAGTAAATACTGGAAAACACTGGAAAGCATGTCACAAGTCATAATTGGCTTGATGGCACATTATGATGATGATGATGTTTATGATGATGGTGATGGTGATGTCTGCATATTACAGTTTGCTGGCATAACAATTCATAGGCTCCTATAAGCAAAAACTCTTTGCTTCAGGCAGACACCTGTCTAATTTTCATTAATAGAATGTGGGGTGAGTTTGTTTTCCACTGAGACACTCCTTCTTGCAGACCTTCTGTGCCTGTAAGCAATTGCATGTAAGGCAGACAGTCAACGGGTGGCATTTGGCCTACAGCAGAGGGTAGGCTCCACAGAGGCTGTGCTTGCAGTCCCATGTGTTCGGTTGATGCAATGCCACTGTAAGGGAACCTGGTCCCTCAATTGGGTACTACATGATCACTAGGTGAAGATTCAACCTTTTTAATATCCAAGACAGAAGTTTAACTGGGTTGCCTACTTTTCAAACTGTGGTGGCAACTGTGCAAAGCTGGACAGGATGAAATACCCCAAAGCACTTTCTGGCTAAGGCACTTTCTCTTACTCACTCCTTCCCCGAGGACCACAGCATGGAAAAATATGAAGTTTTCTTGGGATCCAGCCCACAAAGGGTGCATTCAGAAAGGAGGGAGACTGCAGTCTTGTGGTATCTGGTGCACGAAAGATAGAGTGTGTTCCGCCATGCGCACCCCCACGGCAATCTTTATTGAGTACAAAGTAGGTCAACCATACGTATGCATGAAGCCACATTCATCTGCTATCATTGGCTTAGGCAGAGATAAGTAAAACAATAGGATAGCTGTTTATGCTGAGAGCATGCACAGAGCATAACCATGACTAAGCTTTCTTGCCACGGCGAACGTGACAAGCAGCCTTGCTGATAATAGTAGCTGCAAGCTAGCTATGAAACCGTTAACCCGTTAACTCCTGTTCACCCATATCCGAGGACCACAGCATGGAAAAATATGAAGTTTTATTAAAACTTAATAGTATCCAAACATTTGACACTACCATCCGTAGTCGACTATATTATCAGCTGTATGATCCATTTGGAAAAAGAGCCAGGTTGAACAATGCAGCTTTAAAACAGCAAGGATAAGATATCTGAGGACACCTTTGGGTTGTTCATAAGTCTCACTATTTATTTGAAG
Organism: Phrynocephalus versicolor; assembly: GCA_023846285.1. Classification (NCBI taxonomy): domain Eukaryota; kingdom Metazoa; phylum Chordata; class Lepidosauria; order Squamata; family Agamidae; genus Phrynocephalus; species Phrynocephalus versicolor. The sequence continues at coordinate 33,066,605 of JAHTLZ010000129.1, read as the reverse complement.
ATGGTTTTGACTCTGTTTACATTTTTTTGTTGTGAACCGCCTGGAGTTCCTCCGGGAAGACGGGCGGTATACAAGTTTAATAAATAAATAAATAAATAAATAAATGGATAAATTATTGCTCATTTCCAAAAGTGAACAATTCCATCCATCTGGTATCAACCACAAATTGATCTCCTCAATGCACTAGTCAATATTTACCAATTAATTTTCAAACTTAGCACTACAAGTTTTATAAATGTTTATATAAGGAGAAATATATACACATGCAGGGTTTATCCATATTGCTTGATAATTCTTCTATGACTATAGTGTTCATAAACTATTATTTCAGTTTTTGTAAAAGCACCTTCTGTTCTATGCAGTGCATGCACGTATGGCAAGAACATAGAACTGGTCAAGTTTCTTCTGGATCAGAATGTGCTAAATATCAATCACCAAGGAAGAGATGGACATACAGGTAACACTCTAAATATGTGTGTGGGGGGAGATAAAGATTGTATCTTAATATAGTTATTAAAGCACAGAAATCTAATGATAGCCAATCTAATGATAGCCGCTGCCCCCAAGCTATGGAATGCCCTCCCAAGTGAGATCCACCTGTGCCAACATTGATGACATTTTGGCGCCAGGTAAAAACCTTCCTGTTCCACAAGTTTTTTTAATTGATATAATATGGACTGTGGGTCCTCTGATGGCAATTTTAGTGTAATGTTTTTAGTGTAAGGTTTTTATTATTGTTTTAATTTTTTATTGATAATTGATGTTTTAACTGTTTTAATTATTTGATTGTAAGCCGCCCAGAGACCTTTAGGTAGTGGGCAGCATATAAGTTGTATAAATAAATAAATAAATAAATAAATAAATAAATAAATAAATAAATGTTAGACCAGTGTTTTCCAAAACGTTTTCAGGTGGTGGGTTCTTGTGGCCCACCTTATGTATGTTGCAGCCCTTGTTAAATAATTCCTTGACCTCTCAGAGCAGGATATTAAAGTTTCTTTTTTGTAAAGTTGGAATCCAATTTGGTGACATTAGTTCTTAGTACAAGTCTAAAGGGATATCATTACAGTGGCTTATTGTGCTATCCTGTCCATGGCCAAGCAGAAGTAAGGCCCACTGAGAGCAGTGACTGACAACGTATTTCCAGGTATATGAATGTAGCCCAAGAGGGGGAAATGTGGTCTGTGGAACACATGCACAGCCTGGCAGAAGTTTGTGACAGAACCTCATAGAAACCTTTCACTAAGGATTTCCCATAGACTCCTGGAACACCAATTTTTCCTGAAACCAACACATATAGAGCCACCAAATGCCTGGTTTAGCCTACAAATCCCCCTCCCACAAGATATCAATATAAGAAGTGGATATCTGGAAGGATGGAGATGCAGTTTTTAAAAAGGGAAATTGAGCTGCCTATGAAGGGACATAGTGACAGAAGATTACTAAGAACACATTACCTCAGAAACAGAGAAAATAACATTTCTTACTTTTCCTTAATATTGCAAAGCATTCTGCCGGGAGCTTTTGCAGTTAAGAGTAAATGCTGGTATGTAACCACAGACTCTCAAAATTGACTGCTGCATAGCAATGGTTGGACAGACGTGTCTTCAGAAAGTCGTAATGCTGGAGTTTGATAACAAATCATTTTTTATAGGAAAATCAATTTATGAGTTTGATTGTTCTGTTGCAAGTCTGTTATGAAAACCTTCCTTCTTGTAATGTTTGTTCCCCCCCCCTCCTCTCTTTCTTGACGTTCTAGGCTTGCATTCTGCTTGCTATCACGGCCATATCCGTCTCGTCCAATATTTACTGGACAATGGAGCTGATATGAATCTGGTAGCCTGTGACCCTAGCAGGTCCAGTGGCGAAAAAGATGAGCAGACCTGTCTGATGTGGGCCTATGAGAAAGGTAGGGTTGTAATGGCTTCCAAATGCTTCTGCATTGGAAGCATGCCTTGTAGAAGAAATTAAGAAGGGCAGGGCAGCATACAAAAAAAAACAAAAAACAATTCATCTCAGCCCAGGCATGCTATGCATGGTTGCCATTGTGTCTCAGCTTCCGGGAGAACAAAGAATAAAAGATATGGAGTTTATGCCCTCAGAAATGCCAACAAGCTAACCAAAGCTTTAATTCCACAGACATTCAGCTGCAATCCTTCTTGGCTCCAGGAGTACAAAATCTCCCAAACATATGATTGTTTAACTCTGGATGGGGGGGGGGGGTTGAGGTAATTTCTGCCTGTAAAGGCTTTGAGCTAAACTCCCAGCCCCCGCCGCCCCCAGTTATCACTGAACAAGGTATCACAGGCAATATTAGAATGCAGTTATCCATGAAGTCTATTAGGAAGTGAGGGACTGCTATTGATTTTATGTGGAAGGAAACTCAGCTTGTGCCTGTGATGTGCAGCAGCACAAGCCTCCTTGAAAGGTAGATAGCTATCCTTGATTTCCTGCAGAAATTCTTCACAGAAGAAACATATCTCCATGGTTTCAGCGACACTGTGCATTACACCTTTCACAGAACTGCTCTGGCAACAGCTCAGATTCACATTCTGCCTCTCCTTGTCCTTCAAACTCAGCTCAGACACTGTTGATTCTCAGAAGCTGTTTCCTACCTGCTCATCACTTGCTGGGCAAGTTTACAATCTAATCTATGCATTAAATTGTGCATGTGCACTCATGGATCTACATAGCCTATTAATTATTCAGTTTTATATAGTATCCTGGCAGCATTTGTGGGGGGGGGATATGATTTTTAAGAAGAAATGTGTATATATTAGAAATGGGCATGAAGTGAACCACAATACAAAACAAAACACAAACAAAACACAAATTGGATCATTTTATGGTTTGTTTCAGGACTTTTATCAGTGTTGGCAATTCATAGGCAGACTTGGACATCCCTAACCCAATATTTACCAAACTTGGAGTCTGGGGCAGACTCAAATTTCATGTTTTTGAGAAAGTATTACTTGGTTATCTAACTTTTCCCTGGAAACTGGGCCCACTTGCCCTGATTCCTCTCATACCCATTTCCACCGTCAGCTCTTTAAGAAAGCTCTGTCCAAAATCCTTGACTACTCTGATGCAGTTTTGGGTTCTTCTGATGCATCTTGGCAACTCTTTCTATGACACCTTCACTGGGTGAAATTTGGCATTTTTAAAGTGTTGTTATTCACCCATTGTTACAATTGCTTTGTTTCAGGGCATGATGCTATTGTCACACTTCTGAAGCATTATAAAAGACCGCAGGATGAATCCCCATGTAACGAATACTCCCAACCAGGAGGAGGTATGGTATTGCAGGCCATTCATTGTACAAGGCTACGAATGTGTAACCCAGCTACTGTCTCTAATGGACCACTGGTATGACACCAATTAGAATGCTGTGGGATCTTCTTATGCAGGCAGCACTGAAACAATATATTTATTATTTATTTATTTTATACAACTTATATGCCGCCCACTACCCAAAGGTCTCTGGTCGGCTAACAATTAAAATGAACAGTTAAAACAGTGAAAACATTAAAATGACAATGGACAATTAAAAACAATAGAAACATTAAAACACGAAACGCTAAAATTGCCATCATGCTGGTGGTTGGGAGAGAAAGCTACCGTGTTTCCCCGAAAATAAGACACTGTCTTATATTTATTTTTTCTCAAGAAGACACACTAGGGCTTATTTTCAGGGGATGTCTTACTTTTATTAAGTATAATATGCTTGAATGTCAGCCCTGCACACAACCATAGCCACGCCCATCACTAGGTTTTATTATCAGGGTAGGGCTTATATTTAATAAATGCATAGAAATCTTGCTAGGTCTTATTTTTGGGGGAGGTCTTGTTTTCAGGGAAACAGGGTACTAGCAACTCTTAGGGAGAAGCAGAGAAACGAGGAAGAGGGAAAGATTGCCAAGAATCCCCAGGCTGAAAGACGAAAAGCAAGCACATAGGAAGGGCAGGGGTCTCAGAGAGCCACAGATTGGAACTCTAGAGAAGGCAAAGTCCAAGAATATTTCATTATTATACTGAGAGAGCAGAACCTTGAAGGAAAAAGTGTTACCTAGAGACCATGCCACCCCCATTTCTAAAATCAGAGGGAGAGGACCTAATAATCTCACAGATTCTAGAATATCATGGAGGTAACACAAAAGTAAAAACATAATTTTGAATGACAAAAGGTAACACAGTTTCTTTTAACTGTGTTAGTATTATTTTTGTTTATTTAGTTTTGGACAAATAATGTTATTTTAGAAACATTAATTTTGAAACCGTTCAAATGTGCACAAATGTGGCTAAACTGGCTCTCACCTGGGTATATACTTCTAATTTGTCCTACTTGTCTTACAAGTCCCATACTGACCTAGCAACAAGGAAATACACTTTACAATCCAAACAGAACAAAACATTTGATGCAGGATCATTGTTTTTCTCGGTGCTTTACATTTTGATTGTTTTTTAAATTAAAAATTCCTCTTCATCTTAAAACAATTTTCTAATTCCATTTAAGAATATATGACAGGAAAAGGTCGAGAAAAAGAGAAGTTCCTTCCTGTATTTTAGTTTGTTCTTTAGGCATTCTCTTTGTGTTTCCCCCTCTCTGATGTGCTGTTAATTGCTTTTCCATTATAACTACAGGCCCAAACCTCTTATCTGAAGTTTTATGGAAAACAATGATACATACCACAAATAATAGGGGTTAGGATACAGGTGTAAATGTTCACATTCATTTCAAAGCTGCTGTTTTTCAAATGCCTTTAGTTGTTGCTTTTTTCATTATAAAGATTGATGATTATGCTGTTCAAGCAGCAAGTGACAAGCGGTAAGAAGAACATTTGCCAATTTGAGCTGTAGGGAAAGCTTGACAAAAGTATGCATAAAATACTATGCAATAAGTCACTGCATAAAGCAGATAAACCTCTATTTTTCCAAAGGCAGGAAATGGATTTTATTAGACTAATTGCATTTAATTTCACGCAATAAAAATACTGGTTTTTGGAAGAAGTGTTGGTTTACTTCCTTCAACACCAGAAATCAGAAGAATGAGTCAGTCCTACTTCCTCATGTATTTTAGACTGGATGTCATCACTCCACAAAGCATTTACAGTATATATCAAATTATTGTGAACAAAAATGAAAACAGGAAATGCTTTTTAAATGCTCTAGATTTTGCCTTTTGATGCAGCAGGTGTATAAAGCCATACTTTTGAAATTTGCTGCCCCTCGTCTTCTACTTGTTTTTGAATACTGAACTCTCTATTTTCCAGACCCAAAGTACTGCATCTGCGTGCAAAATTTCATTCAATTGAATCTTAGGCCATTGGTGTAAAATAAATGTCATATTTTCAAGTTTAGTGCAATACAAATACAAGCGAATTTAAAGTACTGTTAAAGTACTGATCCTTTACATTTCCATAATGTATAGATTAGAGATGGGCATGACCAGGAAATTTTTTTTTTCGAGTTATCGTTTTTCAGGACGGGTCCGTTTCGGCTCGTTTCCGTTTTTCGTGAAATTTCACAAAAATTTGTTGTTTTGTGGTGTCGTTTTTTCATTCAGAGGTGGGTGCCTCTGGCCCGCTATAAAGGGAAAGCGGGCTCCTGGAGGCACCTGTGGGTGCCTCCTATCCTCACCCGCTGCAAAAGGTCATGCATAGCCATATGGATATGCATACCAAGTTGCAGACGCAGCAGACTGGCAGAGGCACCCCTCTTTTTGGGGTGCCTTCCCTGCATCAGTCAGGCCTCGGGGGCATGGTTTGCATGTCACACATGCTGCCGAGCCGAGCCTGCAGGAGTCACCCAGAGCCAGACTGGTGGACTCTCTGCACCCACTGCATCTCACTAAGAAGGGAAAGGTACTTGCGTGTAGTGCAATGCAAGTAGATCTGGCTTAGGGTTAAGACGGGTTAGCGCAAGGGCTAGGGTTAGGCTAGTTACGGGTGAGGTTAGGGTGAGTATTGGGGTGCACCTCTGGGTGCCTCTCTGACCCACTTAGAAGGACAGTGTACTGGCGTATGGGTTCGGGTTCGGGTTCAGGTTCGGGTTCGGGCTACGGTTAGTGGGCTTTTTATGCCCGATTGGCACATCCCAGAAGTCTCTGTGGTCAACCTGGCCAAGTGGCCATGCGATTGGTGGAATGGCTCCAAAAATTTGCATGGTCACTCCCATGGCCAGCCCATCATTGCGCAAGTGTAAAAAAAATAAAATAAAATAAAATAAAATAAAATAAAATCAATGGAGAGAGGACAGAGGAGACATTTTGTTGCAAGAAAAACCCACTGCTACTGTAAAAATTCTGGCAGTTTTAAAGTAGCAATTTCCGCATGTTTCTGTGGTGCTTGTGTTGGCTTGTGTGTTTTTGTTTTTTGGACCACGATTTCAAAAAAAAAATTGCGGTCGCCGCCCCATTTTCGATCCCCCGCCCGCACCGCATGGCATGGCGAGACAAGAGCAGCCCAGGAGGACAGGAGAGGGGGGAGGCCAGGGACCCCCCCCAGAAACCACCCCTCCTCTGGTAGGTGCTCTCACTCAGGCAGGCATATTTCCGCCTGCTTTTTGGGCCGGGAATTGGGGCAGCGGGGGTTTTAAAACTTTTTTCTGTGCCGCTTGAATTGTGGCGGCCGGCGGCGTTGCGACTTGCGAACGACTGCGAGACGACGAGGATTTCCCCCACCAGAGCAGCCCAGGACAGGAGAGGGGGGGAGGCCGGGGACCCCCCCCCCAGAAACCACCCCTCTGGTAGGTGCCCTGAGCCCTCACTCAGGCAGGCATATTTTCGCCTGCTTTTTGGCCGGGAATCGGGTTTTTTTTAACTTTTAAAAACTTTTTTTCTGTGCTGCTTGGCATCACGAGATCGCCGCGATGCCAGGAACGACAACGACAAATCAGACCCAATTTTTCTTTAGTCGGTTCGAGTTCGAGTTCTGGCGGAGTAATTGTCGTTACCGTTTCCGTTCCGTATTTTATCAGTGCCACCCCCACCCCAATGAATTTCTATGGCCAAGGAAGGATTACCATACAGCTCTCCTGAGTCCTGGTGTGCCATTGTCTCCACAATACCGCACTGGGTTTCTTTCTGTGAAATTACCTTGTATTTAATGCAACTGCAAGAAAATGTCATATTAATGTTGACAAAGCTAGATGAAATGTGCACCATGCAAAACATCAACATTACTTCTCACAACAGAGGTTTATAATGATCAAATTTAATGGTATGGAAAGAATCATGTGTCTTAGTGTGTTAGTGTAAAACATATAGTGATTTGTCTTTGTTCTGAAGATCTGGAAGTATCACCCACTAGTCTTTCCTCTCCCTCTCCCTCCCCCCCCTCTCTCTCTCTGTCTCTCATTTTCAGATGGATCTTATGTGTCAGTTCCATCTCCTCTGGGGAAGATTAAAAGCATGACTAAAGGTACTTTAATTATTTAATTATTAATTACTAGGAAATATATTTATTAGAGAGGGACCAAATTATTGCAAAAAGTCAAAATGGGTTTTGTATAACTCAGTTTTTTTCCCACTCTGAAGTTTTCTGAAGATAGAAGTAGAAGACATTGGCTATTCAAAGTATTCATAACTGATGTCACGACTTTGGAGGACTCTCAACTTGATTGTGGCAATCCCTTACATCTTACGTTCCATTTTACTCACCAAGATCCTCTCTACTTCACTGTTTAAAGATATTTAACACAAACACAAACACACACACACACACACACACACACACACACACACACACACACACACAGAGGGGGGGAGGGAGGGAGAGATCCCTGGGGTAGCTGCAAAATGAAATACCTAGTTTCCACTAGCCATTTTTGTTTCTATTGTTACAAATTGATTTTTCTTGTTTGCATGTTAATATCGCTGCAGTCAATGTGTAATTGATTACACATCATTTCCAAATGCCTCCAGGCTCCACAGGGGCCTGGAAGCAACCTCAGAGTAGGAAAATCAATGGCAACCAGCTGCAGGACAGGTACCGTACCTCTGCAGCTGCATCAGAAAGACACAATGGGAGGGGCAGGAAATGTGACAGGTATGCCTTAGCCCTTTAGCCACTGCTGGTAGCACTGAAAGAGGAGAACTGAGAAATGGAGAGATATGGGGACAGGAAATATGCTGTAGGAATTGGCCTAATATGGGTCAGGGAAGTTTCAGAACAAAAAAAAGGAAAGTTATGTGATGACTTGGCAAATGGCGAGGAACACCACAGAGTGTTGTTTTAAAGTATTTAAGGTACATATGATTAAAAAGGACATGTGCAATAGGCAACTAAACCATTGGTTGTCTCAGTAATACACCTGCCAGTCTCCCTTTCTTTCACTTTGGTCTTTTTCTTTCCTGTGAAAAGAGATCTGTCAGTATAAAAACGAAGAGCTATTTTGCAGACTAAAGAATACAAGTGGCTGGCTACAATAATACATAATCATTATGTTACCATATTTTTAAAAAAAGTAGTTTTATACTTCCAAAGCCTGAGAGTTTGATGAAGTGCATCTTGTTGCTCAAATATGTGTATTTCCAAGGCTCCCAGATTATTTTGGTGAATTAAAAACATGCCATGCAGGCAAGTTTTTATGTATGATTAAAAACATACACACAGAGAGAAGCCCATGTGCACTTGCACACTTGCGCACACACACACATTTTATTTGAAAATGTGCAATTTCTTTACATAGATTAGGGAAATGTATACAAATATGTTTAGGAAAAATTAATACTAAGTGTATATACATGTGGGGAGAATTTTTTTAAAACCACAATACTTTTAAAACAATTGAAATTTTGCAAAACTGTGCAAACATGAAGTTTCCCAAGGTTCGACTTCGTATGAAAGAAATGATCCCCATAATTCAGCAAGTAGTCCTGATGAGAGAAACCAAGATCAGTAAAACCATCTTCATTAAATGTGAGGTGGATTCTTTTATGAACAATTCAGGTTGGTGTGAAATACCACATGCATTTCTGAAACTTAGTAGTAAGTGTATGGAAATTAACCACCAGCTTAGTACTGCAGAGTTGGAAGGGACTCCTATGGACCTCAAGTCTAGGCCCTGTCATGGTGAAAAAGTGGAAGATCAAATTCCAACTTCCATTTCCATAGTCAGATCCCTGAATAATAGAACTATCTAGCTGTTACATTAAAGTTTACAGCAAACTTTAGAAAAAGAGAGAGAGAGAGAGAGTTGCATGAAGAAAATATACAATCTCAGGTATAATATTTATTATCAGTGCATTTACTTTGCAATAAAAGGACAAGTTTCAAAGTGTCCATTAGGGATGGGCAAGAAACGAAAAACCAAATGCTGTTTCATCATTTTGTTACGTAATGAAACAAAATGAAATGAAACGAGGAACCAGCATTTTGTTATAGAGGAAATGATACGGTCTTTTTTCCATTGAAATGAACCATTTCATTCTATTGATTTCGGGCTCCTGCCAAGCTGTCAATGGCGGGAGCCCTTTAAACCTGGCCCAGTCGGCATCAGGGGGTTCCCCTGGTACCGAATGGGCCAGGTTTAAGGGCTTCCACCATTAACAGCTTGGCAGGAGGCCTCAGAAATGGTCGGGTAGGGAGCGTGATCCCGGGCAACTGGCTACCTGACCTTTTCCCCATGGCGCAGTGGCTAAAAGCCTGTACTGCAGGTAAAACTGTACTCACAACCTGGGGTTCAATCCCAGGTAGCAGACTTATGGTTGACTCAGCCTTCCATCCTTCTGAGGTCAGTAAAATGAGTACCCAGCTTGCTGGGGGGGGGGCAACATGTAGCCTGCATACTGTAATTAAACTGTAAACCACCCAGAGACTACTTGAAGTGGTATGAGGTGGTATATAAGCAGAACACTTTGGTTTTTGTTTTGCTTTAACCCTGGCCCAGTCAGCACCAGGGGGTCCCCCTGATGCCGACTGGGCCAGGTTTAAAGGGCTCCAGTCATTTACAGCTTGGCAGGAGCCCTTTAAAAATGGCTCCCAGAGCCCTGGGCACCAAATCTAGTGCTTCTAGGACCCAGGGGAGACATTTCATTTTGTTTCATTTCATTTCGTACAAATTTTTAATTTTTTTGTAAAAAATGAAACAAAACAAAATGGAGGTGAGCACAAAAAGAAACCCTAGTGCCCATCTGTCCAAATCCAAGGACATTTCAGCAATCAGTTTAATAAAATACAGCATGATCCTATGTCTGTTATTTCATACTCTCATATCTCCATATGGAACTGAGATTCTGAGAAACACATCCCAAACCAAAACTTCAGAACCCAAACTAGACATTATGCAAACTCTATAGAAAGCAGAGTGCACTCAAGCACTTACAGCTGCTTTTAAAACACATTTATTCAGACAGTTATGCATCTTGCACATCTCTGAGTTTGTTTCAGCTGTTTGAGCCTTCAACCTCATCTCTCAGTTCTTCACCACAGAGAGAAACAATAGTGTATCAGAAAGCATCACTATCCTTGCATAAGCACCCGCATCTCCTGCATTCATGGTTTTGTTTAAAAAATAGGGGATTCTATTGGTGCTCAAAAAAGAACATTTGCACAAAGTTTTGCAAAGAAGCTCAGGTAAATCGGACTCTCTTCATCCAAACACACTCTTGGGCAGCCTACTCCACTGCAATGGAAAGCATCTTCCTGGTAGAGATGTTTGGAACCCAGGACTCCAATGGCGGCAGCAGAGGGGAGGGGACAGGAAGAACTGAGGCATGGGATACTGGGAAATGTCATGTAATTAATAACTCCTTCCTTTGCAAATGTGATTGAACACAAAGAAGTTAATGCCAGTGCAGTAAATTGTAACTGCAGGAAGTAGCAGTTCTAACGCCTGTTTCCAAGCATGCTTGCTTTTCCACTGCACAGTCACAAGAAGGGATTTCTCATCTAGGCTGCTAGACTGAGATGGTGGGTCAAGTCATCTACATTTCAGAATCCTGCCTTTATTTAACCTTTGTTTGTGCAACCAGAAGTATATTGCCTAGCAGTATAATGACACTGATGCATGATGGTAATTTCCCTAGCGTGGCCTCATTGCAACAACAGTCCCAGAGGGACCAGTGATGCAAACGGAAACTGGGCAATATGGGAAAATGTATACAAGGCCATCAAAACTGATTTAAGACAATGGCCAGAATCCTATTACATATGATGGTATAAGTCAAACCATGTAACTCGCAGTTATGCATTGCTGCTAGTTGAAGAATCAACAACCATATTATTCATCATGCATCAGTCTCATTATTTGGCACACAAAGAGGAATACACGATTGACTTCTTAACTAGCATTAATTTGCTTCCAAAATTTCCACCTTTTATCTTATAAGATATATGTAAATATTTGGATTCTGGTCTTTGCTTAGCATTCCAAAGCCTTAAAATAGTGCATATTAAGCTTGTATACTTGTTACCAGTTTTTACAGATTATTTTGAGTCCGTGCTTGGCTCAGAATCAGTGTCCAATAATTAAATTCAAATAAAATAAGGAAGCGCAAACACTGAACTCTTTAAGTCTGATTTATTGTGTGTGTGTGGTGTCGTTACAGTCGTGACCGACCCTTAGTGACCCCATGTCCATGGAGTTTTCTTGGCAGGAATACTGGAGTGGCTTGCCAGTTCCTACTCCAGGCGCCTACAGCACCTGGTATTCCCTGGTGGTCTCCCATCCAAGTACTAACCAGGGCTGATGCTGCTTAGCTTCTGAAATCAGGTGAGATTGGATGTCCTTAGGGCATCTAGGCAGCCTGATTTATTGTAGCCAAGCCAAATAACAGTCAGTGGTCTCACCCTGGATGGTGTGAGTGAGCCCTGAACATTTGTTTAACATCAGTTTTTATACATACAAACCAGTTCACGGTTTCCCTCAATCTGCATTGGTGGGTGATTGTTCACAGTTGCATCCAATCTCCTGTGCCATCAAGCACAGGATGGTCCAAATCCTTGAGTCAATGTTCCATAGATTGGTGTCCTTTTATTCAACTGGGCCCAGTCTGGCAGAGACAGGGAATGTGGAACTCCAGACAATGAGACAAACTCCTGTCCCTCAGGCACAGCTTACCTTGGGGATAATCCTCTCATCCAGGTGTTCTGCCACTTCCTGGAGTCATGTACTTCAAGTTAATTTACATTCTTAATGTATTCCAGTTCCTATAATTTATATAATATACTTTATAATTATATAATATATAATTTATATAATATATAAATTATATATGATATAATTTATATATTATTATTATTATAAAACTGATAATAAGAACATCAAGGGACATACAATCAGAGTTTAACCATATTTGTGGAAAAGAATTATTAATTGTATCTTTGAAGTACACCTCAGTTACTTGTTGACACACCGCCTCTACAAATCTCTTTCCCAAATACAAGTTTTGGGTACATGAAGAGTTCATACCCGACCCATGTAATTAGAAGACATATTCAAATGTTCTGTGAAGAAACGTTGTGACAAATGTCTTCCAGCCAGGTAGGCAGACAAACGAGTTAGTCTTCAGACTCAGTTGTGTGTCAAATCCAATTCCAGGAGTCATTGAATAATAGATTGGAATGGAAAGGGAGACTGTCACACTAGCCACTCTTTGAGAGAATAGAGAGGTGGCTTATTCCTTCTATAAAGGATTTTCTGCAACCATTACATGATCTAGATGGAATATGCATGTGGAATGGTGTTCTTTAGTGATAAGCTTCTTAAGCTAAAAAGCTCTAAGGCAGTCAGAAAGTTACAGTTCTGTGTTCATTATTGGGGTTTATTGTAGGCTCCTGAGACAAACGAACAAAAACTGAGCAGACATACTCCGTCAACCCATTCCTAGTGGGAAATTTGGCTGCTCAGGTGCCATGTCTTCCTTTATTTTGTTGACTTCCGTGCTTTGAATACACACTTCCCCACCCCACTGCATTTTACAAATAAAAACTTCTCTTCCACAGAAAAAGCAGACGTTCTACTCCTGCGGGCAGGCTTGCCTTCTCATTTCCACCTACAGCTCTCTGAAATTGAGTTCCATGAAATTATTGGCTCAGGTAACAGGACATGGGGATGTGTGTCTGTTCAAGATTAAGAAATGGTCACCCAGTCCTGTGTTCTCACTTTATTTAATTGTTTCTAGGCTCATTTGGGAAAGTATACAAGGGAAGATGCAGAAATAAAATTGTGGCTATTAAACGGTAAGGGTCCGTTATATTTGTTCATTCATTATTTCTAGATTCTTCAAACTTGTACTCATGTCATTTCCCCCCCCCCCTTACACTACTTGCCAGTTATCGAGCCAACACCTACTGCTCCAAATCAGATGTTGACATGTTTTGCCGTGAAGTTTCCATCCTGTGCCGGCTCAATCACCCCTGCGTCATCCAGTTTGTTGGTGCGTGCTTGGATGACCCAAGTCAATTTGCCATCGTCACACAGTATATATCTGGAGGATCCCTTTTTTCCTTGTTGCACGAACAGAAAAGGTAACTTGATTTATCTCCATGGCACACATCATGCATGCTGCATGCTTATCTCAGCACCCTTCCTGTTAAAAAGAAACAGTCTCAAGAGAGAAGGAGCAGGCCAGAAGGAAGGCCAGCGGGTGCGGAGGATTGGAAGAGATGCCAGTGCTACTTAAATAGCTTGGGGAAGAACAAAAATGGAGGGAAACCTTCATGATTATCTAGGGCAGTGGTGGCGAACCTTTGGCACTCCAGATGTTTTGGACCACGACTCCCAGAATTCCAAGCCTGTATTGCCAATGGCAAAGGACTGTGGGAGTTGTGGTTCAAAACATCTGGAGTGCCAGAGTTTCGCCATCACTGATCTAGGGGCTGGCATTGCCTTCTGCAAGCTAAATTTTGCTCACCGACCAGCTCAGTGAGCTATCTAGATATTTGCCTGCAGAGATGGGGAGTTGGAGTCTCCACTGTGCCACAAGAGCCTGCCTGTGTAGCCTTGGGCAAGTTGCACAGCTCCAGAGTGCCCCTGGAAGAAGGGAGTAGTAAACCACTTCTGAATTCTTGATACCTTGGGTGGGGGGTGGGGAATCAGGAATAGACTACATCACACATGATTGTTATATTTTCCCGCTGCTATACATTGACGATTTGATCAGCTTGCAAAAATTATTGGGTTCAACCTGTAGAAAAGTACAGCATTTCCATAAAAGGAGAGGGGAGGGGAGACATATCTCCCCTGGTATGCTTATCTCCTCTGTATTACCACAGGTGGAATACAACTTGGTGAGTTGTATTTTTGATCTGGCTAGAAAAAGCAGAATTATCGGTACATAGGGCAGTAGCAGTGGCCAGTGGCATACAGAACTGGCATAAGGAATTAAGATGCAAGATATCGCTTGGGAAAGGGTTTGTTTTTTTGAGTTATAATTCCCCAAACCTACAAATTTTTGATCCCTAAATTCTTTTCTGTGCACTAAAAACAAAGCAAAACAAAAAACCCCTCCCCCAAACCTCTACCCTTGAATTTAATACTATGAGATTAATTTCAGTGTAAATCTTCTTTCTCCCTCCCTCCTCCTCTCCTTCCTTCCCTCCCACTCTCCTTT
>JAHTLZ010000129.1:33018977-33033983 GCA_023846285.1 Phrynocephalus versicolor | reverse complement strand
TGAATTTAAACAGAATGTGTTGGACATCACTAGTAGCCTGGGATAAGCATGGGAAAATTATAACAATAGGCTGATGCCCAGCCATGCATTCCATGGGTCCAGTATCCAAGTGGAGGTTTCCAATAGATTTTAACATAAGTTCAACATGGCCACATGTACAGGCATTTGAATGGGTAGTTAGAAGGAAAGAAAGCTCCGTGTACGGCCCCAGAACCATGCTTTGTAATATAATTGTATTTCTGAGTTTTATGTTGCAATATGCTATATTGATTTTCCACTTCCCTGAGCAAGTATCCCGTAAAGAGTTCCTGGGCAGCTTTATTGGCCTAGCTTCCTTTAGAGGAGAGAATAGCCAATATCCCCTATTATCTGGATAGAATTGAGCTTGCCCCTGTTTCTTTTGAGACTACAGCTGCAAGCATCTCCCAATAGGTAGCCTTGGGCCATGAGGGTTTGATATGCTGGGAATTGTAGCCCTAAAACAAGGAACTTTTTCAAACGTTGGCAGAGAGGCTTATCTACTGCCTGCACTGTTGTCATTTTAGTCTGCAGAGATCTCCCTCCACCCCCAGGTCTTTTAATCTTCTAAATAAGGTCCAGATTTCTTCCAGACTGTTCTTACAGGTTTTGTTGTCGATTTTTTACAGTCTAGATTTAAAAGCAAAATTCCCAGGCACATTAAGCTCTTGGCTGCAGAAAGGCACATAAATGACTCAACTAAATAAATGATTAAAACAGACAGAGAGGGAGTCAGGGAAAGGGCTTGATGCTTTTGTATATATTTTTATACTTCCCATAGATCAATTACTTAGGTAGGGAGATACAGATGTATATGTATGTTGATTAGTTGTGCCTATGTGACTTTGTAATTTATACACTAAATTAAGTCCTAAATAATGGATCCACAAAGCCGTGGAATTATCACAAGTAAGCAGCTATTTCTGCATAAGAAAATTACATACTGAACTGAAACATTGTTTATAAAAAGCTATCAATGCAGATGAGCCCTTCTGGTGCAACCCTGTGTTCTTTCTATCCTGCTTGTCTAAGATGCCGTCCCCTGAGTGAGTGAAAATTGTTGATGCTTTGCATCTGAAAGCACTCAGCTGGGATATAATGCAGTTAAAGGTCTTTGCACAGCGCATGCTGATCATGTGTAGGAGGATGCTTATGGCTTACGTTCCATCCATTGTACTGCAAGATGCTGCTGCGAAACACTAAAAGTGTAGTTGTTGACAACAGCTTTGTGCTAAATACTGCCGCGCCCCAAGGTTGACTTCACCTAAAGCTATGAGCACATCCCTAAACTGATATTCTCAATGGAAAGGAAAGACAAGCTCTTGAGATCTCTCACAGATCCCATGAGATTGCAGATCTTACTTGTGGTTTATATAGTTCACCTTGTCTTTCCAGTTAATAAGGACCACTGTGTAGCAAAGAGCTCACCCAGTGTTGGATACACCAAGGAAGTCTGGGACAATAATTCAGTAGAAAGGACATAAGGGTTCCCAGGAGGTTTGGGGAGGCTGAGCTCCAAATAACTTCACCACACATGAGCAAATAGGGAGGAATGTGGAAAAACCCAGTTTTGACACTGTACAGTTCTTTTCATCTCTCCTCTATTCTTCTTTGATGTAGTCTTAGGATGTTAAATTTGTGTACCTCCCCCTTGAGGTACAGAATACAATGTACACATTCATTTACATATTTTGCTTAACCACACAGTTTGTACACATCATGCTAGTCCCAGCTAAGAATATATTAATACAATAAATTTCACAAAGGATACGTCAGCATTTAAGCAAATCCAGTTGAATCTCTTGATCTACTGCTGTTGGGACTAACAATACGATACTGGCCAAGGTGAGCTTGAGAATAAATAGGTTTGTGGCTGTCCTTGAGTTAAATTTTTTGAGTGTTGCTAGATTAAATACACATATATTTGCAAATTTGATACTTGCAAATATATTATGCCCATGCAGTAAAATCCGCACTCGCCAACCATTAGGAAATATAAGGTGGCAGCAAAAAGCACTGCCTGATTAATTCAATGGTCAGCTTTGGTCAGCAGAAGGGCAGGAAAAACTCTACTGCACAGATAGAACACAATATAAATTCCTTTGGAATCCTGCTTTGTTGGCATGGAGGAGAGCTAGAAAAATTGGTTTTCTGAGTCATGTGAAGAGCGGCCATATTCATTTCCTCACACAGCTACCTAGTTTTATAACTCTG
Organism: Phrynocephalus versicolor; assembly: GCA_023846285.1. Lineage (NCBI taxonomy): Eukaryota > Metazoa > Chordata > Lepidosauria > Squamata > Agamidae > Phrynocephalus > Phrynocephalus versicolor. The sequence continues at coordinate 33,031,751 of JAHTLZ010000129.1, read as the reverse complement.
GACTAAAATATTGCACTTTCCTGATGAATAATAGAAGCTTTAGTAAAGTCTTGCCCTCATTATGAAACCATTCATTCACCCAGAAGCTAAGATATAGGGAAAACACATTATAATATCTGTCCTGTCTGTGTAGTTAAACTTGTCTTGTCATCTTCCACATTAATGCCTGTGGACTCCATCCCAATAACTCCCCAGGGGAGTGCCTTAGCACTAATGGGAATGGGATGAAAATCAAAGGAATTAATTAATGAAAAGGACCACAGCACTTAGGCAGTGGATGTTTAAACCACTCCCACATCAGCTTCAGCCATGGAACCAATGGAATTCCCCCTTTTATAGTCACCATCATATGAGGAGTAAAAAAAAAAAAGAGAGCTATGAAATAAATATCTGAGTGATGGATTTAAACCTCCACTAAGTGCATGGCAATCCCCGGGCTGCTGCACACAGATCAGGTCATTGCATATTGATCAGAAAGCAGCAAAGAGGCAGCTATATAGCAGCACACAACGTGGCAATTGCTCATAGCTCAATTCACACTGTCTGATAATGAGTGGTTTCCATGACCTGGGTACAGAGACTTCAGAACCCACAAGTACAACCCATGGAACCAAAGTGGCAGACTTTTTGTGAGGCATTTATCCACACCTCCAGTCATTCATGCAATTCAGCTTCCCAGTGGAACCTACACTACTGGCACAATATGTCTGTTTTGGGTCATAACAGTACTGCCTGCTGGAAGATCATTTCGACAGAGAAAGAAATTCTTGCAGGATGTGTGTGTGTGTGTGTGTGTGTGTGTGTGTGAGAGAGAGAGAGAGAGAGAGAGAGAGAGCAGTGTTTGGCAACCATTTGGAATCTGAGCGTCTTTATTTTACCTGTAGGACCTAACACAGGCTGCAGTATTTTCCAGAAACACAAAACTAGGACTAGGTGGAAGTTCAGTTCTTCTTTTGTTGGGAGTAAAACAAGGTGCAAGGATTGCACATGGGCTGAACAGGGGAATGGCTCTCCTGGAGACATCTAGGGCTTACCATTGTATTTTTTTTCAACTGGGAAAAAGATTGTTTGGGGTAGCCAAGAGAGGCCAAGGGAGGGGACCACAAAAATGGCTTTGCAGTTACGTGAAACCCACATGATTCTAACCTCTGATAGTGGCATACAGATAGATAGATAGATAGATAGATAGATAGATAGATAGATAGATAGATAGATAGATAGATAGATAGATAGATAGATAGATAGATAGATAGATCTGGACTCAGATGAAATGTTTGGCAGCTAAATCATCATATTAATGGTAGATGAAATCATACTGTGTATTGACTGTGCTTTAGGTTTGCTTTGGACAAGGCAGAAATGATTTCTTATATACTGCCCAACATCCTTTTAGCTTGCCCTTTCAGCTTCATGCATAACTGTCTAAACAAATGCAGTGCAAATAAATGTTCAAAGGATCAGAGACAGCTGCACAGAAAGGGTTTTAAATAGTTCTGAAAGCTAGATCCTTTAAACACAAAAGACTATTCTGCCCACAAATGTGTAGCTATGTGCGAAAGTCAATATTACATGGAAAGTAATTCAAACATTGATGAAGTCAATAGGCACTTTGCTCATATCAGGCATTTGTATAGTGTAATAAGCTATTAAATCCAACTTACTCAAGTAATATGCACATTTGTCATCTTTCCCATCAGCTGCAATGATCTACTGCATTATTAAGTGCAAGGCATGGTTTATATGCAGCAAAGTTGAAAATATGTGGAGGACGGTCAGTTTGCATCTTTGTTTTCTTTTATTTAGCGTGAACTTCCCTTTTTTTTTCATAAAGGAGCATTTATTTGCCTTTTATAAAATACTGTACACTAAGGACCCAAATAGACACTGGCTGAAATCTAGTAGTAAGTCACAATTAGAATAGGCCCATTAAATCAGTGTGTATGTATGAGTTAACTCCTCTGGAAGCTCTACTGATTCAGTGGACCTACTCTAGTTGCACCATACTATTGGGTTTCAGCTAATATGTCATCCACACTGTTAGCACTTAGTTGAACTATTTTTTATAAAAAAAATTCAGAAAACATATCTTATTGTTACTTGTACCATTAATGAATTGCTTTCAAAAACAGAAAGTAACGGGTTACTTTTTAAGAGTAACATTCTGAACTTTTGTGTTGGCCATACCAAATTATGGCTTGTGTTTTATTATTGTTAATGTGCATTCCAGAGATCATGCATCACAATCATGTGACAGATACAGGTAAATAATCCATGGCACTTCTACAAAGAACCGTACTGATAGGAAGATTGAATGTATATATTTTTGTAATTATTATTTTTTCCTGAGATTTGATTAAAATGTGCTTTCCTCAACAGTTAACTTGACTATTTGGGTAGCCTTGTATCTTATAAAGATTCAAAATTGCTTGCTTATTTTCTTCTCACTGTCTCATTATCCATAGAGTTGCAGACAGTTTCTCTTTTGCAGAGGTGGGACTCTCTTAAGGTCCATGGACTGCAGCTTCCATCCTCCTTAGTTAACACCATGGAGCATTGCTTTTGGTGAGAATACTGGGAGCTGTCATCCATGAACAACCAGAGGACCAAGGTGTGCCCATCCTGGCTCTGGAGAATCACTGAGTTCCTTGATACATTAATTCCTTATATGCTGTATTATCTATTTTTAAGTCATAGGATCATATCCTGGAAACAAGTCTGAAACTTTCGTAAAGCATGACAGTTGGGTGCAGGCTTTTTAAAAACCACAGAGAGCTATGAAGGAACATTTTAAATGAGTTATTCCTACAGGGCAAGCATGCGGCCTCTGAGGTCTGAAAGGTATCCCACAGTTCCTCAGGCAAATGCATATTTGTCCCTCTCAATTTTCCCCTTGCCATATATATATATTGGCTATCTGTAATAACAGCAGATAAAATCCCGAGACAAGGTTTTTACTCCCTGCTATCCAAAAGCAGCACACAATCATTTCTAACAAGCTTTGCTGCCAACCAGAGATCCGTATCAGTTGTGATGAAGTGAAACAAGAAGCTAGTTATGGCATGGAGGGAAATGTTTTAACATAGCCTTTCTAAACATGCGCGCACAAATGAGATAAAGAAGATGTGGAGTAGGCTGGAATTTATGAATAAGAGTAGAACAATTCTGTGATAACCTTTCTCCCCATGATACAATTGTTGCATCTGGCAAATTTAATACCAAGAAAAGACGAAAGTGTATATGTGTGTTACCAGTAGCTATTTTTGAAGCAAAGTGGCTGTTGACATTTATATATGAAAACTGATACACCCAGGAATGGTTTGTGATTTTCAATACCCCAGTGGATGTTAGGAATCACCTATGTAAAATAACCAGGATTGTGAAATCTAAGAAGACAACATATTGGTAAAATTATTATTATCAGACTCCTATGTGAATGTCAACACTGGCTAAACTTTAGAACATCACCACAGCATACACATTGGAGGGGGTTTACAAATGCAAAAATTCAATGCATCCTGAGACCGTGGAAATCCACTGCTGGCCATTACTTGCTAGTGTCAGATCTGGTTGCTGGAATGAGTAGAGGAAGTGTTTAATTTCCCAACATCATGAAGTGGATGTCTTCATAAGCCTCTTCACAATACAGGAAGTTCAATGAGGAATGCATATGTTCAGTGGAAGCCTTACTTTGCTTCATTTCCAGTCATTGCACATGCTGGAAACAAACCAAAACAGAGCAATCCTATCTATACTTTAAAAAGTAGAAGCCTTCTACAGGGACCCAGAAAAGTGAAACCAGGAAAACTCTAGAGGTGTGATGGTTTGCTCCAGCAAATATACCATCTGATCGCTGGCTTTCAGAGTGAACCAGTCTGCCCCCAACAGTGAGCTAAATGTCCACTCCACATAGTCACTCTCTGAATCTAAAGCTCCATTGTATGCCTTCAGATAATACTAATGGGACTTTTGAGTTGACCCAAATGAGAAAGAAAACCAAGAAATATGTGTTTTCTTTTCATTTTGGAGTCCTTCATATATTTACAATAGAGAACCTCTGAAATGCAGTAGAGTCAGGATTCTGAGAAACAATGTAACGAAACAATCATATTTCATTTGAATGCTTAGAATGTGATCTCGAAAATCTGATGATGCTTCTCTGTCCAATCTTTACTATTTCCTGTTCATCACAGGATGTGATGTGCAAAGGGTTTGATTCTCAGACATTGTTGTGCTTCTTGGTTCCGGTGCAGATGATTGTCTCTTGACTTGACCCTGGTGTTTCTGGAGCAATTTAGAGGGCTCTGTAAGGCTTCTCCATCTACTGTCAGAGCTCTGTTGAGTTTATATATTTAAAAAAAAAACTAAATAAAACAAACAAAATAGGTGCCCTAGAGAACTCAAAGCAAAAGAAGAGCCCCCGGAAAGAACCCAAAATGAAAGCAAAACAAATGTTTGCTGTTTGCATGTTCTGATATGTTTCTTCTTCATGGAAATGCTACAGAGGGCATGTCTTGTCCCAGTCTAGATCAGGCTTGATCATCCTAAATAGGATGATGCAATATGTCATTTGGGTCTTTTCAGGGCAAAAAAACCAAATGGCACCTCAAGCAACCCTATTTAGCTTATTCTTCCCTCCAAAAAGAAAGGAGAGGGGAGCAAAATATTTTTTAAATATTCCCCTGCTTGTCCACTCCTGTTTCCCCACCTGTGGGGAAACAGGAGGAAGCTTTTGATTTGTTAATAACTGCCAAGAGCCTGCCACAGCTGAGCTGGAAGGTAAAGTCAGCCATCCTCTTTGGTTTGATCCTGGTTATCACATGTACTGGAACGGAACCAAAATTGAGCAATCCTACCTGGATAAAAAAAGGAACAAACAAAAAATGACCAGCCCCTAAAAAGAACTCAAAAGGGTGCAGTTAGGCAGGGATAAAGGGTAAGATGATTCTCAAGTACCTGTACGGCATATAATCACTAGAAAAAGGAGAGAGCCGGTCCATCCTCAAACCATCCACAGACTTCCCATGGGAGTCTATATGAGAAAAATTCCTATTTGATTAAACTCTTACATTTCTTCTATAATGTCTCATGCTCAGTAGGAATAGAGTAATCTAGGGTGCTATATAAAAACAGGAAATCTATGTCAGCTTCCTATTCCAAGGTGTCAGATCCTTTGTGAGAAAAAAAAAATAGAATCTCCTGCTGCATCTGGTGTTATTAATCTGCGAGACCACACAGAAGCACAGAATGAGTTCAAGATGAAGCAGAAACCACCCATGTTCTGTGGCCATCTTTCCCCTTGATTCTCGTTTGAAAGAAACGAGCAGCTCGAGTGTCAGTTTCCTAAATCCTAATACATTGAAAGCAGCCCAAGTGCAAGCTTCCTTCCTAGCATGTTTTAGAAGAAAGGCACTGCTCCCAATGTGCCGGGGGAGGGGGGGGGGAGACAAGCACAGCACTGCTGAAGACATCTCTTTCTGCAGGTACTCTAATGCCACTTACAGTATTACTGTGCTCTTGAATTCCGTGGTATCTTGTAAGAGATCACAGATGGTGCTGGTCTTTGAGGGATGAAGCCAAGAGTGTCAAATAGTCTGGTTCCATTCAGGGCTTGCTGGTATCATGTAGGGTTTAAGAAGCTACCATGCAGGTAAGGGGGACGACACTCACATTTTCTTCTTTGGAAAATCGCAGGAATTTTTTTAACTATTATTTGAAAGGAACCCCTATTATACTACCAAGTGCCCATTGTAGGGCTAAGCTTTCAGTGCACAAAAGTATAGATCTGGAAGAAGTGTGAGTGTATTGTGTTGGTTTTCTTTAAAAACGAAGGAGAGGAAAACTCTAAGAAAATAAGGATGCTATTCATGACAAAGATGGCAAAAACATTGTATCATTCATTATCTACCCATGCCGTTCTTTGGCCTGCCCACTGTTCTCTCTGCTTCTTTATCCAGCACTTCTTAGTATTGGTAAAGTAAATATAATTTGAATTATCTCTCAAGAATGAACATGTTCAATTAAGCTCACAAAATGTAACTGAAGGGTGTAGCTAATCTATATCCTTAAAAGCAGCACAGAGTGCCGACGAAAGGGAAAGCTGTGATTGTGTTCCGGAATTCCAAACTGTGTCTCACACCCCCCTCTAGTGGACAATCCTTATTAATAAGAAGGTTTGCCTTTTCTCTTTGGTTTGTTTGACAAGATGCTCAAGGTTTGGGAAGAAACCTCTCTGTGGAGCTTGTAGAAGACGTGTCCTGTTTGTCCCAGAATGTCGTAAATAGTTCACCCCAGCAGTTTTGAACAAGTGTTCTCAGTTTCGGCAAACTTGGGTGGCATTTTTAGTCCTTGACATCTCTACCTCTGTTCTGCCACAAAATATTAAAGCATTTTTGCACATAGTAATCTGAACGATTGTACCTGTGGGCACCAGCTACCTACAATCTTCTCTGTGGCCATGCAACTCGTTGTCATAATGGCTGGTTTAGGAGAGGTTGGGAGTTGACTTCCCCACCATGTGTCCTCGACAATAGCTGGACTTGATGACCCTTAAGGTGCCTTCCAACTCTGCAGTTCTGAGCTTATAAATTACAAATGTCATGCATAGTTAATCAAAATTATAAAAAACATTGACTGGCAGGATCTAACAGATGCAAGATTTAACAAAAAGCCTACAAATGTCATGCATAGTTAATCAAAATTATAAAAAACATTGACTGGCAGGATCTAACAGATGCAAGATTTAACAAAAAGCCTAAGTATCTCTTAAATATCAACACATTATGTATGCTACCCTTAACAGAGGTATTATTATTATTATTATCTGGTGAACACAGCTGCCAGCTCTTAAACTAGGATGACTGGAGATATCTTCGTAGAATATACGCTGTTCCTAATAATGTCACCATTTGTAGTTGACCAATGTTGATCTTGTCAATCCCAAGGGTTTTCAGATGTTGATCCAGGTCTTTTTGGGATTGCACCCAAGGTACCTATTATTATTGGTATTCTTGCTTTCTTATTCCATAGCTTTTCAATTTCTATTTCTAAATTCCGATATTTGGTTATCTCTTCTAACTCTTTGCCACTGACTCGTGTGTCTCCTGGTATTGCCACATCGACAATTTGAACATTGTTTTCTTCCTTGTATACTATCGTGATGTCTGGAGTATTGTGGGCAATGTGTCTGATGCATTGGATTCTGAAATCCCAGAGCACCTTGATGACTTCATTTTCCATAACCTTTTCTGGCTGATGTTCCCACCAGTTCTTGCTTGATGGTAGGTTGAATTTTTTACATATGTTCCAGTGCAGCATTGCTGCTACTTTATTATAATAAGCTAAATAATCAGTCTGAGCAGTTTTGGGGCAACAGCTGATGATGTGATCTATAGTTTCATCCTTTTCTTTGCACAACCGACATTTACTATCTTTTGATGATTTATTAATTTACGCCTTTGTGACATTTGTTCTTAAAGCTTGATCTTGCACTGCCATGATTAGTCCTTCAGTTTCTTTCTTCAATGTTGCTTTTCTTAACCAATGCCATGTTTGTTCTTGGCTGATCTTATCATTGGTGTCTCTTATAAACTGAGCATACAGTGCTTTACTATGCCAGTTCTCTATTCGGTTTTGCATTTGTTGACTTTTAAATTCTTGCTTAGTTTCTGGATATTCCTTTATTATGCCTTCAGTAACTATTGACTTAAGCACAGCATTTTCACTATGGTGGAGAAAGTGAAATATTCGTTGTTTTTCTTCTCTAACAGTTTGATGATCTTGCAAGAGGCCTGTGCCTCCTATTTCCCTTGGCAAGTAGAGCCTACTGACATTACTTTGTGGATGTAGTGCATGGTTTAATGTCATCGCTTTTCTTGTCTTTTGATCTAATGGTTCTAATTCTGCCTGGGTAAAGTTTATAACACCTGTCATGTATCGCAAAACTGGGATAGCCTATGTGTTTTAAGCTTGGATAGTATTATTTCCATTTAATATTGATTTTAGTATCTTTCGAATTCTTCTGATGTATTCTTTGCTAACTTTATTCTTTAGTTCTTTATGCTTGGTGCTATCTGCTTGTAGTACTCCAAGATACTTAATGATTCTTCTTCATCCAATGTTTTTATAACATTTAGGCATATATTTACTATCTTTACTATCTCTCCTCTGATGACGCTGAGGGTTGCACACTTGTCTAATCTGAATTCCATTGCAATGCCATTGCTGAAAATTCACACTGTATTATTGAGTACTGATGCTATTCCTTGTTGTGATTTCCCATACAGCTTCAAATCATCCATATATAGCAAATTGTTTATTTGGCTTGATGTTTTTGATATTTGATAGCCCATATTTGTCTTGTTCAATATTTTTGTGAGTGGAATTAGAGCAATTACAAACAGGGGTGAATAAATCACCTTGAAATATTCCTCTCTTGATGTTGACACAACCAGTTTGTTCACCATCGATGGTTAGCTTGGTATTCCACTTTTTCATTGTTGCCTTGATAAATTCTTAGATACTCCCAATAATTCTTGCTAATTCCAAACTTTTAGTATCCAATCATGTGGCAGTCAAATGCTTTCTTATAGTCAATCCATGTCACATTCAAGTTGATTCTGCATCTCCTACCATTTTCAATTAACATATTGTCAATATAAGTAGCTGATCTTTGGTGCCACAGCTATTCTCACAATTGCCCCTTTGTTCAAAAGTGTATAAATTGTTTCATATCAAGTGACTCTGGATGGTATCAGCAATTATTCCTGTAAGGAGTTTGAACATTGTTGGCAAGTATGTAATTGGATGATAGTTGCTTGGTATATATAGGCCCTTTACTCGGATCTTTCATAATAAAGTATGTTCTTCCTGTTGTTAACCATTGATCTATTTCACCTTGCTGAATTGTCTGGTCAAATTGTTCAGCGAGTCTTGAATGCATACTGGTTGTTGTTGTTGTTGTTGTTGTTGTTGTTGTTGTTGTTGTTGTTACCTCATAAAAGGTTACTATCTATGAAGCAACAAATGTTGCAAACCAATGTTTCTAGCTCATTGAGTCTAAAAACAGGCCATAAACTAAGGAAGAGTGTTAGAATAACACAGAGGTTAAGCAACTATTACTAGCACTGTGTGTGGTGCTACGCTGCCTCATCTACTCACAGTGACAACTCTTGCTGCCATCATATCAGTTGCAGCTCTGGCTCTGTGTGTGTGTGTGCGTGCATGCGTGCACGCGCGTGTGCATGTGTGGCAACATTCCTGTGACCTTGTAGAAAAGCTTCCAGTATGCCAATATTGTAAGCCACTTTGGGTCCTTTTGAAGAGGAAATGTGAGTTCTGAATATTCTGAATATTCTAAATAATGATAAACAAATACATAAACAAGACCTCCAGACATTGCTACATGTTGCATTGATGCTGCAACTTAGCAAGGATATACTCTTGCTGAGTACATGATTAATTAATGTGTGTTTGTGTATGTGAGACAGGAAGAGAAAAGCACCACACTGAGATGAGCTTAGAAGTCCAAAGAAGCATCAGGAATTTTGCCTACTCTGTGCAGCAATTTGGGCAGTGGTGGTGGGGAGGCTCTGATGGTTCCCCCCCCCAGCCCTTCAAAGCAGGTTATTGGGGAAGATAAATGATGGAAATGGGATTGTCCCTTTTCAGCTTGCACCTGTCAAGGCCTTTCAACAACCAGCCTTTAGAACATGGCATTTCAAAAGGAACGTCTTATGTTACTGAAGGATTACTTCACAATAGCCACGCAGTCTTGTTATCACAACTGTAGTCACACCAACAATTCATTGCATGTACTTTATCTCTGCTTCTGATACTGCACTTCGGAAATACTTACAAAACTACAAGAGTGAAAACCAAAGCATACCTTCCTCTGCCTCTGAGGAATCATAAGAACGGGGAATTAAACCTTGACAATTCCTGTCAAAAATGCCTCTTAAAATTTAAAAGTAATTTTAAAGTAACTGGCAGTTGTTACATCAAAGTAACTGTTTTTAATTTTTTTTAAGTGAGGCAACTAGAAATTGCATTGTTTATTTCTCAAGAAGTGAGCCATTTAAAAGCAACTATGTTACATGTATCTGGTTAACTTACCAGCTCTGGCTATGGATAGTGATCAAAATTTCCTGAACACAATGGGCCTTAGTCCTAACTAAATTGATATTACTAAGTTAATATTAGAATACTTCTAGTTCTGTGTTTTGCTTAGCCCTAGTAATTTTTGCTATTCTATCAGCAACAGCCAAACAAATCTGAAAATAGCTGCTTTCTTTTCCTTTCTGAGTTGGTATATGAGTGAACTCAGCCTGAAGACCAAGTGTGGGCAAAACACAGCCTTCCAGATGTTGTTGGATCGCAGCTTCCATTAGCCTCAGCCAGGATTTACCTGTCCCTATTGCACCAGGAACAGCCAGGTGTGAGGTGATCCATCTGGGAAGAGCACTTATTTCATTCCACAGAAATAAGTGCTCTTCCCAGAGAGTGAAGGTTGCAATGTTATGCACATGTATCTGGGAGTAAGTGTCATGGGACTCAAGTGGGAGACTTCTCAGCTGCCATGGATGGAATTCAATGATAGAAGACTGAAAGCAAGGTCTGAAGTCACAGCTTCTAACCTGAAGGCCATGCTTCTGAGGCAAGAAGCTATGTCTCCAAGGAAACAAATCCACAGGAATTTCATCCATGCACTTTCACATTTCCTTTCATGGCTCATTCATGAGCGTTTTGTTTCTTTGTCATTTGTTGAATTAGCATTCTCATTTTGTTAAGTAAATTGCCAAAAAATAATCAGTGGGAGCTCGCAGAGAACTGAACCCAAGAAACGTATTTGTTTTTGGCTCCTTCAAAAGTTCTCTTTGGAATTGCCTTCCCCAGTTGAGCTTCTTTGTCCCCAGAAGGACTACGAATCCCATAATGCAGCTGTCATTTAGATCTGGTGAGAACAATTCGGTCAAGGGGAGGTGTGTTTCTTTAACAAAGAACCTTACCTCTTGGTCCACGTGTGCATGTCTGGTAAAGCTGATTCCACACTGAGGTAAGAATATTTTGCTCTTTTTCAAATGCCCTTTAGCAGAATACTGTGGCTGTGGCTGAAAATATATTCTTAAAAAAGGTTCACTGCTCTTCCCCAACCCATACCCCACCTTCTTTTCCCACAGGCTACACAGGTTGCAGCTGTGAGAATTGCATTTTAGTCAATAGCTTCCAGAAACTTTACCCGTGGAAGTGCTGGCTAGGACTTCTGAGAGTGAGCTAATAAATAAATAAATAAATAAATAAATAAATAAATAAATAAATAAATAAATCTGAAATGCCCGAGTTAGGAAACACTTGCATTAACTGTTTCTTGATTTTTTTTTCACAGTGGGGTACATGGACCCCCTCTTTCTGGCAAGAGGCACAGATACATACTGTACCATCAACTGCTATTTTAATGCATAGGCCATGTGTCAACAGTTAGTTCCAAAACATTAGATCAGTTTTTCTAATTTTTCTATTTTATCCAAAAAACTGCTGAACTTAATGTTAACATGTTAATTGTAATGTGTTATTTCCAAGCTCTAAATCCACCTGTCATCTTGCAAAGGGCTGTTGCATCTTGGCTCGTTTTGCTTTTAATTTACATGTTCACTGGATGGGTAAATAATCTAGAAGAAGAAATGCATGCATAGAAATTGCCATCCAAAATAACAATATATGAACCTTAAGCCTTGAACAATCAATTTGCTGTTGTAAAATGCTGCAGCCTGAACCCTGTGTACTCCAATACTGCAATCTCTGTAAAGAACAAGAAACCTGGACTATTTTGAACTAAACTGTATGTATGTTGCAACAACCAAATTATATTTTGAGTACCCAGGATTCAGGCTGCAGCTTTTTACAACATTTGTTTAGACAGAAGAGTTCTTCTTACAGAATTGTTTCCCAAGCAAATGCTCAGGCAAATAAAAGTGTGCCATTTTCCCCCTTTTCCTGCAGTGGTTAAATTGCTGTACTGCAGCTATATTTGTGCTCACAACCCGAGGTTCAGTTCCAGGTAGCAGGCTTAATGTTCACTCAGCCTTCCATCCTTCTGAGGTCGGTAAATTGAGTACCCAGCTTGCAGGGGCAATGTGTAGTCTGCATCATTACTTGCAAACTGTCCAGAGAGTGCTTTAAGTGCTATGGAGTATATGAGCAGCATGTGTTTTTTTTAACAAGGTAACAGCATTTATTTTTAAAATTAAGATTCTAGTCTTTCTTTAGATGACTTAAACCTTAAAATCAGAAATGAAGTAAATATTGACTATACTTGGATATTTACTTATTTCATTCAGTAACTTTCCACAGTTAATTGCAGATAGTTTTCAAGATGTTAGGACTAGTTTCAGCCATGTCCTTGGTCATGCATCCAGTAAGACAACTGTGTTGTGTGCTGGCACATTATATAATTAGTCACAAATTAGCCACAGAGAGTCATGCAAACCTTATATGAATGGCAGTTGGATTTCAGTTAGTATGTGATCATTTGTTATGGGGGGGGGGAGCCTTCTAAAAATAGATATTACTATATCCTTCGTGGCTACTAAAGTGTAAACAGTAGAATTTCCTGCTTTTCATGGGCTGAAATCTTATTGCTTAGTATAATAAGAAACAACCAAAGGAGGCCCGTCAAATCCATGGGTTGTAGTTGTCTGTTGCATGCAGTCTAACAAAAGCAGAAACTGGTCTTTCTTTCTTTCTTTCTTTCTTTCTTTCTTTCTTTCTTTCTTTCTTTCT
>JAHTLZ010000129.1:32953512-33011519 GCA_023846285.1 Phrynocephalus versicolor | reverse complement strand
AAATAAATAAATAAATAAATAAATAAATAAATAAATAAATAAATAAATAAATGCAGGTGTAAATTATTCAAATCCCTGAATTGTGTTGTTGTTGTTTTAAGAGGGAAGATAAATCCCATGAAAATGATTATCTTTTCCCAAATCCATTTTATTGAATAAACCCATTTATATTTGCCAAAATGTACTGTAAGAGTGGCAAATATTATTACACAAGTTTATTCCAATGAAGAACGAACCTGCAGTAGGTAACAGGATTATATATGATTACAGGAGAGAGGTTTAAGTATATTGAATGTGACTGGCGTTACTATCCTAAATTATTAGTGTGGCTTCTGCAATGGCTGGAAGAAATAAATGTGAATTATTACTGCCTGGCTGAATAAAACTGCACAAAATAGCACTTAAGGACCCTTACTTGGCTAATTAAAATGACAAGAAACAAATATCATTATGGTAGCAATTACACAGTCAATGTGATTTTATATGACTGAGATAAATACAGGAAAGCCATAGGACTTGCCAAATCGACAACTGGCTCCAGTGTTGTGCATATTTTCATTAAATCTAGATGATTTTTCATGCTGCAATGCTCTACAGATCTACCCAGAAGAAATCAAAATCAGCATTTTGGTTTTAAATCAGTCAACTAATTATGTTGTTTCTGGAGAACAGAGGGACAACTCAGTCAAAAATATATTTACTCACATCACTGTATTTGAGGTTAAAATGCATCAGGTTAAAATACATCTGTTAAAGTACAGAGAACATCATTCCACACTATGTCATCTGGTACACACTGTGATGTCATGGAGTTCCAGAGAAACTTGTTAGTTGGGTCAAAGTGCTCTATGAGTCACCAAACAGCCATGTGCAGGTCACGGGTGGTACATTGAAGGATCGGCACTCTCTCCACTTTTTTATTCTGGTTGTGGGTGCAATCACTTTTTTATGCAGAATCCGGCACCCTGGACGCTCTCTTAGACTGCTAACATAATGATTGCATTGGAAAGTACAGTGATACCCCACCTATCATGGGGATTAGGGACCTGCCCTGACCCGTGATAATTGAAAATCCGTGATATGCAGATGCAGGTCGAGTCAGGCCTGGGGGGGGCTAGCTGGGGGCTCTTGTACTTACCCCAGGACTTGGAGCTGTCCCGAACAGGCCTGTGGGGGCCTTCCTGGGACTTCTGGAGGCCCCAAAATGGCCTCCTTGTGAACCGGAAGTGACTTCTGGTAAACCGGAAATCATTTCTGAGGCCTTTGACAGGCCTAGAAAGGCTTTTGGAGGCCTCAGAAATGATTTTCAGCAATCCAGACGTCACTTCTGGTTCGCAGGGAGGCCCTTTTGGGGCCTCCAGAAGGCCCAGGAAGGCCCTCACAGGCCTGTTTGGGGCAGCTCCAAGTCCTGGGGTAAGTATGGGAGGCTTGAAACAGGACTTTCCCCCCTTACCCTAGGCGGTCTTTTTTCATGTACTGTGGTCCCGCAGTATATGAACCATGAAGGGGTGGGGGACCACTGTAATACAGATCTTGGGTGCCAAGTCCAAGCATGGAGTGACCATCTGATGTTTGGCCTGTGTCTGAATGTGAGGAAGATGGAGTATCTGACAACCAACACAAATGAATATGTCAAGACAGTAGATCACTTTGAGGTCCAGTCACAACTGCTACTCACTGAAGTCCAAATGAAGAATACCTGTCCTGTTCAGGATAGCAAATTCATGTTGATTGCGATACCAGCAAGAGCAGCATACTACAGAGGAAGTGGAATGATGCAAAAGAAGAGGAAGTGGGTGCCCAAGATGCAGGGAGTTATGCTGAACCTCTAGTTATCTCTAAGGAAGAGACTGCCTGGCTGGAATCATGGAGCTGAAGGATGGAGGAGAAGACAGTGTGAGAGGAGGGCAACAAGGTTCTGAAGGAGATGGGGGATGAGGGAAAGCATCTTAAAGGGGCCCTGTCATATACTGTATGTAAATGCATGGTACCTATTTTTAAAATCATTTTTAAAAAATGAAACTTGATGAAGTTGCAGCCTCACACCTGCAAAGAGAGAAAAAGGGCATGCAAGGTGAGGAGAATAAACACCTGTGAAGTGGATATCTTTGCACAGGGCAACAGTGTAACTTCAGCCCATTCAGCTCATCGCTGCTGATACCATTTCTCAGCAAGAGAAAAATGGAACCCTCTGGCATAGCCTCAGATCTGATAATCACTGGAAAATGTAAAGGGACCTCCAGGACTAAGTTTTGTGGGTTAGGACGTAGATCCAGACTTTTCAGCAGGAATTTTATCCCCCTATGGTTTTTAAAAATATATATTTCAAGAGGCTGCAAATTTCAGTTCCAAGTAGACATGGGAGCTGAATATCCCAAAGCCGTTGTGATTTCCTTTGAAGTTTTTTCCCCCTTTCCTTTATTTTATTTTTTTAAGAATGGCAGTTTTCAGGCCATCCTCTTAGGCATGTAGGTTTAGACCAGTGGTTCTCATCCTGTGGGTCCCCAGATGTTCCTGGACTGCAACTCCCAGAAACCCCTTCCAGCACAGCGAGTGATGGAGGCTTCTGGGAGTTGCAGTCCAGGAACATCTAGGGACCCACAGGTTGAGAACCACTGGTTTAGACTATGGGCAGCTCACAGGATGCAACCGTACAGCTTCTATTCATGTGCTGCTGCCCTACCAAAATACTGTATGAGACTGTTGTGATGATGTAAAGGCTTGCTCCAGATAAATAACAGCTTCTCGCATAGCAGTGGCTCTGTAGGTGGAACATTCTTACATTTGATGCTAATAAGTTCCTTGTGTCATTTCAGCTAAAATACCCTGATGTCTCTAGTTTTAACCTCTGCAAGCCTTTCACCTCTGCTTTGCTTACTTCCATTTCCCCTTTTCTGCCTCTGCCTCTTCAGCAACTTCGGGGATGAGTGATAGTTACCACATTCAGAATGCTGACCTTGGACATTTAAGTGGTATAAGCCGACACAAAAGATGAGTTGGAGAAATAACAGTTTAGAAACACAGTTAACTTTTTCTTTTTCTTCTCTCCCCCCCACCCCTTGTATTCATTTTCATTTTTGCTGGCAGATTTAGTCTGTTCTTAAAACGGTGAAAACCAGCTTTACTAACCAGATAACACAGTAAGTGTGTGGGGGGGGGGAGGTACCTAACAATTAGGCATTATTTTTTTACAGGTCACCCCTGACCTGTGGAGCAGCATTAGTCATCAGAACAAACTCTAGAGGCTCTCTTTGCATCAAGAGATAGGAAATCTATATAGTTTGTTCTAGATGTCTCGTTGCTACTCTCTTGACACATCTAGAACCTGAAATGTTTTTTTAAAAGAACAGCAAAAACATTGCACTCAAAACAATAAAGCCAGTTCCTTTCAAAATGAATGAAACTCATTTACTGACCCTAACAGGCCAAGCTAGATGTTAAGGCATCAGGTTCACCATCAACAAAAAGCACACCATTGCCGAACTGCTATAAAACTGCAATATTGTGGAGTCGAGAGAGAATTTCGAGTACAGGATTAGAACATGGGAGGGAACACTCACTGTCATTTATCCCAAGAAATCTCCTCTCCTTGTCTACATTTCTCTTAAGTAAGCTGCAAGGCTGGAAGTAATACAGGGAGTAAGATATCTACTTAAACTTTATTATCACTATATTTGAGTGCATTGATGTTATTTTGTAGCAGAGCAAATCAATAATCTACAAAGCAGTTCTAAAACTGATTGAAGCCTAAACAAAAACTTAAAACTATAAAATTAGACTTTTGAACTATAAAATTTGATGCTTCTAGGCACCTAGAAGCATGGAAATTACAGCAGAGCTTCCTTGAGCTCTTCCCCCAAATTTGGAGCTCCTGAGGGTTTAGGGGGATTAAGTTATTCAACCCCAAATTGGGTGTCCCTAGAAATCCATTTGTAATTAGAAAGGTGCTCTTTTATTTTTTTTTAGGAGAGGCAAAAGGGAAAACAAACCAAAACCAAACCTGTCCTTAAAAAAATAAAAAGGCACCTTTCTAATTAAAAATGGATTCCTGGGGGACCCACTTTGGAGTTGAATAACTCAGTCCCCTGAACCCCAAAGCTGTTCACATTTGGGGGACTTACAGGAGAGAGCTTGAGGAAGTTCTGCTGTAATTTCCATGCTGCTAGATGCCTTGGATCATTGTTTTGAAGTACATGACTTTCCAATTACAAATGATTTTTCCTGGAGGGACTCAATGTTGGAGTTGAATAACTCAGTCCCCTAAACCCCAAACCCCTCCAAATTTGGAGGGCTTAATAGGAAGAGTCCAAGGTAGCTACCAACCCAATTTGGTGCCTCTAGTATGAATCGTTTCATTTTTAGTGCAAAAAATTGTTAATTTTTTTCACAAAACACATTCTACCATTTTGTTTCATAATGAATCAATTTATTACAGAACGAAATGACAAAACAGCATTTTGTTTTTCATTTGGTGCCCATCTGTACCATGGAGCTATCCAGCCACAAAGCTGTTGTAGACTGCAGCACAGTAAGGGAGAACAAGGCATAAACAGATTCTTAGTACTCTAAACTAATGGTGTTTCCCAAGATTCTGTGAAGAATGCTGCAATAATTAAGATGGAACAAATTTGATAATGTGCTTGTAAATACATTTTCCTCCTGTTTCATTACTTCCCTGTGCCAACAACATATTATGCTCTGCAGACCACAACTGCCCTGCCCCTTCTATTTACTCTGCACAGTTTTATGTCCTCACCTGTGCACTTCTTGGGAGAAATGTTCTTATCTGCAGCATGCATGTGTAGAGTTAAATTTATTCCCAGGCACCATTTCTTCTCCAGTTGCATTCCCCATTGTTCAGTGACTGAAAAGTAAGAAGAAAAGCATTTTGCTCACATTACCCTCAATCAATGGGTTTAACCACAATACAAATCTCCTAATTCACCTCCCTAGTCCCAGTGGTAACAGGACAAATCCACTAGATTTAGTGGTAAGCCTTAAATACATCTCGATTGACAGATGTAGGAAAAGTTCGGGTCCTGCAATCCTTTACCTTTATTGGAGTTTCCTGTTGCTATGGTTTCAAATATTTAATTGAAACAATTTTGTTCTCCAACATTGTGTACGAGATATTCAGTTTTATAAATGCTACCTCTTGTAGTATTAGCAACTTGTCTGCAGCCCTGATGTGAGATTCTGACAGGGGGAAGGAAACAGGAGAGAGAAAATAATCTACGTTACTGAAGTGTGTACGTATATGTGTGTTATATATACATGCATATATGTGAATGTGTGTACAATATGCACACAGAAATCTACATCTATAAAGAAGCAGCACAATCCACTGTTCTATATTTAGAGTTTGCATGTGTTTCTTATATATTTTATTTTATTTCTTAATCCTCATTTGACACTCATGGTGACCAAGAAAGTTACAACTGAAAGAAATGAATTTAATTAATTCCTAAAGACAGCTTAAGTTAAAAAAAAAAAAAAGGTAAAGGTTCCCCCTGCACATGCGTGCTAGTCATGTCCAACTCTACGGGCAGTGCTCATCTCCGTATTGAAGCCGAAGAGCCAGGGCTGTGTAAGTGACAGCTTAAAGCACTAACACTATTCCATAAAAGAGCCACTCACACCCAGTTCAAAGCTTCTTCCACAGCAGCCACTCTTATTATTGTATCACAAAGAGATCCTCTTGAGCACATGACTAATTTTTCCAGTATGGTGGACAGGTACTGTTTGTCTTTAAGGGGAAATGGCATTAGGAAAGAGGAAACACACAGAAGGTCATTACATTTGGAAGCAACTGCAAATACCAGTGAGAGAACTTGCCATTTTTAAGAAAGAAGAATATGTCTATTCCAGACTGTGTTCTCAGACAGAAAAAAAAATGTTCAGTGAATGACGACTGAATCCCATGACAGGCAGAGGCACCCTGTCTGTGTAGGTCCTTGTCTGAATACTCATCTGCCACCACCATTCCTCCTATGAAAAAGAGAAACCAGAAACTCAGCTCAGATTAAGTGAGTTATGACAAGCTGGCCATCCAATTAAGAGGGAAGGGAGTAAACAGAATCTCTGATCAAGGACAAGGTGAGATCTAAAGCCAGAAGGTCTTGAGGGACAGCATTCAGGAAATAGCCACACATGAAAGAGAGAAGGAGAAAAGTAAAGAAAACATAGCCAGGAGTTAAGAGTAATGAGGAAGGCAACACCCTTATCAACAGTAGCAAGCAGAAGAGCTGTCTGAACCATCAAACATATTCTAGGTGGCAGAAGTGCTATTCCTGATTTCTGCACTAGTGGGGAAGGAAGGAGGGAGAAAGGGGGTGGGGGAAAAGAACATTCTTTGTATGGCACTGGGGTCTGTTTTGGGGTACATTATACATTACATTGCAATATCAAAGACATATTTCAAGCCTATATTTTGTGTGGTCTTATAATTGGATCTATATAGCTCCTCCTGAAAAATAAGCACATGAGATCCAGAAAAGGGTATCAATTATACTTATTAAATGGCAATTTTGATTATTGCCACGGGCACAACAATTCCCCTCCCTGAACTTTAGTCAACTCCCTCCCTCTCTGTCTCTCTCTCTCTGTCTCTCTCTCTCTCTCTCTCTGTGTGTGTGTGTGTGTGTGTGTGTGTGTGTGTGTGTGTACTTATAGTTTTGCTTTTTCTTGGAGAAATAGACTGAAAAGTGCAATTTCCAAGTTCTGCTTAAAGGTGTAAGCAGTAGCACATATGTCTAATGACAACCATAGATTTTGTTCAGTTCATTGTCTGTTGTGAGGATTAATATTACAGTTCAGTTGAAGGAACTGTATCTTTGAATAAATTAACATGGAGGCTGGTAAAGGGAGCAGAAAGACTGGATGAGTCCTTTTTTCCCAATCAACTAAACTGTCCTAACTAGAGATGGGCACGACCAGAAAAAATTACTTTTCAAGTTGTCGTTTGTCGGGACGGGTCCGTTTTGGGTCGTTTCTGTTTGTCGCGATAATTTTCAAAAATTTGTCGTTTCTGTTTGTCATTTGTCGTTTGTCATTTCCGCCGTGATTTAGTGCGATTTGACGTCCCAGGGAGCATGGGGGCGTCCCGCAATCAGGGCCGTCGCTAGGTGTTTTTGCGCCCTAGGCGGCGGCCAGGGGGGCCATGGGTGGGCGGCGACAGCGGCAGGGGGAGGCACGGGTGGGTGAGTGGGTGGCCGGTGGCCGCAGGCGGCGGCGCAGGTGGGCAGGCGACATCCAGAAGTGTCAGTCAAAACCTGGCCATGCCATTGGTGGAATGGTTCAAAAAAATTGCATGGTCCCATCCCATGCCCAGCCCACATGGGCAGGTCTAAACAAATAAAAAATAAAATAAAATAAAATAAAATCAGTGCAACCTTTTACTGCTATAAAAACCCACTGCTGCTACTATAAAAATTCAGGCATTTAAAATACCTAATTTTCACATGTTTCTGTTGTGCTTTGGTGGGTTTTTGGACCACGATTTAAAAATAAATATTGTGGTCGCCATTTTGGATCCCCCCCACCGCATGGCATGGACTCTGGAGACGACAAGGATGACCCCCTCCCCAGCCTTGTGCAAGCAGCCCAGGACAGGAGAGGGGGGAGGCTGTGGACCCCCCCCCCCCCCCCAAACCCCCCCCCAGGTAGGTGTCCTCAGGCAGGCATATGTTCGCCTGCTTTTTTGGCCATGAGTCGGGTTTTTTTTTTTTTACTTTTTAAAACTTTTTCTGTGCTGCTTGCCAATGGCATTGTGCGATCGTTGCGATGCCATGAATGACCACGAAAAACCCGACCAAATTTTTCTTTTGTCGGTTCGAGTTCGAGTTCTGATGGCTTAATTATCGTTACCGTTCTCGTTACGTAACGGAAACAAAAACCGAAAACGGAAACGACAATTTCGCCGAGTCGTGCCCATGTCTAGTCCTAACACAGGAATCTCACAGGTAATCCGGTCTGTGAATATCTTATGGAGCTGAGGGCACTGCAGAAGTAAGAGGAAAGAGA
This sequence comes from Phrynocephalus versicolor, assembly GCA_023846285.1. NCBI lineage: Eukaryota > Metazoa > Chordata > Lepidosauria > Squamata > Agamidae > Phrynocephalus > Phrynocephalus versicolor. The sequence continues at coordinate 33,003,497 of JAHTLZ010000129.1, read as the reverse complement.
GTGCTGCTGTTGCCAACACAACAGGAATAATCACAGTAAGAATGAATCTTAGTGGAAGCTACATCCAAGCCGCTGCTAATCCGGTTTTGAAGGAGGGGCAAAAGCTTCCTTCCTTCCTTCCTTCCTTCTTCTTTTTTGTAGCAGCCTTCACTTTCCTTCACTATCTGCTATTCATCTATTCAACATATGCTAGCAAAAATCAAAGAAAAACAAAACACAAAACATGTGGCACCTTAAAGACTAACTTTCATATTTTAATGCAATGTTTCATGGATATGTCCACTTCTTCAGACATATAGCAGCAGAATGAGGTGTGTAATATAATATGTGATGAGATATACATTTCATACCAGATGTTCTTTGGTGGATGGGGGGGGGAGAGGATGATTGGTTGTAGAAAGGTGGGAGGATTTGGCCAGGGGTTTCGATATGTTAAGTATTGCTAATGGCTCTGTGGCCGGGGTCTGTAGAAATGTTAAGTGTGACTTTACGGTAAATTCCTCAAGAGTCAGAAACCAAAACCAGACAGAGTGGGGTGGGGGGTGGAAGAGAGGGGTGAAAGAGTGGGAGTTTTTACCTTAGGGTCTAGGTGGGAGATAAACTTCCATGAAAAAGTGGCAATATAGTAATATTGAATTTGACAGTGACTCAAAAAACCCAGACTTATGTTTAATCCATTCTTGTGTGTGTCCATCATGCATATGAATTTTATCTCAGCTGTTTCTCTTTGTATTCTGGATTTGTAATGATTCTGTTCCAAAACAGTCAGTGACCTTCAAAACCTTTAAGGAGTGTCCTGGTAGACTGAAATGGTTTCAGACAGGTTTCTGTGAATCGTGGTTTCTTATGTCAAACTTATGTCCATTGATGTGTTTTCTTAGAGATTGTCCTGTTTGTCCAATATAGAGTGCAGATGGACACTGTTGGCAAAAGATGGCATAGATCACATTGGTTGAGGAGCAGGTGAAGTTGCCCTTGATATTGTATGTGACATTGTTAGGTCCTATGATTGTGCTTCCAGAGTAGATGTGTGGACAGTGTTGGCATTGGGGTTTGTAGCAAGGTTTAGTTCCATTGGCCATGTTGCTGTTTTCTAATCTTGTGTGCATTAGTATTTGTTTGAGGTTGGGAGGTTGTCTGTAGTCAAGTATGGGTCTCCCACCAAGAAATTTAGGGAGTGATGTGCTCTTGTCAAGGATGGGCTGGGAGATCATTAAGATGCATGTGAGTGGTCTCACTTGTAGAATGTAAGTGACAACCAGTGGTGTTCTGTCATTTGGCCCTTTGGATCTGTCTTGTAGCAGGTTATTTCTGGGTATGCATCTTGCTTTGTTGATTTGTTCCTTAACCATGTGAGGTGGGTACTGTAGTCTGAGGAAAGCATTTTGTAGATCCTTGAGTTTGGAGTCTCTATTCTATGGGTCAGAGCAAATGTGGTTGTATCTAAGGGCTTGGCTATATACAATTGATTTTGTTCTGTGCTCAGGATGGAAGCTTGAAGAATGCAGATAGGTATACCAGTCGGGTGGTTTTTGGTACAGTGTGGTACTAAGATGCCCATGTTATAGTTTCACAGTGGTGTCCAGAAAGTTCACCTGTTGTGTGGATTGTTCCAGGGTGAGGTTGTTGTTTGGATGAAAACATTGAAGTCCTGGTGGAACTTTTTTTAGGGATTCCCCTTCATGGGTCCAGCTCAGAAAAATGTCATCATTCCTCGCTCTGGAATCATCATCCCAGTGAGCTGCGCCGGTTGGAGACCCTGCCCGCCTTTAAGAAGGCCTTGAAGACCCACCTCTTTAGAGAGGCCTTTGGCAACCTTTTCAGTTAGTCTTTTTTTTTTTTTTTTTTACGCCCGGGCCATGCCTCCATCTTGCCTCATTTTTGTTCTGTGCCTTATTACTTGTTTTTATTGCTGTAAGCCGTCCAGAATTCCCTTTGGGAAGATGGGCGGGATACAAGTCTAATAAATAAAATTATAATAAATAATAGTATCTCAAATAGAGAAGTGGTTTCTGGGTGCAGTGGTTAAGAAAAAACATTGTTCCAGGTCAGCCATGAATATGTTCGCATATTGTGGGGCCATGCAAGTGCTCATTACAGTTCCTTTGATCTGGAGGTAGTTTCTATTGTCAAAAGAGAAATAGTTGTGTGTGAGCACAAAGTCACAGAGGGTAGTGATTATGTTGGACTCTTCCTTGTTTTGGATGGTGTTTGTGATAGCCTGTAGTCCATCTACATGTAGTATGTTGGTATAGAGTGCCTCTACATCCATTTTATTGGGTAGGTTTTGCATGGTATTATTGGGTAGGTTCTGCATTGATTGAAGTTTCCTTAGGAAGTCTGTGGTGTCTCTTACATAACTGGGTACCTTGGTAGCATAGGGCTTGAGAATGTTGTCCAAGTATCCAGATACTCCAACTGTGATGGCGTTGATCCTTGATACAGTTGGTCGACCAGGGTTGCTGCAGACCTGACTGAATATTTACTCTGTAAAGATGGGCATGAGTTAAAAAACAAATAGCAAATTTTGTTTAAAATCACTATTCGTCCATTCATGTTCATCAGAAGTGATGGCCTCGATTAAACAAATCAATTGAGTTTTAGCAATTTTTTATTTGTGGATTCATCAGGCTGTAAAATGGACCCACAAGCACCCAGAGACACCAAAGTCATAAAAAAGCTTCTCCCAATTCTATTCTACAATACCTCCAAGATTGGTGAAGATTGCATTTTGGACATCTGAGTTATACACCCACAAAATCATTTAAAAATCATAAATAAATTCATGATTCGTCAACCTTGACAAATCATAAATTGAAACAAATTATCATTTTTCTGATTCATACCCTTCTCTTTTCCTCTGCATCCAAGAGACCTGGGTCTCCTCTCATGCAGAGATGACATAGAACAAAGTCTAGCAAACAAGCTTAAAGTATCCATTCATTTGTCTGACCATCATCTTCCACTGCTGACCAAGCCTACAAATATGTGCATGAATTGGTGACACTTTTCATCATTACTCAACACACCACGTTTTCAAGGCCATTCCCAACAGGGGTTTAATGATGAGATGATTGCAAAGATCACTGGAAAAGATTCATATCTTATCCTTCACGAGGCTAAAAGTCTCCTTATGCAGAGTAGGAAAGGAGCAAAATCAGAAGAACGTATAATGATAGCCTGTCAAATTTAATTTTCTGAAAGAAATTAGCCTTTTGAGAACAGCCCAAAATATCTTTCTTCTTATGAAGCTCCTACAGCTGCTCGCCGTTGCTTCCTCTCAGCTGGATTCCATGGGCCTTTTCTTACATTCGTTTATGCCATTGTAAATTAGGAGCAGCCCATTTTAGCTGAGTGGAGCTCAACTGAGAAGATAATCAGGCCTTCTGATTTTCCTGAAAGGTTATCACTGGGTTCAGTCCCAAATGTCATAATCTTCATTTCTTCTAGGTAATGCTGTCACATAATTAATAAACCTGTTACAGATGATCTTCCACTAATTAGGAGATGTACTCTTTCTCCTACTCATTAGAGAATGACTCTGACATTTGGACTTAACTAAACTGTCAACATTTCATTCTCATTTTTTAATATTGAATTGTCCCTCCTTCTGATGTTAAGAATAATCATGAGACCCAGCTAAAGGCTATTTGACTGAAAATAAGACTGTGATTAGGGAAGGCATTAAAGAGCATGGGAAAAGGACCTAAAGTGTTGATCATATATATGACAATGTGCTCAAGCACATTGCATGGAAAGGTGGCCATCTTGCATAGTCTGTTTGGAAAGAGATGTCGCCTCATCCAGAAACTTTTTTTTTCTCCACAGTCACAATATCCTCCTCTATGAAGATGGCCATGCGGTGGTTGCTGATTTTGGAGGTGAGAGTTTTGCCATTAAAAGGAGTCACACCCTGTCTTTCAGTTTTTGCTTTCTAGCTTCTAGAGCATAAGCAGTAGCTGAAATGGAGGGGGTGGTTGTTGAAAACCCACTGTAGTTTGTTTTGGCGGTGAGACCAACAGGAAGCTTCTGTCTTCTGGCTTACATCCTGAGGCTTCAACTTACTTTCTGACATTTGTTACATAATGAAGCCCTGTTCCTAGTTGACTTTACTCTCTCATGAAATTTAAGATACAAATTAGGCATTAATTAATCTGTGGAAGTGGGTAACTTCCATGTGTTGGGGATTATATATGATATCCAGCAATGTCCCAGAGACTGCACCTCCTACTGTGACCACCACTGCTGCTGCACCTCCTTCATTTGTAATAGCACACACACACACACACACACACACACACACACACACACACACACACACACACACACACACCAAATTTTCCAGTAAGCAAGGTGCCCACCACATCCTTGCCTTGTTTCAAGTAGTATTTTGAGGAGATTTACAAAAATAGATGAATTCAGTGCTGTAACTGCCTCACTCCCACATGCTCTATAGTCTGGCTCAAGATTAGGTGGCATTTTTGTTTCTGAGGGCAGCATCACATAGTGGACACAGCCTAGCTGGTTCTTTCCCACCTTCTTTCACTCCCGTATACAAAATCAACACACAAAGTCTTCCCCCCATTCACATAAACATTCAGAGAAGGAAGAATTAGTCTTTCTAATTTGACTTTCAAGTATCCCTCAGCTGGCATGGCCTTTCCTCGTCTTCATTTAAAAAATAAACCACACTTTCCCGTATCTTTCCCTCTAGTGTACATACACACAGAGAGAACCTACTCCCCTATACACACCACATATCAACATATGGGATTCAAACCTCATTTCTGGTTAATTGAGATCCACTTGTACCTCCAGAATATTTGGCTGATTGGCACAGAGAACAGTAGAGAAGCACAAAGTTGAGTGCAGTCCTCGGCTATTTTGGTATGGAGACTGACAGGAGATGCCCCATGGAATTCCTGTGGTGCCATCCCACTCCTCACCCTCCCTTGACCCCTGATTAGCACAGGAAACAAATGAAGAATTCATTAAGCACCGTATCACTCAAGACCCCAGCACATATCTTCTCCTTGAATCCCAATTTATATGCACCAGGGACGATTCATAAGCAAGTGGCTCAGCCCAGTCCTCAGCTCTTTCAAGCACCAGCAAGGTGCAAGGAATGGAGGGACCCAGGTCTATGAGGAAGGGTCCGTGCAGGCTCTATGGACAAGGATAATCACACTCACTTGAACCCGATTGCACCCATCCCAGTTTCATCACACAGACAGAATATTACACAATCACTTCTAGAAAGGTGGGCAAAGCTGTAAGCAGGCTTGTAGGTGACAATTTCTTGACAAATCATAGGTGAATTCTGTGTAGGCGTGAGTGCATAGATGTCCGCACCAGCAGATGAATTTGCTGGTGGGAAAGGGCTGGAACACTGTTTCTTTCCTAGTCCACTGGGTAGAAGACATTTTTGAACTATTCTATCAATAAGGTAGTACCGTGTATCCTGCCTTTCCATGTTAGCTGAAAAAGAAGGCTTTCTTTCTGTAGCCAGTAGCATGGAAGAAAGAGAAACTACTCTCTTAGTTGTTGGTTTGCTTGTTTGTTTGGGTTGCTGGTATGCGAGGGCCTACATGCAGCTATGCCATCAGGTTATGGCCTTGAAAGCTGGGGATTCATAATGTAACTTGAAAGTCACCGTTGAAATGATGATAGCTTCTTCTGCTCATTTCCTCTCCCATGATTCCTGTCGCCAGCTACCCTCCCCAGCTGGTGTAGGTACGTCACATACAAACATATCTGGGAAAAATAATAACAATTTGAGTAAATGAAATAGTGGCAAAGACTGTTATGTGGGTGTAAGGATTTTATCCATGCTGTGTAGCGTGGTGATATGCTTGGGAGTGAATGCAAGAAAAAGAGGTACTTGCTGTCCCTGGAGTCCTCTCTGATCATGTAGCCAACAAGGAAAGTGCAGAAGAAATGGCAGTTCCAAGAAAGACTCGGTGAGAAATTTGATGGATTATTTGTATCCTATTTGGTCCATGATTTTAGAGATACAGCACATTTTGGAAACCCGATTATCTGCAGGTTTGCAGATAAGGGGGATACATTGGTTGAAAGCAAAGTCAGGCTTTTAAAAGCCCAAAATTAAAAACAGGTCATCTTGTTCAGACTGAACCAGAGGGATGAAAGACGTCAGCTCAAGATTGCTATCTTGGGCCACATCAGAAAGCAGTATAAGAGGGGACATTTGGGTCAGTGTCCCGTTGAGGAGTTCTGCATGCACTTCTAATATTGTGGAAGCTGCTGAGCTATTTTGTAAGATATATGTTGAGCAACTAGTTATACAACTGATAGCATAACTAGAGATGGGCACAAAATTAAAAACAAAATGCTGTTTCATCATTTTGTTACATAATGAATCATTTCATTACAAAACGAAACAGAACACATTTCGTAATAAAACAAAATGAACAAACATTTTGGCTCTAGAAACAAAACAATTCATCCTAGAGGCACCAAATATGGCAAGGAGCTTTCCTAGACTCTTCCCTTTAAGCTCTCCAAATTTGGAGTGGTTTGGACTTTAGGGGGCCAAGTTATTAAACTCCAAAGTAGGTACCCCATGGAAAAAGAGGAAGAGGAAAAAGATGGTGTTTTAATCATCCCCTCCGTGGTGTGGAATGCGAAGGAGTGGGTTGAGCCAAGTGATGATAGGTCTTGCTTAGAAGGGTTGCTGAGTGATAAAGCAATAAAAACCCCAGTTTTATTCTCTGAAAGAGCAAGATAAAATTTATGGCTCTCAGCCTGTGCTTCCTTCCTTTAGGGAAAGGCAAGCAAAAATAGAACAGAATGAAATCATTTTAGCACTTGCCTCACCCACCAAATTTGGTGCCTCTAGGAACCAGCGGAGCCATTTTATAGCGTAACAAATCATTTTGTTTCATTTCGTGCCAATAATTCTTTTTAAAAAATGTTAATAAGGAGAGGAGAGGAGAGGAAAAATGAAACAAAATGCTATATTTTCATTTTGTGCCCATCTCTAAGCATAACTCATTGTATTGCTGTCCCCTTGTATTTGTTGTGTGTTTGAAAGTCTCCAACAGAATGCTGCCCCTGGTGTTGGTAATGGATGTCTGTTTGACTTCTGAATAATTGAGACATTCAAATACAAATGTATGTGCTTTCACTGAAAACAATTAATCCAATCACGATGTTCTAAGCATACCTTAATTTAACCCTTACAGGGTCACTGCATTTCTATTTCACTTCTGTGCAGCTTGCAAATGTGGAAAGAAACAGCCTTGATTCTTAGATATTAAACAAGACTACTGTTCACCTAAAGTCAGTAATGGTTGTTTAAAGTTCTCTCCTTCTCTAATGCTTTGTTCTTGTTTTTTAAATCCCAGAATCCAGATTTCTGCAGTCTTTGGATGAAGACAATATGACGAAACAACCTGGGGTTTGTCTTTTTCCTTTTTTCAAAATAAAATAAAATTGCTATCAGATGTATGCGAAAGCCCAGGCTAGAAGGAAGTAATGTGATTAGGATTTTCTTTTGCCAAGAGTACATGCTATTGTATAATGATGGTGTATGCCATGTGTTTCTTTTGTATGTCAGTTTTTGAGATCAATGAAGATTAGTGGGTACAAAATGTTCTCTCTGCTTTTCGCACAGAAATGAGTTTCTAGCCTGCACCAGTAATTAGCATTAGCATTTGCTACGTCTTATATTAGCTCTTGTAGTTCAGACTCATCTTGTGACTATTGATGGGTGAGCCTGTTTGCATTGTAATAGGCTCTGTTAGTTTTCACAAAGAACTCTTGGAAAAACAACACAGTTTTTCTGCCAAAAATTCTTCAAGAAGGGCACACCTATGAGGAGTTCACTTTCTCAGGACCAAACTGCACATTACAACGACCCCATCCTCACAAAGCAAAGCCTGTTTGTGTTCCAGATGTGATTTATAAACACCTTAATGGCTGCACCATTAAACGGGCAAACTAAGGCTATGCTTCTTTCTCAGTTCTCAGTCACATCCCAAAGCAAGAAAATTTGTAAACCACGGGAGGTGTGAAAAGCTCTTGTTGTGACCACTGAGCTGTCCCAGCGCTGAAACAATTACTTCTTTTAATCACAGATTTTCCTATTTTGAGAAGGGGTGTCTGTCAAATACAGCGGTCCCCCACCCTTTCGCGGTTCATATACTGTGGTCCCGCTATATGGGCTTGAGGGAGGGGGGAAGGTTTTAAAAGCCGGGGTTTTGTAAGCCTTTCCCCCCTTCCTCAAGCCCCAGGCTCCAGCTGATTGGTGCTGGGGTGGGGGAGAAAAACAAAAGGTTTTTCTTCCCCACCCCAGCGCCAATCAGATGGAGCCCAGGGCTTGCCTCCATGGAAGCATCACGCGCTGCTCCCTCCCACCCAGGAGTGGTCAGGAGAAGAGGTGCACAATATTTAAAATGACTTTAAGCAATGGAGCCAAGGTGACTCTGTTGCTTAAAGACATTTTAAACATTGTGCATGCCCCTAGGCCCAACCTGACCTGCATCTGCATGGATTTTCAATGATCATGGGTCGGGTCGGTCCCTAACCCCTGCAATAGACGGGGGGTTACTGTACCACTTCTCAAAATAGGGAAGACAAATGGTCCCTGGTAATATGTCGATACAGACTGCAAAAACTGAGTATAACCATTGCACACGAATGGGAAATGTTGCTCCCAATACGCCCGTATGACCTCTACTATGTCCATCCAAGATAGTAGATGGAGAGCCATCCATTGATACCCACTTTGGCTTTCTTTCTCCCCAAATAAGAAATTTTTGCTGCTTTCACTATGATAATAGTGAAAGCCACAAACATTTTGGTGCCTGTCTGTGCTCCTCTGCCCAAGAGTATCTGTCACCTCACTTTAGCAACAAGGCCACAATAAACCCACTGAACTGTTTCTGCATAATCCAAAGCTCTGCCTGTGTGTGGACTAGCTGCTTGAGCTCACAACTGAAGTGAATGTCTGAACGTGGTCTGACAAGGATTTCAGTATCATATAGTTCTGCTCTCACTATTCAAACACTTACCTCTGTCCAAAAAATAGAAAAGCACAGAAACAAGGAAGTAAAGAAATCTTGTTTTAGAATAGTAGAAGCAATACCCTTGGCTCCCTACAGAAACTTTCAGAGCAGACTTGGTTGTTGTCCTGAGGAACTAGGAAACCTACTCTGGGCGCTTTTACACGACCCCTAAGATCCGCTGGCAACTTAAATTTGGACCAGAGATCTTGGGGGTTTGCTCCTCTTGCTGTGTTCCCACCCCTTTGCACTCCCTTGCTCCTGTCTGTGTGAATGGAGGGAGAAAAAAAGGGAGAAAAAATGCAGGCTCACCTCCGCTCGGCCATGGGAGCTGCCCCGGGAAGCATTCCAGTCTCTTAAAGGGGCAGGGGGGCAAAAAAACCAAACAGAAGGCGAGGAGAGCCCGGCACTCACTGCTTTGCAATCTGCATCAGAAATTTTTCACCTTCAGAGACCAGGTACTTGGAAAATGTGCTGGGATGCGCTTAGGTGGGCGTGGTCGTACTTAATTTTTTAAAAAGTCCGGAGCTGGTGGGAAAACAATTTTAAGCTCCGCATCTGAGAGCCCTTTGCCTCGGATTTTAGGGCTCATGTAAAAGCTCCCTCTGGTTCCTTATATTGTACCTTGTTGTGTTGCTCTCCTTCTCAGTTAGCTTACTCCACCATCAGCTGCAAAGACTGGTATGATAGCCAGCTCTTGGTGCTTATTTTTCACCACTTCCCAGCTTCATCCAAGGCTCATTGCCTCGGTGCAAATTTTCCACATGCATGTCATGTTTTCTTTTGCCCTCACCCTTAGCAGCCCTGTGACATCACAAGGGCTGACTTCCTGGCCTTATGTTTTGGCCCTCAAATCTCAATGAATGGCAGGTTGTTCACTTAGGAACCCTTTGTGGGCTGGACAGGAAAGAGAAGAAGCCACAAAATTCATCCATCTGTTGATCCAAGTCTCCTCTATATTTTTCAGAGATGAAGTCACTGCTGTTTGAATGCACATTTTGGTCTATTAATCATTAAGCAGAAAATTTCAGAATACTACAATTTCAGTTTGTGTTTAGGAACAAAGAATGTCTTGATATTATATAGAGACACTATGTCTATGTTATGACTGAAAGCAAAATGAAAGACTTGGCAATTGGCTGTACGGATTACCTTTAGTGTGGATGGAAACCGCTCCATATTCTTTTCTGCCATCTTAATACAATTATTTTGTTAGCGTATTTCCAGAAAGCAAACAGGTATAAACACGGGGAAGAGAGCTGATCCCCTGAGAGGACAGAAAACATATAGATATTGCATTATTGATGTTGTCTTGATGTGCAGAACCTACGCTGGATGGCCCCAGAAGTATTCACACAATGTACGCGGTACACTATAAAAGCCGATGTTTTCAGCTATGCTTTGTGTCTCTGGGAACTGTTAACAGGGGAAATTCCATTTGCTCACCTCAAGCCAGGTAAGATGTGTGGCAAGTTCACAGCAAGATTGTTCTTCTCTCTGATGCCCAATAGAATTGCTGCTTTGCATCACACTTGTTAGCTGGACACTTAAATGTTGTCATTGTTTGTGTGTGTGTGTGTGTGTGTGTGTGTGTGTGTGTGTGTGTGTGTTAGAGTGAGATTTCACATAACAATGTAAGGCTAATGAATTGCAGTCAGTTACTCCATTTCTTGGTATCGATGTTTTCACTAGTGGAAAAGCATTATGTAGAAAATTGAAGACCCAGCACTGACTTTCATTTTAAAATACTTCCACCATGACTAAGATTATTAGATGTTTGGGATGTTTAAAGTTTACTGGTATTTAAACACTCTCTCCTGCATGGATTGCTGTGTAAAAGATAGTCATATGTGATTGAAAATCCGCTGCACAAGACCAATAGATCTCCATTTAGTCTTCAAAGCAGCTAAGCCACCGGACATCAGAGGTACTCTGAGCCTCTTCACTGCTGTAAGACATATTATTAGACCATCAGTTCTGCAAATTCTTGGGATTGTAACTGTCATATTTTCTTTCTTTCTTTCTTTCTTTCTTTCTTTCTTTCTTTCTTTCTTTCTTTCTTTCTTTCTTTCTTTCTTTCTCTCCTCCCCTTATAACCCCCCTTTTAAAAAGTAATTTAAAATTAAAAACAAAAATCTAGTAAAAACATTAATTTCATTATATCATATTTGATTTTTAAAAAAAACAATAGTGGCTAAATATATGTCTTTCATTATGAAAATATCAATCTTTTGCTACCAGATTTTTACTGTCCTGGAAGGGGAGCAAAAGGTTGTTTATTTTATGCATTTCCTGTCAAGGCAAGGAAAAGGCAGCTGTCAATTTTCTGTAATTTAGGGTGTGATTAACAGATCACAATACTCTTCTTTAGGCATCTGGTTTGGCATGCTTAAAATCAATTTAAAATATCTATCCACATGATGTAAAGGTGAGATTTGATTGATTGATTGATTGATCGATCAATTGATCGATTGATCGATCGATTGATCAGAAGTGTGTTCTTTTTAAACACCCACTAAGGGTTTGTTCATTTTAACTTCATTATGAACACAACTTGCTTTGAACTGTTTTGGCATATGTGAAAGCCTCTGTCAGAATAAATGTGGGTTTTATCAAGCATTGTATGCCAAAGATCATAGGGTTCAGACTCTCATTATTATTTTTTACTGTCTTTTACTATGTTTTATCACTGCATCGCTTAAGCACTGGAAGCTGTTGACAGCTGCCTCACTGATGATGCATTTGTATTGCTGTTCTCTTAGGATCTAACACTATGCCACTTGGAAATGCATTAAAAATTAAATGACAAAAAATAATTGAAAACAAAGCAGTGGAAGGGAGCAGGAAAAGAGAACAGGAGGAGGAGGGCCTGTAGCAAGAGTATCAGCAGAGCCCTCTCATCTCCTGCTTCCTACTATGTGATGCTGCCCACTCTTCCACTCCAGTGAAGGACTGCCAAGTGAAACGGGAAGAGAGAGGGTGGCTGGTGACCTTGCCACCGAAATGCAAAAGTTCCAAAGTGCCAGTCTGCTTGTAAATGCAACAAGCATGTGCCGTTCCTGTGATTGATATGCCATGCTGCTTAAAATGGGACTAAAAGGTATCCAAGAAGACATACAGATCAACACAAAAACCATGTGATTTTAAACTGATTTCAGAAACCGTAGTCCAGCTAACACTATATTTCAAAAGACTAACCACTGACCACACACTTAGGCAGCTTTATGTACCTTGATTTGGGTACAGTTCAACATCATGTGCATGATTTGCATATAGTTGAACATCATCTCAGGCAGCTGAACAACTTGAGCTAGTTCTGGAGTTCCCTAAGATTCTGTGCAACATCACAACCACAAACCACACCATTGCTTCCCATTGTTTCCATTTTTGTTTTTTCATTTCGTTATGCAACAAAACAACAAACAAATTTTATCTCTAAAATGAAACGAAACGAACAGAAACACCAGAAATTTTATCGTCCATTTCGTTTTCGTTACAGCAATACATTGAACTGCTTTAAAAGCTAAAAAAAAATCACAAAAAATTGAAATAAATGGTAACAAAATGGTAACAAAACGAACAAAAATGAAATTGAATTTTTTGCAAAAATTCACGAAAAATGGAAACAAAACGAAACGGACCCCCTAAATGACAAACGACAAACGAAATGCCATTTTTTTTATTTGTGCCCATCTCTAGTCTGTAGGGATCATCTAGTTCAGTTGACCACTCAATGCAGGAACTACAAGGCAGGATACACTCTAATGTCTGCTAATTAAAAATATATATGTCTGAATTAAATATTGGGGGGAAATTGGATTTAGGACTAAAATAATAATTGAGTGTCATCAAGTCAATTTATGGGAAACCTTTCTACTGTTTTCTGGATATACACAGAAATGGTTTACCAGTCCCTATCTCTAGTGGTAATCTTAGAATGGGCAAATTGCCCAAGACCATGCAAGTACCAGGGTGCAGTAATACCATCAACCACAACCCCTCTTCCAAGAGGGACAGTCTCCAGCTCTGCAGGCAGGTGCTTATATATCCCATAACTTCAGAGGAAACATCATCATCAACAATGTTGGTTAGGGATTCTTCGAGCTAGAATCTGGCGAGAGAGAGAGAGAGAGAGAGAGAGAGAGAGTATCTGAATTTGATTTTGAAAATAGCATTTTTTGTTTGAGTTTGGGAAAGTCACGTTCTAAGACTGCAGTTCTGAGAATGGCCCAGCCAACATGCCCATTGACCACACTGGCTAGAAGCTAATGGGACATGCAGTCCATCACTACATTTTCCAAGCTCTGTTTTCAGTTATGTATGAATGAAATCCTTTGTTATTTCAAATGTAGCAAGAGAATGTCCTCGCATTCTGAGTTTTGAGTTGGCCATAGCTCTAAAGCTGCACTCGAGATGCTGCGCGCTGCTGTCACCTACTCACAGAAGTTGAAAAGGTCCTGGGAAAAGCAACCACATTACTGTGAATTGAATCAGTACAGGAGATTTGCAGGGCATAGGCTTTAATAAGGGGGGGGGGGAGAGATGAGCTTTCAAGAGACAGGAAAGAATGACTTCCTTTTCCCTTTTATTCCCTGCATCTGAAATTTTGCTCAGCTCCCCAGTTGTTGTTGTTATTAGCAGCCAGGTACTTCAGCAGAGCCAGACGTTTCTAAACCCCGAAGAAGCCTGCAGTCTGAAGAAATCCCCTGAATCTTCCTTTTCTGAGCATGAATCCATTGATTCTCACTAATTAGCTTCTCTTGTCTTGAGCAACAGCCATCCATTCTGTTTCTCCATCGGAGGCAGCCAAGGCGCTTAACTCTTCAAAGTCATTATTCCTTGGATACATTTAAGGCTATATATAATTGTCAAACCTTTATTCTTGTGGTTTGTTGGTGAAAGCAGAAAATTCCCTGCTTCCCATTCCTCCCGAGATCTTATTAAATCTGGATTCACTTTTGTTCAGCAATTTGTGGAATTATGATCATTTTACTACAATCGTTTGCTTGGGTTTCTTCTCTCTCTCTCTCTCTGTTTTTCCTATAAAACATAACCATTACATTTTATTTTATTTGTGTCTTTACAGCACCTAATGTCACTAATATGGCTTTGCTAGCATTAGCATTTGCATTCTTAAGCCTTTTCTGTTCCATTTGTTCCATTGCTTTATATTGACGAGGATAAAATGTTGACACAATCTGCCTTCTAGATTTGATTTTCCAAGCTCTTAAAACTAGATGCCTTACAAATGAATTACTTGCATGTCAGATGAATAGATGAGTCTTCATAGTAGAGATGGCCATGAACCAAGCCAAGAAAAACCCACAGACTGGGCTAGTTCATGGTTCATTTTGCAGTTCAGTTTGGGCATCCCATGTTATTTATTTGTTTGTTTACTTACTTACTTAGGGCGTTTATACACGACCCCTAAGCTCCGCTGCAAATGGCTCCCAGCTCCGGAGCTTAAAAATGTTTCCCTACCAGCTCCGGAGCTAACAGAAAATTAAGTGCGACCCCGCCCACCTAAGCGCGACCCAGCGCACCTTTCAAGTACCTGCTCTGGGAGAGTGAAAAATTTTGATGCGGAGAGTGCCGTGCTCTCCTCGCTTCTTGCCTCCCACCCCTTTAAGAGGAACCAGGAAGTGACCGGGGCTAGGAGCAATTTCCACTGGCACTCCAGAGGTAAGAGTGCATTCTTTTCTCCCTTTTTTCTCCCTTTTTTTCTCCCTCCCCTCACGCAGACAGAACAAGGAAGTGCAGAGGGGGTGGGAACGCAGGGAGAGCGACAAACCCTCAAGATCTCTGGTCCGAATTTAAGGGACCAGCGGATCTTAGGGGTCATGTAAAAAGGCCCTTACTTACTTACTTACTTACTTACTTACTTACTTACTTACTTACTTACTTACTTACTTACTTACTTACTTACCATCTGGTTGCCAAGGTCACTCTGGTGGATTACAATAAGAACAAAACAATAATCAGCAATGTCAAATTATACATAATAAATCAAATCAATGAAAACCAGTGTGAGTGGCCCCTGCCTCCCCTCCATAATGAGATGCTTAAAGCTGGTACAAGTTGGCCCTTTATTAATTCCACTGGAGTTCAGAACAGAAAAGGAAATGTTTCAGCACAGGTCAGCCATGGCCTGCCCCTTCGGGATTTGGAGGGGGTTTGTTCTTCTCCGGAGATGGCCCTGCAGCCAAGCCTGTGAGAACACCTGGTCAGTGTGTCTTTTCTCCTTGCCCAAAGTCTCTGAGGTCCCCAAAGTCACAGAATGTAAACACAGGCTCTCACTTCTCAGTACTCCTCCTGGGCCTTCCTCAGTGTCCACGGGATTTTCGAAAGGGCAGGGAGTTACCTCACTCCTGAGGCCAAACAATGCCCTTGGAGATGAAACCAAAACAGTCTGGATAAGGCTTACCTGCAGCTTCTCTCTTTATCATGGGTCCCAAACACTGAGCTGCCTCAGGGAGGGACTGGGCCCAGGAGCTGGCATCTGCCTCTGAGGTCCCTGGCTTCCAAGAACAGGCATGTATGCCCCTTTGGTTGGCCTTGGTTGTGTATGTTTCCCTGCAGCTTCCCCAGAAAAAATCCAAAGCAAGCTCAGGAAGACCAGGGAAGGACAATAGCCCATTTGTGGACAAAATGGAGGGACAAGGATGCTAATGGGCAGCAGAGGTCTTGTGCTCTGAGTGATCAGGGAACAAAGACCATGATGACCTAGTTGCTAGCCCTTTACCTGGGGCTTTTCCTGGTGGTCAGCTGACCCAGTGAGCTGATCCAGTGATCAGCCACCAGCCAATCTGAGCAGGTGTATTGGCAAAACCCGATTGGCTAGCCTGGCTACCGACCAGTATGTCTCAACTGGGTGTGTAGACAAAGTAGCCCCTCCCAGTACAGGCTGGATCAGAGCCCCCTTCTCTCCCTTATTTCTAGCCTGGCTAGAGCTCTTTGCTCCCCCCCCCCCGCCAAGTGTCTGATCTCTCTCTAATTGCCTTGCTGCCTCTGGAGGCTAACCACTCCAACAACTGCCTGCAGCTGTCTCACAACCAATGCAACTTATATTTAAAAGCATAGCACAAACAAAACACTTACACCCAATAAAGGCACTCAAGATGCTGGAGTCATTGGCTTAGGAGCTGCATTGGAATAGGCTTGTCTGAACAACCATGTTTTCAATTTTTTTTTAAAAAAAGTGTCCAGTAAGGAGCCAGGTAAATATCAGGCAGGAATTGACTATACAAACACTGTATCATCTCCAAGAAGACCCAATTTGCAGTCTTTTCCTTAAGTCTCTTTCAGGGATAGTATCCCCAGCCACCCCACCTGGCACAAATGAGCAGAGTGGGCAGAACTTAGTGGAAGTAGGCATTCTGCCAGGTATTGAGGTCATAAGCCATGTAGGGCTTGTATGTTAATGCCACCAATTTGAAACTGGCATGGAAACAAACAGGTAACCAGAGTAAGGGGGGGGGGGCAGCATGGAAGAAATATGTTGGTATCTAGTTAGCCCACTCAGTAATCTGGCTGACATATTCTGAACTTTCAGGGTAGGGATGGGCTGTTCATTTTGGAAACAGCACATTCCAAAACAACCCACAAGAGCCCAGGTGCTGTTTGGAAGCCTCCAAAATGCAAGCAGCCAATGACTTACCTTCCTGCAGGGTTGCATCGGGCTAAACTCCAACCAGGAAGAAGTCTCCTGAGATCATCTGTCCTTCTCCCAGTGCCTTGAAGGATTTACCTGGAGTGCACAGTTAGCACAGCTTTTGAGTCCATCTAGTAGTTTCTGGGTGAAGCAACACAAGCCATGAATTTGCCTACAGAAAATACCATGCAAGCCAAATAGTCAAGTCTTTGTCACGGTACTAGACCATGAGGTAGCATTTGTCACGTTACAACATATCACAACCATGGGAACACGGGAACAGGGACAAACCCATGCTATTGAGACAAAGGTTATCACGGTACAAAACTAGTTGCATAACAAAGAAGGACGTGAAGTAACCGCCTAAGAGTCAATGCATGATCTCGTTATTCACTCTTCCCTTGGTTGCTGATAGACATGGGCACGGAGCAGCGAAATTGTCATTTCAGTTTTCGGTTTTCGTTTCCGTTACGTAACAGAAACGGTAATGATAATTACGCCGCTCCAGCTCGAACCCGACCCGAAAAAAGAAAAAATTGGTCGGGTTTTTCATTGTCGTTAATGGCATCACAGCGATCGCGCAATGCCATTGCCAAGCAGCACAGAAAAAAAGTTTTAAAAAGTAAAAAAAAAAAAAAAAAAAAACCCGACTCCCGGTCAAAAAAGCAGGCGAAAATATGCCTGCCTGAGGACACCTACTAGAGGGGTGGTTTCTGGGGGGGGGTCCTGGCCTTCCCCCCTCTCCTGTCCTGGGCTGCTTGCACCAGGCTGGGGGGGGGTCATCCTCTCGTTCTCTCCATGCCATGTGGTGGGGGAGATCCAAAATGGCGACCACAATATTTATTTTTAAATCACGCTCCAAAAACCCACCAAAGCACAACAGAAACATGTGAAAATTAGGTATTTTTAAATGCCTGAATTTTTATAGTAGCAGCAGTGGGTTTTTATAGCAGTAAAAGGTTGCACTGATTTTATTTTATTTTATTTTATTTTTTATTTTTTTAGACCTGCCCATGTGGGCTGGGCATGGGATGGGACCATGCAAATTTTTTGAACCATTCCACCAATGGCATGGCCAGGTTTTGACTGACACTTCTGGATGTGCCAGAGGGCATAAAAAGCCGAGGCACCTTCCAGAAGTCGCAGTCGGGTCTTGGATGTGGAGGAGGGTGGAGGGCTGTGTGGCTGGCTGCTGCTGGCTGGCTATTCGAATTTGGAGGGAGGCTGGAGGCTTTAGATTTAAGTTAGGCAAGCAGGGAGGGAATTGAATTTAGAAAATAATTTCTTTGATTCCCTGCAGCTTTCTCTGCTGAAGGGAATAGCAGTTTATTCTTTTTTTTTTCCCTCTGGCAGTTTGTGAGGATTTTTTTTCTGATATTGGGTAAAGGGGGAGGTTCGACTGGGAGTGGGAGGTGTGGATATATTTAAAAAATATATTATATACTACCATTTATTTTCTATTTTCCCAACTTCAATTTGCTTGCACACACACACATTTGGGGTGCAAGCCAAGAACAGAACCTCTATCCTAACTGCCCACTCGCCCGCCCGCCCGCGCCGCCCGCCCACTTGCCTGCCTGCACCTCCCCCCTGCCGGTGTCGCCACCCGCCCATGGCCCCCCACCACCGCCGCCCGCCCGCCCCTCTCCCCGCCGCCCACCCCCCACGCCACCCACCGCCTAGGGCGCAAAAACACCTAGCTCCGGCCCTAATTGCGGGACGCCCCTATGCTCTGGGAAGTCAAATCATGCTAAATCGCGGTGGAAACAACAAACGACAAATGACAAACGAAATGACAAATTTTTGAAAAATTCCACAACAAACAGAAACGACCCGAAACGGACCTGTTCCGACAAACGAAAACTCGAAACGTCATTTTTTCTGGTCGTGCCCATGTCTAGGCGCGGGAATGTATACTGACTGAGAGCTTAACGATATGTTATAGATGGCTTACCTCCAGGCAGGGGCAAAGCTCTGCAGTTCGTGGCTCCTCTGGAACTAAATATGAAGTGCCCATCTCTAGTTCTTCCTCATGAATCTCCATTGCCAACCAAGTATCTCATACAGGGATCTAACAATTTCTAATCCAAATTGTGAGATCACTGTATGTTTTGTGTTCTGTCCCATATCAGCTGCTCCTCTAGCTAATAAGTAAATATTTTCTTAAGTAACTCTAGAAATGAACTTTGATTTCTTAGAGATATATGTAATGCTTCTTAAACTATAATTGTTAACCACAGAATATCTTTGAGCCATGATATGTGACAATTTTGAATAGAAATGCACCTGGCCAAAATATTACAACTGTGATGAATGTTTCACCATTTCAAAAATAAACAGAGTGAGACAGATGGGAAGATGGTAAACAAGTGCATTAAAAAGAAGAGAAGAGTGGCTGATGGGGCTGAGAAGCGGTTTAGGTTTTATAGTAGAGGGATAATAGAATAAAAAGGTAACAACCCATCCCTTAAGCTCTAAGTGCCGACCAATTAGACTGTTGCAATAGTGTTTATCCATCAGGTGCTCCCTGTGTTGGGTAGTTAAAGATCTGTTGTGAAGATGGATTATGCTTAATGACTAGTCTAAACTTGAAAGATGAAGCCATTTGGGAATGGTGGCGTAGCTCCCTCTTAATATGGGCATTGTTTTTTGGCTATAAAAAGGTCAGTTGGTTCGTGAAGACACGACTGAAGAGGAATAGATGGTGGCTTGATAAATGTCCAACTCTCTGATTAGGGTATTATATTCTCTTCAATGGTTATGTAAAGAAGCTCACTAAAAAAAAAGAACAGGAGTGTTAGAACTTAATACAAATAAATTGCAGTTAAGCTCAACACTTCAAAACGCACCACAGAGCTGAATGTTTGGCTTGGTAGCAGTTACAAATTTTCTAACTCAGGGTTTGGATATAAATTCTTTTTTATTTATTTTAATTTTATTTATTTTAAAATTTTTGCTTTTTTGAGACTGCACCAGAAGGTAATGTCTGCATTTACCTCTCAATCGTTGCAGCAAGCAAGCTTAAACAATGAAATTGTGATAAATGGATAATTTACCAGGAGTTGCTTCAGCTTTCCTGAAATCAGATGTGGAGTAGCTTCATTCTGAGAATTTGTGTAGATTAAATAAGCTCATGCAGAGGCAAAGTTCAGATGTAACTGCTTGCATAGGATTCATTTCTCTTCTCAGTAACATTACAATCGAATACTAAAAAGGACAAAGGGTACCTCACTTCCTATGTGATGTGAGTGGAACTTTTTTGTTCCCATTAGAGCAACAGGTAGTGGGCGGACTATATGGGTAGAAGAAAAATACCATGAGGTGCAAGTGTTGATTCGTGCTATTACTCATATTATTTCTTGTGCTTCATTGAGAACCTTGAGGCAACAGTAAAACAGACAAGTGAAAACTGGGTTCTGCACCACAAGGCATCAGCTTGTAATATTCTGATGCTTGTTTTTTTTAAAAAAAGAAACTAAAAGTAATTATTCTGGTTCCTTTTGAGAAACAGGAATATAAACAACTGTATTTTAAATTGTACTATAATGGCGACTAACTACTTGGGGCCCTTAGTACTATATTTTTAAACTTATTTCTTTTTTAAAGTAACATAGCCAGCTCTGTGCAGAAACTATTCTATGAGAAGGAGAGAGCGGGATGGAGGAAGAAAGATAGAAGCAAAGGGGGAGGCCTAGAAACACAGTAGCTCTTATTAGGAGGAACATTCTTCAGAGCAGGTCTCCCTTCCTGTATTCCAGCTCCTCATCCCTTTCTGCCCACCTCCTTTGAGAAAGCGTGGCCTGTGGAGCCTCCTGGTGCAGTGGTTAAATGCCTGTACTGCAGGTAAAACTGTGCTCATGACCTGGGGCTCAATCCCAGGTTGCAGGCTCATGGTTGACTCAGCCTTCTATCCCTCCGAAGTTGGTAAAATGAGTACCCAGCTTGCTGGGGGGGGGGGCAATGTGTAGCCTGCATACTGTAATGAAACTGTAAACCACCAGAGACTACTTGAAATGGTATGGTGCAGTATATTGTAAGCAGAACACTTTGCTTTTGTTTTGATTTTGCTACCAAAGTGCCCGAATAGTCTTTCAGGTTTCTGATGAAAGGTTAGAGGTTTAATTTACTTGAAGATGATGCTACAGAAGAGATAGAGCAATCTGCCATGCCTGTTGAGACATAAGGTAGAAGAATTTAAGGCAATAACTCCAAGAAGTGCATGTAGTGAAAGGCAGCCGGGGAATGTATTTTGCAGTGTGCTGTACACAGACGTGATCTAGCTACTATTAACTGTTTTCACTGGCATCTGTGCTGAAGAAGCCTCACACTTACAACCCCCCCCCCCATAGATGTCTTAACCTGCAGCTCCTAACAAGCGTTGCTAAGCATGTCGTCTTATTGTTTACTGCTGCTATGGCAGTTCTCTGATTACAAGCCATTTCATTGGTTTTAGGTCATTTGCTTTCACAGCCCTGTTGTGCTGACTAGCATAAGGGACCATGACTTTCCCTCCCACCCCTCCAAATGCAGAATTTCTTCTGCCCATCTATGTAAGCCATTGAGCACAAACTACATCTAGAGCTGTAACTCTCACACTTTCAAAGGGGTGCATCCCATTGAACTTACATAGTCCTATTTATCTCAGAGTAAACATGCTTAAGATTTTAATATATGACATGAATAAATAAATAGCTTGGGATAGATTTAAAAAAAAACTATTTAGCTTCTCTCGTATCCCCAAGCTACTTTGATCTTCTTCCTTTTATAAAAGGGACATCTGATCCAAAATAAATGAATTGGCTTAATGAAATAAGAGAGCCCATGTTAATTCCAAGCGTCTCTGGCCCATCACCTCATTATAGATTTAAGGACCCTGAAATAAAAGTTATTTTAAACTGGTATATCACCACAAGCATAGACTCTTAGTTCAGCCCCTACTTAAAAATATGCTACGTTATAGATTTTTTTTTAAAAAAATAGTTGTTTTGAGAGCAACACACCTTGTTGCAAGGTGTAGGCATTAGCTGTGTAAGATGAACTCTCCAGTCATGAGGGGCATCTAAATTAAGATAATAGATACAAAGTTGTACATTTAATCAAAAAATACTTCATTATATATTACAGGCTCTCCTAAAGTTAACACAGGTTAGGACCTCAGCATGGGTCATCCCTTCTATATCTAGATGGTTCAATAAACAATTAAAAGTAAAGGCAGAGATGGGACAGACAACTAGGCAGCTGATGAACTGTTTTCACTGCTGTCGCCTTGTCTGCAAGCTACTCAACAGAAGACCAGGAGGTAGCAGAAATTACTCCCTTAAACCCATGTATGAGAATGGTTAATCAGAAGAAAGAAAACCATGACAAATCTTGGTGTTCTCTTTTCACTGCGCCAGGATAGACAAAGATGCGTAAGAAAGAGAGGAGCCTTTTTTCTTCATCCAGGCTATAAAAATAATAATGGTCTTTCAGATTTATCTTCAGACTTATTCAAAACCTTGACAATAGCTGCTGCTAATATGCTGCAGCCAGAGCTTCATAATGGCCGTTACTTCACGAGCCGCTCGCTTCGCGGTAAGCCGTCATTTGCGTGCGAACCGACCGGTTCAGTCCGCACGCTCCTCCCTTTTGGCTGCGACGTCACCCCGACCACGCCCCCTTTAGCATGCTCCAACCGGGGCAAGTGATGCCCCTGGCGGAGGACGGGAATCTCTTCGCTTCGCATCTCGCTTCGCACCCAGCGCCACGTGTGGTCTCAGTGTTTGGCTTTTATTTCAAGTTTTTTTAAAAAATATTCAAACAGGGATATCGATGCATCGCTATATTGTTTCATCGCTTTGCGCTGTTACTTCCTCGCTCAAGTAGCAGCAGCGGCGGCGGCGGCGGCGGCGGGCGCAGGAGGAGCCGCTGCTGCCTCGCCCGGCCAGAGCAGGGCACCCGGGGCAGGCAGCGTGCAAGCGGCGGAGGGCGGGCGGCTGTGCCATGCGGGGCTCCCCCCGAGTAGCGGCGGCGGGGGCGGCGGGGGGCTGCCAATGATGCCAGGAAACAAAACACAGGATCGTACAGTAACCACGCTCTGTCGTGAATGACAGCCAAGCATTGATGCATCGATACACCGGTCCCTTTTTTAAAAAAAAAATCAAAGAACGCGGGAAACGGGGGAAGAACATCAGTGTTTTAATGCGAATGGAGCTCGTGAGGTCATTCTCGATTCGAACGGAAAAGCGGCCCGCGTGAGTACAGGGAAAAAGGGGTGGGGGCGAAGGGAGACCACGTGATCGCCTTCGCATTCAAAGCGAAGGCAATCACGCTGCGAAGCGAAGAGCCTCGTGAAGTGACGGCCAATGTTGAGATGATTTGTGGTAGTGCTGGAACCCAGTACATCTCACTATCTCAAAGCTCATTGGAAATGCATTTTGCAGCATTTCAGCTGCAAGCTCAAAGATTCTATAGAATGAAGAGAATGTAATGCAGTAGTAGAGTGTTGGACTTGGACCTGACATGTCCATTTTCAAGGCCTGCTGAGTAATGAAATGAATTGGGTAACCTTGGGGCAGTCATTCTCTCTTTCAGTCTAATCTACTGCACATAATTATTTGAAGATCAAGTAGAGAGAACCATATACACCACCTTAAGCTCGGTGGAGAAAGGGTAAGATGAAAGTGGGATGGATGGATGGATGGATGGATGGAAATTAAATCAGACCAAATTTAGTCACCTGGTCCTACTGCCTGCTATTGTTGTATTCTGTTGAATGTATTTAACACTGATATTTCCAAATTGGTAGTAGATTTCAGTATCAATAGAATCCAATGGGAATACTTGATGACACAAAATGAAGTACTCATGTGACAAATAAATCGAAGAGAAAATGCTCCAGTTAAAAGGGGGGAAATAGAGCCAACCTTTTGGTAACCAACCCAAGGCAGTCATCTCTTGTTGCCCCTCCAATACTATATACTTTGGACAGGTGCCCTTTTAAATAGTTGACTTTTACCTTAAGCCAGGGATGGCAAACCTTTCTGACACCGAGTGCCCAAACATGGTGAAGGAGAGAGCGGCGGTTCTAGGGGGGTCGGGATCGGTGGCAGCGGGGGCGGAGGCAGGGGCGAAGGCAGCAGGGCAATGGGGGAGACGGGTTCAGGGTCATCGGCAGCAGTGGCGGGGGCAGGGATGGTGATGGTAATGGTGGTGGAGGTGGGGGTCGGCAGAGGCAGCGGTGGCAGGGGCAGCAAGGGCAATGGCGAAGGGGTCAGGATCGGTGGGGGGGCAGGGATGAGAGTGAGGGCAGCAAGGGTGACAGGGGCGGCGGGCTCAGGGTCATCAGCGGCTACAGCGGCGGGGGCAGGGATGTGGCAGTGATGGTGGTGGAGGTGGGGGCGGCAGGGGGCGGGGGCGGCAGGGGGCGGCAGGGGCAGCGATGAGGGCGGCAATGAGGATGGTGGTGGTAGGGTCAGCAGAGGCGGGGGTGGCAGGCGGCAGTGGCGGTGGCGATGGCGATGAGGACGGTGGTGGTAGGGTCAGCCTGGCGAAAGCTCTCCACATGCCATCTTTGGCACGCGTGCCATAGATTCGCCATCCCTGCCCTAAGCCTTTTGTCCAGAAGGGAGAAATATGTTCCATTCAACATTGTTCTCAAAATAAACTATTAATCTTCATTTTTGTTCTATGCTGTGCATGCAATATTGCTAATGTTCTTTTTCTTGCACACAATCCTCTCCTGCAAGCATGAAGAATTTTTTTCAGGTGGCATACTTTATCGCTACCCTAATATCACTGTTTCCCTGACAAAGCTGGGAATTGCAGGTCGTACTTAGACCAATAACTCAACCTCGGCGTCAGGGCGGCAGGGGGCAGGGTTGGTGGTGGCAGGGGGCAGGGATGGCAGAGGTGACATCAGTGGTGGGGTCATCGATGGCGGGGGCAGGGATGGTGATGTGCCAGGCGAAAGCTCTCTGTGTGCCACCTTTGGCACGCATGCCATAGATTTGCCATCCCTGTTATAGTTTGTCTGTTGGGGGTGGGATGGGAAGGATAAATCCATATAGTGATATTATATATTTTATTTATTGTACATTTTGAATTGTCTCTATTGTGTAGTTGATCTTCTGCCTTGACTGATAAAGCTATCTGAGACTCCTTTGGCTTCAAAGGGACATTTGTGTGCTTCATTTTTCATTTAAGCAGTTCCTGCTTCAGCATAGTGTGCATGTACAATACGTAACATCCACTTTCTGGCTGTGTTTCTTTCACTTTTGCTGTTTTGTTCTTTTGTGTTTGTGTTTGTCCTATTTCCTATCAGCATCCCCTTGAAAGAAGGGGATGCTGATAGGAAATAGGACAATATCCAAAACAAATCTGGTGTTTGTGGTAGTCATTCTACCTAGATAGATACCCTTATTTGTTGCTTGTATTTATATATTCTGAGAATGGATTCATATGAACAATAGTTCATCAGTGGTTTCCCAAGGTCAGGGTTTCCATGACCCACAGCTAGAGTAGTTGTATAGCTCTTCACAATGATACTGAAGAATGGAACTCCTTCCTCTCACTTTACCAGCTGGTTACTTTGGAAATGTCTTTCATCCATAGCTCACTTTCAATTGAAAGGGTTTTATTCTCTTTAATCCAAATGGCCACCTCATGCCAGAGCCTGACATTATAGCCTCTTTACATCCTGCTCAGCTTGAAATAGATCTGTTGGGCAGAAAGGCAAAAGACAGTGAAATGAAAGACGTCTTCATCACAATATAGCCATATGCAATATGTTATATATCATGACAGGCATGTTGATTCTGATTTCTGTGGACTCGCTTGAACTGCTGGCTTTATTTATTCTGTATTTTTGGATGAATAATAATTTATCTCATTGTCATTTTCTTATCTACAGCTGCTGCTGCTGCAGATATGGCCTACCATCACATCAGGCCTCCAATTGGCTATTCAATCCCCAAGCCCATATCCTCATTGTTAATGAGGGGATGGAATGCATGCCCTGAGGTAAGTGGGCCCATTTCTTAATTCTTAATTTCCCAGGCCATGTATTGCCAGTTTTTCCCTGTGAAGAATAATATGTGGAAGAAGTTATTCTTTTCTAGTAAATATGCAACAGCTTTTAACCAAAGAAAAAGCATCAATCTATAAGAGATCTAAGAGGCAATCTTTTATACAACATGATTTATATGAAAGCTGAAACCCATTGTTTTCAGTCTGGCATATCCACATACAAGACCTTTCCCAAATGTGCACACTATTTTATTTTTATTTTATTCTATTTTATTTTATTTCATTTTCTTCTCTATTGCCGCCTGCGTCGCCTCTTGTAGAGGGCCCCTCCTCCTTTACTTTTGTTTTCTTGTTTTCTTCCCTGTTGTTTTTATTGATGTAATATTTTATTGTAAACCACCTAGAGTTCCATCCGGAAGATGGGCAGTATATAAATATAATAAATAAATAAATAAATAAATAAATAAATAAATAAATAAATAAATAAATAAATAAATAAATAGATAGATAGATAGATAGATAGATAGACAGGGAAAATGAGATTTGTAGTCCAATGCATCTGTACACGTGCCCAGTTTGAAGTAGGCTAAGCTACAGTAAGATGGCTATATCCACTGATTCACCAACCGTGGATTTAGTCATTTGCAGTTGGTGATCAGCAGGTGCAGGGGAGGCCTGAGCACGGTGGCAAGGGGGGGGGGAGAAAGAAAACTTACCAGTGCCATGCTGTCCAAGCAACCTAATTACTGCTGTTGCTGCTGCCTCTGCAGGCCATACACCCTCTGGAGGGGCGGGGTAAGAACTTTAAGGACCTACCTGGCCAACCAGCCTTTGAAGTTTCCACGGGTCCTGGGCGAAGGACCAGAAGTTTTGAACTTCCCACTGAAGCTCAAACTTCCGGTCCTCCATCCAGGACCAGAGCAGGAAGTTCAAAGGCAGGTTGGCCAAGCGGGTCCTTAAAGTCCTCACCCCACCCCTCTGGAGGGTGACTGACTGGCATAGCACTGGTGGTTTTTTTCCCTTTCTTTCTCCTCTTTGTCACTCCCGCTACCACTGCTGCAGGCCTATCGATGAGCCTGGCAGTGAAGAGGGTGGCTGGCGGCGGCAGCACCCGGTAAGTTTGTTCCCATTTTCATTGTCGCCACCCCTGCAGGCCAGCCACCAGCAGTGCCAGTAAGCTTTTTTCCCCCTCCGAGCCTGGCCACAAAGAGGGCAGTCTGCTGGCGGCAACGGCGAGGTAAAAGAAAAAAGAAAATTTACTGGTGCCACTGCCATTGCACTACCCAGCATTTGGGGGGTGTCAGGGCAAAAGCTTTTGCCCCAGCACCCCAGCACCCCATCACCCTTATTATCCTTGGATAAGAGTGTTTGCTATTATCTGCAGATGTCGCTATCCACAGATATGGTGGTCCTACTGTATATGGTTGCATCCTATAATATTTCTGATACAAATTATTTTGTTGCATATGTAAAGGTTGCAAATTGTATTTCTATGCTATACAAAGAGATGAACTTGTGGAGTACAAGTGGACAATGTGTTTGTCATGTATTTTGCAGTTGTGCTCACCTTAGTGGTGAAAACTGTCTTTTTCTCAACAGAGTATTTCATTCTCCTACGTGCAATTTGTTCAGCATCCTTTATAATTGCAGACTAGGAGGTAAACAAAAACTATGAATCTGCCTGGTGATGCATAAATCTCTGAGATAATCTTGTGGGTTCATTCATTTTCCACTCAAAGAACATGTGGAACTTCAACAGATGTTCTGCACCGCCAAAGATATTGTTTTTTGTGTGTGTCTGAGTGTCCTGCTATGTTCTCTCTCCATGAAGCAGCTATGACATGGCAGTGTAAAAACAATGTATATGGTTTACCCATGTGGATTTCAGAAACCTCAGCTTGTTCAGGAACAACGCAGCAGCTGCTGCTGCAATCTGATCTGTTTCCTCCTCTTCACAGAGAGATGCAATTCTATTCTTTCTTTGCTTCCTGCAAAAGAAGCTCATCAACCCATACAGGATGTGATAAATGGCAGTGAATGAGAACAAGGGGAGCACACCCAAATGCACTAACAGGATGCTGCTCATTTAAAGAGTAAAAGTAATCAGATTGCTCCCTATACACCTCCCTGAGTTGAGTGGCACTCTCTGAACATATGATTAGAAATGCAGGCATTTCTCAGAGAAGTTTTGTTACAGTACTTCAGCTGTTGGGAGGTAAAGCAGAGGTGAGATGGGAGATGGCATCTTTCGAGATGGAAAGTGTCTGGTCACTAATAATCAGAAGAAAACTGTGCTTTGTTATTTATTTATTTATTTATTTATTTTATTTTATTTTATTTCTATACCGCCCATCTTCTGATGGAACTCTGGGCGGTTTATATCAAAGTTAAAATCAACAATACAATGCAAAAAGAAAAAAATAAGAAAAAATGGAATAAAGCCAGGGGAATAGGAGGGAAAACCCTCAGTAAAAGTCATCAAAAGGGCAGGAAAAAAAGAACCAGAGGATAAATTAAATTTTGTTAAAAGGTCACCAAATGCCTCCCTAAAAAGCATAGTTTTAAGCAGTTTTTTGAAGGCGGGCAGGGACTGTGCAAGGCGCAGCTCATTCGGAAGATGGTTCCACAGTGAGGGGCCCGCCACAGAGAAGGCGCAGTTGCGCGTGAGCGCCTCCCTGGGTGTGGGCACTCAGACTGAGCATGCCTGCAACATTCTAGTGGGCCCGGCTTCAGTCGACCTTTGGGAGATACGCTCCAACAGGTATTCAGGACCCAAGCCGTGGAGGGTTTTGTAAACCAAAACCAGGACCTTGAACCTTATCCGGAGAGCCACGGGTAGCCAATGCAGGCATGCCAGAACTTGGGTGATGTGATCATATCTACGAGTACCCACCACCAGTCTGGCTTCCGCATTCTGCACCCGTTGAAGTCTCCAGACAAGGGTCAAGGGCAACACCACGTGGAGGGTGTTGCAGTAATCAATCCTCTTCCTCCATGCATTTTAAGTGAGAAGAAAAGGAATTTGTTTTAAAAAAATAAAGGACAGAAAACACTGGAGAATTATAAGTATTTCATCCAGAATGCACAAAAACTACTGCAAAGGATAATTACATGCGTACACCAATGCAGTGAAATTTCATATAGTCGCTTACTGGCTGAAACTGCTTAGCACAGCAAATCACAACTGAAAGGAGTCCATTGAAACAGTGGGGATTTATCCAATCAACTGCTCTGTTAGTTCCACCGACTTAATGAGCCTAGTCTATTTGTGACAAGATTTCAACCAATAATTACACTATAAAGCATATTGGCCGTCCTGGGTCCTAACAATATTTTGGCACTGGATACATTCTGCAGCAATAGCACTTTTCTAGGTTCTCATTGGAACTGCTGTTGCCATATTTCCC
This sequence comes from Phrynocephalus versicolor, assembly GCA_023846285.1. NCBI lineage: Eukaryota > Metazoa > Chordata > Lepidosauria > Squamata > Agamidae > Phrynocephalus > Phrynocephalus versicolor. Next base: position 32,974,407 of record JAHTLZ010000129.1, on the reverse strand, counting down.
GCAATCCAAAATCAAGTGAGTTAGCTGCCGTCTCGGGCTCCCTCTGGACTATTTTATGTCATAGTTATACTCTTCAGAAATCTGAATATATATCAAACTATGATTTAGGGTCATGTTTATGTCTGAGGTATTGGGGTATTGATAGGTTAATGTATGAGACACAATTGTATTAGATCAAACTAAAAGGTAAAAGGTGGGGAGTACCTTAGGCCACTGTCCACCTAATAAGCCTATTGAGACTATTCAACTAACAAGCCTATTCAAGCCATTGTCCATCTTATGAACCTAATTCAGACCAGTGTGAAATGAGGTCAAAGTGAATCGGCATCTATTCTGTTCTATGTGTATGTCAAACAGATACACCAAGTATGGATCCTCATGTCATCAAAATGGCACCTTTTATGCGCATGAAGAAGGCAACAGGAGGCTTGTGATGTAGGAGATTTAGAGTATAAAACTCATATATTGCTCTAAGTGAGCTTCCATCATGCACTGGGTAATCCTACTTGACATACCCTGTTGGTGTTTTGTACCAATCTGCTTGCATTCAAAAAAAGGATAGGCAGGCAATCTTCACATTTAATAATAATCTTTTGAACATTGTCTGGATCACCAGGGGGCTGCAGGACTTTGATTACACACTGGAATTATAACTTTTAGAATATCACAGCCAGATGGCTTGAAGTGATACTGGCCCTATATCTGAGAAGAAAGTGGCTGCCACTCCTTCCAGGCAAACCCTTTCTCCAAGTAGGCATGTTGGTCAAAGCCTCTTGCATTCTCTCTTTTAAAAAAAGGATTCCCTCCTTTCATGGAATATAGCTAATCAGAACACAATCCATTGGCATCATAAAGGGGACCATTGGTGTGAGTAAGAGGTGTGTGTGCGTGTGCGTGCACACACACACACACACACACACACACACACACACACACACACACACAGAGAGAGAGAGAGAGAGAGAGAGAGAGAGAGCTTTCTCACACAAATGGTCCCCTTTATGATGCCAATGGATTGAGTCCTGATTAGGTATATTCCATGAAATGAGGGATTCTTTTTTACAGAGAATACTAGAGGTGGGCACGAAACAGAAAACCGATTATTCGGTTCGTTCTGTTTTGCCCCCCCCCCCCCGGTGGGGTCAGTTCAGTTCAGTTCAGTTCAGTTTGTATGAATTTTTAAAACAAAAATTCGTACAAATCAAACCAAACCAACCTGGAGAATGCAAAGGGATTTGCATACCTGGATGGCGGTGGCAGTGGCGATCCTGGCACCAGCGGCGATCCCAGCCAGAAGCCCCTGACAGTGGTCGCACCGGATGGCAGGTGGCCTCGCTGGGCAGTGGGTGGCCTCACTGCCACCACCGGAGCCCCAGCAGCTGCACTGGGCAGTGGGATGCATCACCGCTGCCTCCGAAGCCCTGGCAGCGGCCGCCCTGGGCAACGGTGGACCACCCTGCTGCTGTCTTGTTTTGTCCCCATCTCTGGAGAATACACAAGGACTTGACCAATGTGCCTAGTTGGAGAAAGGGTTGGCTCATATTAGGGATGGGCACGAAACACACACACAAAAAGTTTCATTTCATTTCATTTCGTGCTCACCCCCATTTTGTTTTGATTTGTTTCATTTTGTTTCTTATGATTTTTTTAAAAAAAATTGTACAAAACAAAATGAAACAAAATAAAATGGCTCCCCTGGGTCCTAGAGGCACCAGATTTGGTGCTCAGGACTCCAGGAGCCATATTTAAAGGGCTCCTGCTGAGCTGTTATCAGATGGACCCCTTTAAAACTGGTTCAGTCAGCACCAGGGTATCCCCTGGTGCTGACTGGGTCAGGTTTAAAGGAGTCCAGCCATTGACAGTTCAGCAGGAGCCCTCAGAAAGTGGTTGGGAGGGAAGTTCCAGCCATCCGCTGCCCTCCTGAGCATTTTCAGAGGGCTTCTGCCGAGCTGTCAATGGCTGGACCCTTTAAACCTGGCCCAGATGGCATCAGTGTCCCCCAGGTACCAACTGGGCCAGGTTTAAAGGTGTCCAGCCACTGACAGCTCAGCAGGAGCCCAAAAACAATGGAATGAAATGGTTCATTTCAATGGAAAAATGACCATTTTGTTTAATCTGTAACAAAATACTGCTTCCTCATTTCATTCCATTTTGTTTCATTTTGTTTCATTTTGTTTCATTATGTAACAAAAGAACAAAACAGCATTTTGTTTTTCGTTTCCTTCCCATACCTAGTTCATATATATCTATGAGGTGCCTAGATGCCCTATGCACATCTGAACTAACCTGATTTCAGAAGCTAAGCAGGGTCAGGCCTGGCTAGTACTTGGATGGGTGACCACCAGGGAATACCAGGTGCTGTCGGTGCCTAGAGTAGGAACTGGCAAGCCACTCCAGTATTCCTGCCAAGAAAAACCCCATGAACATGGGGTCAGGGTTATCACTACAGTTAATACTGCCCCTGGGGTGCAAGGTACCTGTCCACACAGGCAAAACAAAGGGCGTTTATACACGACCCCTAAACTCCGCCGCAAATGGCTGCAAGCTCCGGAGCTTAAAAATGTTTCCCCACCAGCTCTGGAGTTTGCAGACAATTAAGTGCGACCCCACCCACCTAAGCGCGACCCAGCGCACTTTTCTTGTACCTGCTTGAAGAGGGTGAAAAATTTTGATGCGGAGAGTGCCGGTTCTCCTCGCTTCTTTTTGTTGTTTTTCTTTTGCCTCCCGCCCCTTTAAGAGGAACCAGGAAGTAATTGTGGCTCCCACCGGGGCTCGGAGCAGGCACTGGAGGTAAGGCTTTTTCTTTTGTCCGTTTTAAAGGCTTTTTCCCCCTCCCTCCGCCAGGACGTACGGAGTGGTGGGGAGGAAGGAAGAGCGACAGACCCCCAAGATCTCTGGTCCAAATTTAAGGGACCAGCGGATCTTAGGGGACGTGTAAAAAGGCCCAAAGAGTGATTTTGAATCACATTGAATCATGACAAAAAGAATGCATACTCCAGTGCTGTGCCCTGTTATCTTAAAGGAGAACAATGAATAGAAGCACATGCAAATGTGGTCTTTGTTTTTCTTAACCAAATAGTGTCTGTAGTGATCCATATAATGATATATAGGGCAGTGTGGACAGGTCCTAGGTTGAGTGTACGAACAAAGAAAAGAAGATAAACAGTGATGGAAATCTTTCTTCTTGTACAACACTTCTGCAAATCATCTTGTTTGGTTGCTGTAATGGTGTGTGTGTGTGTGTGTGTGTGTGTGTGTGTGTGTGTGTGTGCATATTTGCAGTGACCTCAATCTGAACCTTCTTTAGTGTCCAAGTAATAAAAACACCCATATAAGATCTTGAGCTTCCCTCTCCAGCCTTTCCCAACACCCATTATGCATTGCTAGTTAGCAGTAACTTCCCAGGCGGGTGAAGTGGTCCTGATTTTTCTGGAGATAGACGAAAGGGCAGCATGATAAATAGGGGACAGATTGTGCCTAAGACTTCTATCCCTGTTGAAAGAGGGATGTGTGGCCTCCCTGGCCCCTCTCTTAAACTACCTATTCAGACCAGGGTGAAGTGAAGCCAACATGGAAGATAAATTGGCCTCCTACCAACCTTCCTCAGACTGAATAAGCTACTTGGATGAGCAGCAAAATTTTTGACCTAACATTCAAAAGTTATGGCAACTGCACTTCTTTTCTTGTGTGATTGAAGTGAGATTGAATTTTACTGCACATCCAAGCCACTTAATCAATCTGACAAAGCTGCTTGGATGAGCAGTGATACATTTTGATCTCACAAGAAAAGAAATCCAGTTGCCATGACTTAACTTTCAGATAACCTCATCTGGATGATTGAGAATATTCAGATATCCCACTATTTAATTTTTCAGTCTGTACCCTCAGTTGCTTTTATTTCAGCCATCTGGATATAGCTGGTTTAGGCATTCTTCAGTGGTCAACACAATGTGGTATCAAAACATTGGATACATGTATTATCTTTTTCACTGGCTTTCATCCTGTGTCCTTAACAAGCTGTCGGAGGCATAGAATTTAAGCAGATGAAGCTTTCATACCATAGATATCAATGCTAGGAAAACATTAATCTGTTCTATTTCTGCATATCCCTTTGTGGATAGCTTAGAAGATCCAACACACACACCTTAGATACTAAGCATGCCATCATGCATTAAACTGATTTCGTTCAGAGTGCAAAAGTAGACCAGGGTAACCCAAATGCAAGTTGTGTTCTTTTTTTTCCCTGCCTGTACAATCTGTGGAATATCATTGTTATTTTTCTTTTTTCTGCTCCATCCACTCCTCTTGCAAAAAGAAATGCTAAACCCTGATGATAATGTATTGTCTTGCTCAAGAGATTAGGTTGTTGATATGGTTATAAAATCCTTGAGTTAACAAAAATAAGGTTCTGTTTAGAAATATTATCTAACGCCTTTGTTGTATAGAAACAGTGAAAGAGATACTTTAGCTAATTATCTTCAGATGGCTGGGGTGTGGGGTAAACTGGAATAGATTCTAGTCTCCTGCCTAATGGTTTAAAAAAGTCAAGTTAAAAAAACTGTAACCCATAAAAAGACAAACAACATTTCTCAGCTTTTTCCCTTTCATGTTACTATTTACTGTATATTTTCAATCACCCATTTTCAATAGCAGAAATAATATAAAATTAAAGGAAGGCCAGTAGCCTTGTATGATGGTTTCAGACAAGGACGATTATTCATATCTACTGTGGGCCTTTTCACACGACCCCTAAGATCCGCTGACCCCTTAAATTCGGACCAGAGATCTTGGGGGGTTCGTTGCTGTTCCTCTGTCCCCACCCCTCTTCGCACTTCCTTGCTCCTGTCCATGAGGGGAGGGAGGAAAAAAGGGAGAAAAGAATAAAGGCTTACCTCCCGGTGCCGGTGGAAGCTGCCGGGGAGCCCCGTCACTTCCTGATACCTTCTCTTAAAACAACAACAAAAAGAAGCGAGGAGAGCCCGGCACATCCGCATCAAGGATTTTTCACCTCACAAGAGCAGGTACCTGAAAAGTGTGCTGGGTCGCGCTTAGGTGGGCGGGGTCACACTTAATTTCCCCTAAACTCCGGAGCTGGTGGGGAAACATTTTTAAGCTCCGGAGCTGAGAGCCATTTGCCCCGGAGTTTAGGGGTCGTGTATAAACGCCCTGTGTTAAGGGATGACTAAATTATAATAGTCAAGATGATTTCCAATTCCAGCCTCAGACAGGATAGGAAAAGGAATAAAAACCAAAACAGAGATTAAGAAAAGGGACTATTCAGCCTATCAGTCTAGACTGGTCCTTCCTTGCTGTCTGGCAAGATTTTGTGAGGAGATTCTGAAGTTCAGCCCCCCTCTCTCTGCACCCCTCAGAAAGCCCCACATGCAACTGCTTTTTTCAAATATGTACTTTATTCTCTTGGCTTTCCTTTAAACAAGCCAGCCCATAGGAGTCACACTACTCACATATTGCTTCACTTTGTGAGTGGAGAAAACATGACCTTTCTTCTGGCCTCACATTCACAGTGAGAAAAAAGCCAGCTGCGTCACCAAGTGGCATGAACTGTGCTGGTCACAGAAGGGGGTTTCGACCAGGCTTGTCCAGGGAGGGGCTTCTTTGTCTGCTTGCCCAACAGAGACACGCTGGCCAGCTGACCACCAAGAATAGCCCCTAGGTAAAGGGCTAGCAGTGTGCCATCAAGATCTTTGTCTGGGAGTGCCTCCAGATTAGGTGCTTTTTATGCAATCCTATGCCTAATTAAGCAAATTCTATAGAAGGTCCAGATGAAAACATTTCCCTTTAGCAGCTTTTTTTGCATTGCTTCAAATCTTTTTTTTAACTGAAAAATAAAGAGAGAGGAAGGATTGAACAGTTGCACTATGCATTTAACCTTAAATGGGTGAATACCATTTAGCTTCAGCCACCTTGGATTCTCCATTTTAAAAGTCTGAACAAAAAAAAGTAGTTTTCAAATAACACTGGAAACATAGTACAGTCACCCCCCCCCGCCATTTCGCGGTTCAGGTCCCGCGGTCCCGCTACATCATGGGATCGTGGTACCTGCACTGCGGGGGGTGGGGGGCCATCTGGTTGCTCCGTGCGCTCCCCTGCACCTCCGAGAAGCCTGGGGGGACAGGGGCGCTGGGGGGCGATAGCGTCGCTCTCCGTTGCCGCCCATGGGCGCCGCGGTGCAGGAGGGCTGGTGTCCCTCTCTGTGCCCCCCCAGGCGCCTCTGGAGGGCCTCAGAGCTGCATGGGAGGGCTGCGGGGACAGACAGTGTCCCTCTCCGCAACTCTCCTGGGCACCTCCGAAAGGCCTTGAGCTGTGCGGGGGGCGGCGGCGGGGGGGACGATCAGATCACTCCGTGCTGCCCCCCTCCTCCGAGGCCCCCCACCCGCTTCCACATATCACGGATTTTTGTGGATCGCAGGTGGGGTGGGTCCCTAACCCCCACGATTGGCAGGGAGTTACTGTAACAAGGTACAGAAACATTGGATATTGATTAGTATAAATAAACTCACACCCGCCACTCTCACTGATAAAAATTTTAACCTTTTTATTTTTCCATGTCTCCATCTGATGATATGCCAGTGGCTTCTTCCAAACTCATATTGGGGGTTGTGGGGAGGGTTTCAAGATTTCAAACAAGATTTCCCCAGATTTAAATATTCTCCTCTGGGCTTTAGATGGAAAAATTATTATGGTATCTACATAATAGTGGTTAAAATTCTGTTGCAAGCAAATTGCTCTTAAAATTTTATAGTTTTATTTGATTTGATTTGATTTGATTTGATTTTTTTACCTCACCATGTAGTGGCATGGCACTACGCTGGGCAGTTCTCAATTTAGGCATAAATATGAAAGGAAACAACCAACCCCCCCACACACACACACAGCACGATAAAATAAAAAAGTGATTCAGTAAGCTCACAAGATGGCGGCCACTGACATGTTATTTGTTGTATATTAAGCTGTACATCATAATGTGCAATATACAATACTGATTTCTTTAACTAACACCAATTCACCTCTAAAAGTTATGCTGGTTGAGTAATTCCACAACAGGATGTCAGCCAGGATCCACCTGAGGAAACTAAGCATTCAGATTCCACCATTTCTGCATGTAGGTAAACTATTCTTCTGCCAGGTTGAACATCCTTGTTTTTCTGGTACAAACATAGATATATTCTATCCCTTAATCAGTTGTTGTGTGTTAGCAAGATTTCAGACAAAATATGTGATGTCTTGTAAACTTTAATTTATAATCACAGCTTTATTTTCTTAATACTTGCACATCATTTTTGTTCTGAATTCTGCGCTGACATTCGCCAACTCTTTGCCTTCTTGAGAGTTTCTGTTTTGTTTAGAAAATGAAAAGGCCTGGATTTTCATATTGAGAGGGGCTTTTTGTCTTTGAAGAGAATTAAAGGATAAGTGTTATTTGAAATATTTGCATTGCATTGTTCCACCTGCAAAGGCAATTCTTTATCATAATCAGTGGATGTGGGTGAGAGTGTAGGCTGGGGAACAGAGATTTCATCTTTATTTATTTTACAAGGAACTAAAGACATCTCAGTTTGTTCTTTATAACTGATGTCTTGAAATGAGGGAAAGAAAGATTTTTGATCTGTAGCTGGTGGCATTTCACCTTTTTTGTGTTCACTGCTACCTTCATCAAGCTGATTGTTTGGAGCTTCTTGCAAATCTCTTTCATCACCTCTGGGAATGTTATTTTTTGTTTCAAGATTGTTACTATCCAAATGTGTGTTTCCAGTTTTTGGAGAAGTAGAAGCACTTGGTGATACATTAGAGATAATGGTCACTTTGACAATGTTTTTGTTCAGTGTTTTGTATTTGTTCTTTGCCCACTCATTCACTGGTTGTGTTTCTTCTGTTTCTAATGAGTCCCTTGGTGTATCGGAGGTAAGCATTTCAGTCAACTCATTGCTGCTTTCTGGTTTAGAATTTTTCCCCAGCGGTATCATTTTCGTTCCATCTCCTTCTGTGACTTTGGTTCCATCTGATTGCTGTGTTCCTTCTCTTGTAGTTTGATGCTCATTAGTTTGAAAATCCGAAAATGGACCACTCAAATGAACTGGATATTTTGGGGTGCTTGTGACTTTTTCTATAGAAACTTGGTGCCCATCAGATGTCAGTATTTGTCCAAATCTATGACAGTTTGTACTAGCTACATTTTGTTGTGGAGATTCTATGAGGAGATCTAGACCATCTTTCATGGGTGGGCTTTCACTATGTCTTTCTAATTGTTGGTGTCCTGACTGATCAAGGTTCATGTTTTGCCCAATATTCTCAGTAGTTTTCTGAGACTGAAGATCACCTACTTCAGAAGTCTGCAGGCCCAGATTTACTACTGGGATAAAGGGAGGTGGAGAAAGAATGCTATCTTTTCCCATTGCTACCTGATGATGAAAGGGCAAGACCACTGTCTCTGTAGCATCTTCTTTGCAATTTGCTGAAATAGAAATATTGTTTGTTGCATTCTGCGATATATTTGATGAATGGCCTGACAAAAGAGAAGTGACAGAAACAGTCTTTCCCAAAGTTCTGTTTGGTGACAGTGGAGGTGACCTACTGGTGCAACTTGGAGTCTCTACATGCAAGGCTAAAACGGTGTCTTCAGAATTTCTCATTTCAGCAGTACTTCTAGACAAATCAGGGATGGATGGGGCTCCTGTCTTGTCATTTTCCTTAGGCATTTTCCCACGTAATACTCTGGAGTTAACTGTCCCTTTGCTGCTCCCGGATGTTTCTTTAGCAGCCACAGAACGTCCTGGTTTTGTTTTTCTCTTCTTCCTTGTTTCTTCCTTCTTTGAATAATGCAAACATTGTATATTTTGACAGCACTGGCATTGCTTTTGGTTTTCTTTGGGAAGGCATTCCTCAGGGTAGACTCTCGCTTTTCTAAAGGGATGTAAATTTAACATCACATTTAAAGAAACTTGTCTTTTCATTTTTATTTTCTGCTTCTGAGTGAGTTCGTTTTCTTTTCCCTCAGGGCCCACAGGGATGGGAGATGATTTTCTTTCTTCATTTTTCCCTTCCGAAGTACTAAGCAATCTCCTTGATAGAAGAGAGGGTGGGTTTCCTTGAATATACTCTTCCTTTAAGCCAGTAGTTGCTGCACCTGCCTTTTTTACTGTTCCCAGGTCAGGTACATAAAAGCTAACACTCTTGGGCTGATACGTTCTCTTGACTCCTGGTGATAATGGGATCTCTCCATCTCTCATGCAGCAACCTCCTGCATTTCTGCTCTTCATTCCACTCTCTTCCTTCTCTAGCCTCCTTTTTTCCCCATGGTGCCATTTATTTCCTATGGGGTCCTCTTGATCCTTATTGCAATCTAGACATGTGCAGAAAGGAACATTGTCCAGCTGTGAAGAAATATCTTCATCTCTGTCTAGCCACCCACGTTGATCAATTTCTCGAGGGCCACAGCTTTCCAACCCTGAAGTCCTGCAATGTTTCTTCAGCCCTTCCAGTGTATTGGTTGCAGAGGACAAGGATGTAATGGCATCCCTTTGTTTGTGAGGCTTTGAGCGGTCCTTGCTCTCAGTTTGGGATGGTGATGGACACCGTTTATTCGCTATATGTTTTCCAGACCACTCTTTTGCCAAAATGCATGCAGGCCTTGAACCTCTTCCACAGAGTGTGTCACTGCTGATTCCTGCTAAATAGCAAATGTTGCAACTTAGACATATGGAGGGAGTTTTCTTACACCAACTAAACAGATGTTTGGAACCCCCACACCACTGTTGCCAGGAAAAAAAGAGGCTTCCCTGCTTACGGGACACAATCAGCTAATATCTCATAACTAGTAAAACAATGTTACATTGCAAATGTATGGCTAAAACACACATTTGTAGAAGTCACAGGTATAAGCATTTGAATTAAATGGAACAAAGACTGCTAACAAGAATATTACTTCTTGGCCAGACCATACAGTTCATCGTCTCTTACAGTTTTACTAAGCAATTCTGCTAACATTGTAAACTCGGCTCTTCTACTGACTGACATTTTATCTATGAAGCATTATGATTCCTCCCCCTTCCTACCACCACTTCATTTCATTTTCTGAAGCCTGCTATCTTCATGAAACCCATGAACATCCCAATTGTCCTGATGTCTTCCCTACTCTTGAATACTACCTCCCATCACAGAGTCTTGCCTTTTCATTAGATCAGGCCTGCACAATGCATCAGTCATGGGAAACCAGTCACCCATGGCACTGCTGGAGGTTACCCACCAGGTCCCTGCTGGCTTCCCAGTGCACTGCCTGTAGTGGTGTGTTTGGGAGGGAGTTCCCCCTGCTCGTGCACCGGTCAGGTGCATGAGAGTCCAGGCTGGGCTGCCTGGTGGGGCTACAGGTGGTGAGTCTGGTAACACTGCTGGGCTGCTGCCTGGGCCCTGCTGGGCTCTCCTGGGCTTGGTGCCTCCTCCCAGCTGCCCTCTGTGCCCTCGACCTTTCCGGCGGCGGCCTCAGGGAGCTGCCCGCCAAGCTGAGAGGGATGGCGGGCGATGTGGGTGACCACCACCAGGAGAGGGGAGGTGGCATAGAAGTCCCCCATTAGCCCCCTACCCAGCCAGATGACAAGCGCCCCGGCATGTCCTGATTCTTCTTGGAATTAAAAAAAAAACTAACCTTGATTAAATGCTGAGTGGTCCTGTGATCTTGTTGTTAATGTGACTTTGTCCCATGGTACAAAGTTTTCTGGGCTTCTAATAGTTCTTTGGAAATGCTCTTCATGTGCCATGCCTGCTTTGTTAGACACAACTATATTCTCAGAGGACTCTTGAAGATAAGACTGTAGCAGTTCACAGCTAGAGCAGAAGAAATTGCCATTGTTCATTTGTCCCTTCTCCTTTGCAGTGCTTCTGAGTGGCGTTGTTAGGCCTGTGCACTTACACTCTGCCTTTGCTCCTTCTTGATAGTTATTTTGCTGCAAAAGTGACATATCTCTGCCAGACCCCAACGAGGACATGACCTTTATTTCATTTTCACAAGTTAAATGACAGTTATAGTATCCCTTAGTGTGATAATTTCTTGGCTTACAACCACACTGGGATTCATTTAGTGCGCTGCAACAGCAATTTTCTGATGAGTGTTCATTTGCTTCACGGTGCTGAAGCTTCCTGTTAAAGAAGGCTAAGACTAGGCAAGTGATACCAGCACCTCCTGTGACAAACACATGGTTTATCAAAGATAAAATCAGAAAAAATTAAGTGGAGCTGATTAGACATTAAATATACAAATTAGGCTGTAATAAAAGGAAATGGCTAACAAGAAAGCCTGCTACAAAGGTGTTATTGGATTTAGAAAGGTGGGGAACATAGGAATCCAATTACATTTGCACACATTTTTTTCTGTAGCATCCAATCATTCTGTGTAGAGCATTTCCCACAGCAAATGAATTAATACTAGCTGTAGATACATCAGAGCTCTTAAGCTACACTCAAGAAGATTTAAACAAAAGTTCATTAAATAAATTCTGAGGTACAGTATTTTTGTATCCAGACCTAATAGTGGGGAGTAGAGATGGGCATGAAATGGAAATATAGTGTTTCGTTTCATTTCAGTCTTCATTTCGTTTCGTTTCATTAATAGAGGATTTTTAAAAAGAATTGTCATGAAGCAAAAAAAAAATTGTTAGGCTCTAAATAATGGGGAGCTTTCTGTTTTTTTTTATTATTATTATTATTTAACAGGGAGCCCACTGCCCTAAATCAAAGATCCTCCTTAAAGTTTCCAATCAATTCATTTTCAAAGAAAGAACCTTCTGTAAACAAGCAGGAAACCTAAGGGCCAGCTGCTGCAGATTGGAGAGATAAGCTCAACAGCTGATCCACCCAGGGAGAATGGAAAATATATAAAAAATAACCTCCATATCCACAGTCCTACTTAATCAGGAAAGTTAGGAAAACAATCAGTTTAAACTTTAAATCAACTTGCAGATACAGAGACAGCCAGAGCAGGGAAGGGAAAGGAAGAGCTCAGCTGCTGGCTAGCTGCAGGCAGGCAGATCAAGATTGGAGATAAGTAACAGCTGAGATGCAGGAGGGGAGGAAGGAAAACAAATCAATCAGTTTAAAATTAAACCTTTGTTCTCAAGATGGCTGGATCAAGAGGCTTCTCACCACAAGGATGAATCACTTCATTTCCAAAACAAAAAAAATGGTGTTTCATTTCATTTCTTGACAACACGCTATTTACTGTTTTGTTTCATTTTTGTAACATTTCATAAGCTTACAAAATGACAAAACAGTGTGCCCATCCCGAGTGGGGAGTTAAGATTGGGGTTCAAGGAAGGATAAAATTTACATTCCATATACTTCTTGAACAAGTGAGAACTCCATCATCTCTTCACCCATCAAATAGGGTCAGTGTACTGACAATCAGAATACCTTACTTGGCAAAAAGATTTGTTGTATTTTTAAAGTAAAAACATTCCTGTACCTGACAAATGGAGACATTGTAAAGAGGTCTTCAGGAGACTAGTAGACCTATATGAGGATTCTGTAATAAAAATGACTATTGTGTCAATTTTCCAACAAAGCATTACTTTGGGGGAACAAGATATTCCATCCTCAAGGGTGAAAATTAAAAACAGAGGAACAGAAAAGACTAGGTCTTCTCTTTAAAGACTCTAAAGGTGCAAAATAGAACCAGGCATGTTTGAAGAAGTTCGCCTAGGAGTCAAAAAGGAAGCAGGAGAGCAACTTTTAGAATTCTGTGAAGTCAACTATTTGTCAGTGTGCCTTTCACTAAAAATGTCAACCCACAACGCCTGCTCTTCGCAGGCCATGGTGTTATGGGCTACCACACTGAGAGAGACCAGGGACACATTTACCTTTTACCAGTGGAACTCTCTCTTCTATGGAATCATTTCCTGGTATAGCTGCCCATCCCCCCCTTAAGCTTTTAAGACCATACTAAAAATAAAACTGCCCACAGAAGCCTTTTAGGTCATACTATTTTATTTCTCTTATTAAACCATCACTTGAGTTTGCTTGCTTTTTTGTGTTGATGCATTGATTAACTTTGATTAATTTGCTTATCTGTTTCTATCACAATGTCATGTTAGGTTGGGTTGAGTTAGATTAGATTAGTTTAGGTTTGTTTTTCTTTTGATGTTATGGTATAGAACCATTGTATTAATTTCCCATTCAAGTAAAGGGATGTGTAAGGTGTTGCAACAAGGATTTTTACTAGATATGGCTTAAAGGTCAAGTTGCATTCAGAAAAGAGGCAATAGAAATCCTATTGACAAAATATAATGACTACAGGAGTAAACTAAGAAATGTTGGAAGAAAATCAGTTTGTGCTTTATAAGTTATGGTAATGACTTTGACACATGCATCATTCTAAAAAAAAGATTGTTATAATATATGATGTCCTGATGCTTTATCCATACTTTGGGTATATTTTCTTAGGATAGAATATGAAGACACAAAATTGTTTCCCACAGGCAAGGCACATTTTGGCTTTAATAATCCAAATGTTAATCCCAATTAGGGTAGCTCATTGAATCAGTGGGGATTAAGTGAGTAAGTACCTCAATAAATTGCATTGATTAAATAGCCCTACTCTAATTGGAGTTTGCTACTGTATTTCAGCCACTGTTGCCACATATTCTCAATCGTGCATATAGATTGGATTAAATTCAGATTGAGGAGTGATTAATGGTGGAAGAAACCACAATAATTTAACATCTGATGATGATATCATATTACGTCAGAAAATAGCTGTTATGTGAAACAATTACTGAAAAAGGCAGAAAGATGTTACAGCTGAACATTAAGGAGACAAAAATGTTAATAAAATAATGATTTAACTTTCAAATTGATAATGAGGAAATAGAAAGAGTTTAAGATATTCTATATCTTACTTCAGCCACTGACCAAAAATGAGATCGTAGCTAAGAAATCAGAAAAAGACAGATACTTGGAAGGGCAACTGTAAAAGATCTGGAAAAGATGCTTCAGCGTAAAGATATGCTACTTTAGACCAAGACCAAGATCATGCTACTCTGAGTTGCTATATACAGGTGGCAAAGGAAGAAAGCTATCAGGAAGATGATGACTCAGTGGAAATGTAGTGCTCAAAGAGTTCTAATAGTGGGACAAAATGCAGATATTTTGGACTTCCAGAGAGACAAAGAAATGGATTCGAGATCAGATGAAGCCCATAATTTGGACATATCATTAGAAGAAATGACTCATCAGAAAGTACACTATTGATTGGGAGAGTGGAGGGCCATGGAAGAGGGACAAAACCCAAGACCAGTTGACTCAACAAAGGCAGGCATGGCCTTGAGTTAGCAAGTCCTAAGTGGGGCTGTTTATGGTAAGATCTTTGGAAGTTGCTAATGCAGAGGCTTGCCTTAAATCAGAAGCCACTTGATGGCTTTTAACAGCCACAACCAGTATTTAAAGTCAACTAAAAGGCAGCTTCATTCATCAGTCTGTTTGAAACATTGTGACAACCATAATGACTAGAATAAACATAGTACAGCATTCTAGTCATTATACAACCATAAGACTTCACAGAAAGGAACTGGAAATTAAGAAATATGCACTGAAACCTCAAAAGCCTCTCTGAGTGTAGTGAAAATGAAAAAAAAAATATCCTTGGCTGAAGTGAAATTGGAACTGGCTACCTAGACAGAAAGACCATGGAAACAGCCACTCATATAGCAGAATCAGATACTCTTATGAATTAGCCCTGTCAGGATGGGACTCCAAAATAGCATTTTCCTTATCTAGCTTTATAAGAAACTTTTGAAGCACAGCCATGTTTCAGCAGTGTGAGTGAGACTGAAATGTGTAAACCTGAGTGCTGTGAGGGAACATTTGGTGTCCTTTTAACCATCTCAAGAAACTGGCTCTGGTCAAAAACCCAAAGCTATGACTTGTTCTGTCTGGCATCAGGGGAGGAATTTCACTGAACAATTCATCCGGTAACCTCATAGTCTTGTTTTCATCTTGGCAGTCTGCTTTCCATTTATAACCTGTGCCTAACATTTCTTAGCTCCTGAAACAAAATGAGATCACAGCCTGTGGTGGTATAGTTGTGAGCAATGGTACTGCTTCAGGCAAGACTTTTGACTCTGAAATATATTTTTCTGTGTTTACTTGAAGGAAAAAGACTCTGGTATTGTCCATAGAGCAGAACTCAGGGCCATATCAAACGACAAATTGATCCACCATTCTGAATGAGGGAGGGCCGTTGTTCTGGAGCCAAGGTGGCAACTGTGGTAGATAAAGATGTAATAACTCTGTCACCACATCTAAAAACACCACACATGCAAGTGGCCTGTGCAAAAGAACATTGTGGCAGGAGAAGTATGAGAGACCATTTGTTCAATGCTGGAAAATTAAATTGGCAACAAAAGAAAACATTGGATCCATCTCATAGCTTGTATATATCTTTTGTTACACCTTTTCATGAATGCACATCAGATTTTACTGTGAAGCCTGTGGCATGAGATTTGTCTGCTATCATTTCACAGTTTTAGATACCAAACAGGATAGGAAAGAAACAGAAGAAGGTGAACAAGCATGGCCAGCCCATTCTGGTAGTTTAACTTTCTCTTTGAGGAAACAGGAAACAGCACAGAGCTGGCATATAGCTTAAAGGAACTGAACACTGTTGACAAAATGAATCCCTACAAAAATCCTGTGTCACCAGAGGATTTTCTAAGGGCAAGACATCCTTTGAAGCAGCTGCTGTTCATGGAGAACTGCTAAATGGATTTCCTAAATAGTGATTAATAATAGAAAGTCGTGCTTAGTGCAAGTTGTTGAACTTGCTGATTCTTATATCCCATTTGGCCCTTTGGGAATTTCCTTAATTTCCATTACTATTCATTCCAGTTACCTTAATTCCCATCACCATTCCCTAATTCTCTCACACCCCTTCTCAGTTGAAACATAGAAAACACATGGGGAGAAAGGCAACATCAGAATGGAGGAGGTTACCAACATGCTGGAGGAATCCTTACCTAGAAAGGAAAAAAGAGCTACCAATGCAATGTCTCTCCCATAATTTGTTCTCCTGTTTGTTAAAACTCCAGGGGAGTGTTTAAGTGCAGGCTTACAGTTGACCTCTGTGAGCTCAAGCAGACTGATCACGGATGGGTTTTCAGAAGCCCTGCAGCTCATGTTGTCAGCATTCCTGAGTGTCCTTGATGAAGAATTCATGTATTTCCTTAGAAAGGAGGCGAGGTCATAAAGTTTGCAGGTGCAGTTCCACCAGTTCTGCTCTAAGTTTAGACGGCTTAATTGAGTGAGTGGAGAAAACGTGTCCGGAATAACAGCTAGCCTGTTTCTAGAAAGGTCAATTTCTGTCAGTTGGGTGAGGCCATGGAAGGCTGTCTTCTGAATGGAATTAATGAAATTGTTCGACAAGTCCAGGATCCTGAGTTTGCCGAGGTTTGCCATCTCGAAGCTGTCGCTTGTGATGCTAGTGAGCTGATTTCCATTTAAATTGAGCTTAATAAGATCCTTCATGTTCCTGAACCAGATGCCATGAATGGTGCTCAATATGTTATTGCTTAGTATTAATACCTGAAGCTTCTGAAGTTCATGAAATGTGCTGTATGTGATCGATGAGGAAGATATTTGGTTCTGGTCCAGAAATAAAGTCTCCAGAATCCGAAGCCCAAGGAAAGCATCATCTCTGATTGTCATAATCCCATTAGTGCTGAGTCTTAGTAAAGTTGCATTGAGCAGGAAGGACAGGTTAAAACCTTCTACTGAAGTAATACTTCCATCGGTAATAATCAAAGCTTTAGTGGATGCAGGAACAGCTGTGTAAAAGATATAGAAATATAGGTATGTGCATAGTTTAACAATTCCTATCCTCTGCTTTAATGCTAGCCAACTCCTAAAGAAATTAGTCAAAAATGGAACATTCTGAGCTAAACTTTATCTGAAATCTGGTAGTTAGTTGTATTGAAAGTAGGCCCATTGAATAAGTGGATATTTGGTAAGGCAACACTTATGTAAGTTTTATTGATTCAATGGGTCTATTCTAGTTATGACTTACTTCTTAATGTCAGCCACGGTATATTGACATTATTTCTGTGGATCAAAGATGAAAATACAAGGATTTGAAGACATATTTCTAGTCCTTGTGGCTGCATATGAAAGTAGCAGAATCAGAAATGAAGAAGCCAGTGGGGGACTTTGCATTCCCATCTGAAAAGTATATGGTAGATACCAATTGTTGGGATGTACTATGTTGCATTTCAGCTACTGCCATAGAATTGGAGGGCTTTCTGCTTATAAGAAGAACAACTAGATAAATTATGGTTCTATGAAACCACACATGCAAAGTAGCCATGGTAGATGCCCCGTATCTCTGCTTATTCCATTTCCTTGAGTTCCTGACAGGAAAACGTGACTTAGCTGCATTACCTGAGCCCTATATGGAGGTCACTGAAATGCAACATAGTAGATTCCAACAACTGGTAATTATCACATGCTTTTCAGGTGGGAAAACTGCAGGACAGGCATGTGTGCTAGAAGCAGTGCACTTGAACTTCAGCAGCATCACCATCCTTCATCCTGACTCGTGGTATCATCTCTCTCAACTGACCATGCTTGTTTTCTTAATTAAATCATCACCAACTTGCAGTTTCAAGGCTCCTGGGTTCTTCAGACATTGCCTTAAATTAATCAAAAACTACAAATAGCCCTCATTTATCACCAATCTGTGTGTGTGTGTGCGCGCACACACCCTCTTCCAGTGAGACATGTTTGTTCCTAGAAGCTGATCTACTCGATTCCAATAATAACACACCATCTATTATGGTCTCTTCTGGACTGTGATGTACAATAAACTAGAAAAATAGCATCCCTTATGCTCGTGCAAAGAGCAGGCAGACAAGCGCTGTTTCTTGCCTGCTGCTCAGCCATCCACTTTAATCCTAACCTGATGTCCCCCTGCTCTTCTTGGAAAGGGCCTCCCCTGAGTAGTGGCTGCCATTTGAGCTGCCTCACCAATTGACTGAGGTTGATGTTTACCATTGCTGGGAGGTCATTTGTTGTTTTCCCCTTTAGAGTATAGATTTTATTTGCTGGAGGCAAATGTAATAAACTCTACAGGATGGCTGTTCTCTTATTGATGTCCTGAAGGATTTCCCATGGGTCTCTCATTAATGCATTTGAGTACAGCTCCTGCTGTGATATGCATTGCCTTTAATCAGGTTCTCCATATGAAGATTAGCCTAGCCTTAGCCAGAATATCATTCAGTTGCGGGAATGACAAGTGAGTGACTAACAGTGCTGCCATTAAATGATTCTCAATTCTTATGAAATAAAAGTTGGTGCTGTTATGGGCTAACATAGCAAAACTGTTGCTTTATGTCCTCTTTATCATAATGCTATGTTTGCACCCTTAATTCTAAATTAAAATTGGGCTGAAAGGTTCCAAAAGCAAGCTTTTGCTGTATCTGCCTATGGCTTATTAAAGTAGATAATGCAATTGGATCTTTTTTTTTCCAGACCAATGTAATATTTGTCTCTGCTGGTACATAGATAAACAAATGATTCTGTATCATGTAAAAGAGAAGGTTGATTACATAAGTGTGTGTGTGTGTGTGTGTGTGTGTGTGTGTGTGTGTGTGTGTGTGTGTGTGTGTGTGTGTGTTGTGTTGGAACAGATTTACAGAAACCCTAATAGGATTTCCCAGATAAGTGAGATGCTTAAGAGGTTGTTGTACTAGTGCCAACCCCACACATGAGTTTCATTGACAAAAAAGTATTCAAGCCCAGATGTTCTGAATTCTGCTTCATCACTCTATCTACTACATAACACTAGGTGTTGCAGAAATGGTTACATGCAGTACCAGGTAAAATGAAAGCAAAATAAATTAACTGCTAGACCTTATAATGTCTCCACTACATGCTTAAAATACGATGGAAGACTAAACAATGCTACCTGATATAGATCTGTATTCCAGCACAAGGTGAAGGCCCGAGATGACCAGTTGGAGATAATCATTATTTTATATGCAAAAACTCTAATTCAGTATACTACCAGTAATTGTCTGCAGACTCCCACATCACTCAAAAAACTAACACATCTAGTTCTACATCATGCCTCTTGCTGGATCATCCATTCCTGTCCAGATTCATATACTGTAAATGAATCCTAGGCTATGTTTGATGTTTCTGCTTCTGAGCCTTCTGTCTCTTCACACTGACCCTACATGTCCTTTTTCTGACCTGTAGCAGGAATTTTGGGGAGTTCTGCAACTGCCAGAAAACCCTAGCTAAAAGGGCCACTCGGATCAATTTTCTGGAATGTGTTCAGTCCTATGGTAGTTGTTCTGGGCAAAATTCCATTATTCTGGATGTGACCTTTTGTTCAGCTCTGTAACAATAAGGTTCTAATTAATGTCCATTGAACCAGGTTTCATTTTGTTAAATAGGCAGAAACATAGCCTACTTAAAAATTGATCCTTGTAATGCTGAGTCAAAATGGATTATAAAATATAGCGGTGAGGTTTAAACCCCCCCCCCAAGCTAGTTTCAGTGATTTGTGGAAACAGCCAGTCACTCTTTCTAGGGGTATAAATACTGGCTCACATAGGCCTCACAGTTGACAATTAGGAATTCCAAATTTATTATATTCACTCAAGAGGGAGCTTGTATTTTGCTGCTCTCTTGTAGAGGGACAGAAACATAAACAATTTTCTATGAAAATTAAGCAAAATATATGGGAAAAAACCTAAATCCAAATAACAATATAATGCAAATAAGGCAGCTTGCCCCCAAATGTTGTAGATTTGTTTAATGGATTTCCAAAAAGTAGAAGAACTGGAGGGGTTGCTGTTGATTTTTTAAAAAAACAATCACCTGATCATTCTTTGGTTGTGTCAGGAAGTGTCTGCATTGGCATGCTTTGCTTTCTCACAGGGAAAGAACACCAATTTGTGGCAAAGACAAAGTTTGTGGTTTGTGACAAAGACTGTAAAGTTATTGACATGAAAAGAGAGCATCTTTGGTGTCTGGAACTGAGGAATATTGTGCAGCATAAGACTCCTTTACTGAGATGCCTTATCAAGTTGAGATACACTAAACTGATAAGCCCGAAGAATTTAGCAAATGTTTGCAAAAGTGTAAAGAAATGCAAAACTGTAAAGAATTTTTAAATAACTGAAAATTGTGTGTGTGTGTGTGTGTGTGTGTGTGTACACACACACAGAGAGAGAGAGAGAGAGAGAGAGAGAGAGAGAGAGAGAGAGAGAAATTTTGTAAAGATCTGCAAAATTGCAAATAATTATTTATTTCCATTCACTATTTTTCTCTCTCTCAAAGAGGTATGTATAGTTGTGAGGGAGGTTTGGATTACTGCTTCTAGAATTCATCAAACAGCATAGCCAAATCTGCATACCTTTACTTTCTAAAAATCCCAGTGCCTGCTGGTGGAAACAATGAGAAAATGTTGCTTTTTACATCCTGTATAGAATGACTATTAAAAATGATATGGAGTACTTTTAGGATTGTTTTGCACTGCATTCATAGCACAATCCCAAATGAGATTTCATGGGCACCAAACAGCAAGCAAAGAAACATTTACATTATTCCCTGGAAACCATTGACTTGCACACAGCTTTCAATTACAATGGTGTTTTAATTAAGCTGGCATCAATTCTTCCACACAGAATGGTTTCAAAGTCAGGGAATTCATCTTACAGAGTGGAAGCTTAATTTGTATTGATTCTGATTAGAGCTTAAAATCACTGGGTCCTTCTAGCACTGCAGCCAAATGACCTTCACCATCAAGGGCCAAAGAAGACACAATAGTAACTACGAAGAAAGCAGTTCCCATAAAATCATTCCATGAAAGGCTATCATGTATAGGCACAT
>JAHTLZ010000129.1:32927195-32943796 GCA_023846285.1 Phrynocephalus versicolor | reverse complement strand
GAAGAAGAAGAAGAAGAAGAAGAAGAAGAAGAAGAAGAAGAAGAAGAAGAAGAAGAAGAAGAAGAAGAAGCCTCCAATGTCATCTTTCCTTCTCCCTGGTGCTGACCAATCAGGAGCTGTACAGGGAAATGCATCATCCCACTTCACTATCTGATTGGTCAGTGCCAGGGAGAAGGAAAGATGATGTTGGAGGCTTATTCCTCATTGCAGTTTAACCCCTCACGAGCCCAATGCCAGGTAAGGGATTGGCTGAATTTGCTCCAGAGGGTTGGACCAGTTCCAAATGCCAGCTGGGCTCCCACATTTCATTTCAGAACCAGCCCACTCCTGAAATGAAACACCCATGCCTAATCAGCTCTGATTACTTTGACTTGATTTCCAGGTATTTGGAAATTTGGGCTCATTGTTTTCATTGGTGTTTACATGAGCAACAGTGAATAAAGGCTAGCATCAGACTGAACTGTTAAAGTCAATGGCAAGGAAGATATCCCTTTCTCGCCCCCCTAGCATACAACGTGAGACATCTGGGTCAACAGTCTTCTCCTAGTCTACATTTGAGGAAGTGAAGGCTTAGTACCCTGAAGAGAAACCTGCTATGTGTAGGTTACAGTGACTATCATCCCCCTGGCAACCAGCTATGTGTAAAAATAAATCTCACACATCAAGAGGTGCAAAAATAGCTTAGAAAGGTAGCAAAGGTACATGTGAGGTAGTACCAATACAGAATGCTGCTATCAGTTGTTCAAGCGAGGCTTGGTGGTTATTATGAGTGAATATTGACAATCTTCTCTTTGTTCAATCCAGCTGATGTCACCCGCCTCTAGCAATAGCAGCGGTTCTCTGTCCCCTTCCTCTTCCTCGGATTGCCTGGTTGCTCGAGGGTGCCCTGGCCGTAGCCACGTTGCAGCTTTACGTAGCCGCTTTGAGTTGGAATATGCCTTGAATTCGAGAACTTATACTGTCTGGTCACAGAGGTAAGAGCACAACTTGAATGGAAGGAAGGAGACTTTCTTTGGCCTACACAGTACTAAGAGCTGCTTAGGAGTTCTTTATGACCATTGGGCAGAGCCTGGAAAAGTTACATTTTGAAGTTCAACTCCCATAATTGCCTGGACAGCTGGCTGTGATACTCTGGGATGTAATGCCCAAAGCAATGTTTCCAAGCACTACGGTTGAGTCAGCTCCAAGGATCCTTTAAAACACATTCTGTAGTGCAAACTGACCTCCTGTTTTCTTTGAGAAGGCACAAGTTCTGCTTTGTGGGTAACATCTTTTTCGTCTGAGACAACATATTCCATAACAAGGGTTAAAGGAAGGAGGTGCTGAATTCTTTGACCTTCTACTACAAAAGCCTTATCGGATTAGAGGCCGCTTTCTGCTCTGCATCACCATACTAGTTCCCTCTTCTCCCTATATATTCCTGGGGAGCACCAAGAGGGGCTGAGACTTGATTTGCTGAAACCCAAATATTATGCTATACTTGGACAGCATCTAATGATACAGGGACCAATGCAAAAAACAATTGGCCTTCTCTCAGCATCAATAAATGGCTTTCCCTATGCTTGATGATAGTGGGAAAGTGAAAGCTTCTTCTTGCTCCCCCAAGAAGAAGCAGAAAAAAGAAACAAAAAAAATGGTTTTTTTAAGCCCTAAGGTAGTGCCAATTCAACATGACATTGGGTGGCGGGGGGGAATAAATAGCTTCCTATTCCACCCACACCGCACTCCAACCACTTTCTACAAAGGAGCGTGAGGAAGCTTTCAGTTTCCCACAATCTTGAAGCAGCTTAAGCAAAGCAAAGAGTAGAAGAGAGGAGGAGACAAGGAGGAACATTTTGTTGCTGTTGTTCCTCTCTTCATTTTCTCCCATCTAGTGGGCCAACTTTGCAATCTTGGGAAAGCCCAGCTTGACTGAAAAGAGATGTTTTTTAGTGTTCTGACTGCAGACAGGCCTGGAAAGCAATAAGGCCAGAGTGCATGTGTAAAGCAGGCTGGAAGATAACACTTTTTAGTATACTGTATAAGATCTCATCAACTCTGCAATGTTCTTTACACAGCAGAGTTCAGGGTTTTATTTATGTGTTTCATTTCTAAACTATAACTTTTCTATTTATCCTTGGAGATACTGGAAATTGAGTCTCTTAACAGTAACATTTCTAAGCTCTGCTGTTATGCAGCTTATTAATGAGCTTCCACAAACACAAGTTTGATTTCATCTCTCACAAGCTTGGGATGCATAGTTGGCTGCTGAACAAGGTAACAGGAGATGCTAAATTGGTTAAAGTGTTTTGAAACAATGATGAGAGAGCAATAACATCTTTTTAAAAAACTAATTCCACTTCTACTTCTCTAGCATTTCTTATTCGGATATATATCCTACTACGTTAACTGAGATTACATCCATGTAAACGCGCATGGCAGATTTGCATGTTTGCATTGATTAAAAATCAGCTTGAAAAAGTATATTTTTTCATTTCTCAGATTCACCATGAAACATGGTGGATGGCCATATTGGTTGAGGGTATTGAATGCTGTAGTCCAAAGAAGTATATTTTTTCCAAATTCTATTAGGAATTAGGGATGGGCACAAAACAGAAAAAATAGTGTTTCGTTTCTAGAGTAGATCTGTTTCATTTTGTTACAAAGTGAATTTTAAAGTAGTTTTGTTACGATATCAAACAAAATGAAATGAAACACGATGCTAAAAAATATGCCGTGGAAAATTACTGATCCCTGGCATGCGAATGGCAGGGGTAGCTTCTGCAAGATTTGGGGTTCAGGGAGCTGAGTTATGAAGCTGCGAAGGGGGTGACCCGAGGAAAATAAACTTTCTAATTAGAATCACATGGGAAGCAATAGCAGCTTCATCGCTCACCCATTGAGCTTCTGATTCCAATTAGAAAGGTTTTTTTCCTAGGGTCACCCCCTTCGGAGCTTCATAACTCAGCTTTTCGGACCCCAAACCTTTCCAAATCTCATGGAACTTGAAGGGGAAGCTCCCCTGCCATTTTCTCCAGAATGAATTGTTTCATTCGAGAGGGGGGAAATGGTGTTTGGTTTGGTTTCATTTCAAAACGATTCATAACCTTACGACACAATGAAATAAAGTGTCATTTTTCATATGGTGCCTGTGCCTACTAGAGATGGGCACGACTTAGCGGTATTCCCGTTTCCGTTTCCGTTACTCGGTTCCGTTACTCTACAGAAACGGTAACGGGAATTACTCCGCCAGACTTCGAGCTCGAACCAACGAACGAACAATTTTGGTCTGATTTGTCGTGCTCGTTACTTGCATCGCGCGATCGCGCGATGCCACGCGGCACAGAAAAAAAGTTTTTAAAAGTTAAAAAACCCGGTTCCCGGCCAAAAAGCAGGCGGAAAAATGCCTGCCGTGCCTCAGGGCACGTACCAGAGGGGTTGTTTCTGGAGGTCCCCGGCCTCCCCCCCCCATCCCCTGTCCTGGGCTGCTCTGGTGGGACTCGCCGCAGGCTCGCAGCCAGCAAAAAGCCCAGTCTCGCCGCCGGCTGCCGCAATTAAAGCGCAAGCAAGCGGCACGGACGGAGTCACGGACGGCACAGGAAAAAACTTTTAAACTCTCCCCCCACCCATTCCCGGGCCAAAAAGCAGGCGGAAAAATGCCTGCTTGACTAAGGGCGCAGGGCACCTACCGGAGGGGGGGTTTCTGGTCTGGAGTGGGGGGTCCCGGCCTCCCCCCCCTCCGTCCTGGGCTGCTCTGGTGGGACTTGCCGCAGGCTCGCAGCCAGCAAAAAGCCCAGTCTCGCCGCCGGCCGCCGCAAATAAAGCGCAAGCAAGCGGCACGGACGGCACAGGAAAAAACTTTTAAACTCTCCCCCCACCCATTCCCGGGCCAAAAAGCAGGCGGAAAAATGCCTGCTTGACTAAGGGCGCAGGGCACCTACCGGAGGGGGGGTTTCTGGTCTGGAGGGGGGGTCCCGCCTCCCCCCCGTCCCGGGCAACCGGACTCGCCATGCCATGCGGTGCGGGCGGGGGATCCAAAATGGGGCAGCGAACGCAATATTGTTTTTGAAATCGTGGTCCAAAAACACACAAGCACAACAGAAACACGCGGAAATTTATAAACTGCCAGATTTTTCACAGTAGCAGTGGGTTTTTTCTTGCAACAAAATGTCTCTCCTCTCCTCCTCTGTCCTCCATTGATTTTATTTTATTTTATCTTTTTTACACCTGCGCAGTGCGCAATGATGGGCTGGCCCAGTGGCCTGGCCAGCCATGTGGGAGTGGACGACCATGCAATTTTTTGGAGCCATCCCACCAATCGCATGGCCACTTGGCCACTGAGACTTCTGGGATGTGCCAAAAAGCCCCCTAAAACCTGCCCTAGCCCCCTAACCCCCTAACCCTAATCCTTGACTCCTTACCCATACGTCACAGACTGTCTTCTTAGTGGGTCAGAGAGGCACCCAGAGGTGCAACCCAATAGCCCACCGTAACCTTACCCATCATTAGCCTAACCCTAGCCCTTGCACTAACCCACCCTAACCTTAAGCCAGATCTACTTGCATTGCACTACACGCAAGTACGATTCCCTTCTTTGTGGGACATGGCAGGTGCGACCCAGTCCTGACGGAGGGTCATACCAGTGGACCAGGTCTCACTGTCTGGCTGGTATGCATATCCATATATGGTTATGCATGCCATTTTGCAGCAGCAGGTGAGGAGGGGAGACCCCCATGTTGAGGGGTCTCTTGCTGCCCCTTCCTAGTGGGTGAGGATAGGAGGCACCCACGGGTGCCTCCAGGAGCCCGCTTTCCCTTTATAGTGGGCCAGAGGAGGCACCCATCCCACAGAGGTGCCTCCAGGAGCCCGCTACCCCCCCAAAAAAACCAGTACTAACGAAAACGAAAAAACGAAAAACGAACCGACTAATTTTTGCGAAGTTTCGCGAAAAGCGGAAACGAGCCGAAACGGGCTGCCTCCGACACACGACAACTCGAAAACGTCATTTTCCCTAGTCGTGCCCATCTCTAGTCCCTACTAAGAATCCCTCAATTTTCTGCAAGCTATCCCCTAGTAATTAAGCAAAGCAGTTGGGCAGGATATGGAAATATATTTATTAACAAGAAGTAGAAACAACGTACAAGATAGTACTGTTAATGAACAGTCAACTCTTGGCCTTTGATTTGAAATATGGATAGATAGTTGATAGAGATGCATAGAGAGATGTATATACACATATAGATCTATTTCTTGCACACAGGATCATCTTTCATATATTTCTGGGGATAGCTTTATTAGTCAATGGCTGAAAATCAGTAATAAGTCAAAACTAGGGTAGGGCCTACTGCATCAATAGAATGTATGGAGATGTCGACTCACCATATTGCCACAGATTCAGTGAGCCTCCTCTAATTATGGCTAACCACTGGATTTCAGCTCATTAACCATCATGTGCCTTAATGAGAAGTTAACTAGGATAAAGCAAGTTATACTAAATTGCCTTCTAGTTATTGCAACATATTTAATCCCTTATTGCTGTAGGAAATTACACACTGAATTTTCCTGCTACAATAACTTCCTCCCTCAGTTTCCCCTAGATTTCTTTGCTGCATTTCTCATGAGGCTACCTGCATTATTTTCATGGATCTGTCATTTTTTTCCACATCAGTAAAAACTAATTGCGAACAATCTGCAATAATCCACAAAGAACACCCGCATAAACTGTCACATGCATCAGAATTAAACTCAACGCTATTTAGTTTATACTGACTCAGCCATATATATAAAACTACTGTTTTAAATAGTCCAGTATGGCAATTTCTCCCCACAACAAGCAAGTAAGATATATTTCAATAGCCCTTACTGACTAATCCAAGGTCACCTAGTAAGGTTTGTGACTGTGAAGGTAGTACCAATACAGACTCTGCACATCCTATTATACTGGGTTGCTCAGTCCAGTGGTTACTAGAGATGGGCACGAAACGCCAAAATGGTGTTTCATGTTCGTTATTCGGGTCCTGGGACCCACTTCATTTCATTTCCGTTGTTCGGTGCCCCAGGGCCCGCTTCATTTCCGTTTCTTCATTTCCCGGGCTGGGCAAGCCTGCCGGCGGGAGAGCATTCCTGCAGCCGCAGGGAGCCCTCCCGGGGCCGGAAGCCACCGGAGTCGGCAGCATTCAGGCTGAAAGAGCATTCCCGCAGCCACGGGGAGACCTCCCGGGGTTGGGGGCTGCCAGAGCAGCCGGCAAGCTGGCCAGGAGAAAAGTCTCGCAGCCACGGGAGCGCTCTCCTGGCCGGCTTGATGGCACCGGCAGTGCCCGGGAGGGCTGGGGGAGATTTAAAAAGCCCGCTCTTCCCCCACCCCATCAGGTGGGAGGAGAGAGTGGGCTTTTTAAATCTTTTCCCCTCCCGAAGCTAGCACCGAGCGGCTACTGGGCGCTGGCTCCAGGAGGGGGGAAGTGGGGAAGAGAGCACACTCTTCTTCCCTCCACCCCATGTGGTGGTGGGGAGAGCATGCTGTTTAAACTCCTTTGCAGGCTCCCAACGGAAGGAGCAAACAGCTGCTTGTTGCTAACTTCGGGACCCTGGAAAAACATTCTGAAACAGCGTGCTCTCCCCACCACCACATGGGGTGGAGGGAAGAGGGAGCTTTACTTGTTTCCAGCCTCCTGAAGGTAGCAGCAAGATACTTGCTGCTACATTAGGGATGGAGGCTGGAAACAAGTTTAAAGCTCGCTCTTCCCTCCACCACACAGGGTGGAGGGAAGAGCGAGCTATTTCAATCTCCCCCCAGCCCTCTCTGGGGTCTCTTCTTCCCCACGCTGGATGACACTGCACTGGGCGCACTGTCATCTGGTGCGGGGAAGATCCCTTTAGGCAAGAATTCAGAAAGAATGTAATAATTGCTTATGCAGCCTCAAAGGCACATAGCCCACAATGGAGTGTGCTTTTGGGTAAGGCACGAACACTTGCAAGCATCCACTTTTTTTTTTCATTTTATGCAAAGTAAGCAATGCCCTGCCAGTCGAAGGGTGCAAGCTAGAATGTACAGCATTAAACCCATTGCCCAATATCCTACTGAGCTTCCACTGAGTGAAAACTCCTGCTGGTTTAGTTACATGGAATGACATCACTTGTCAAGCAGTACTGTTGCACAAGAGAAAGTTGGCTTTTTCATGGAGATCACTATTGCATAGCAGCTGCATTACTATGCTGGTGGAATTTTCTTCCCAGTGAAAGCTCAAAGAGATACTGCCCTCCGCATTAACAAAATATGTCCCTGATTTGCCAAACAGAAAGATCAACAACAAGCATGAGAGAAAAACAGGCCAGTTCAGAAAATGGTAGAAGGATCTGACACCAGTTCCTTTTTTATGTTGCTGCACATAATAGATTTGCATGGAAAGAATGTGCAAATGACACATTTAGGTTATGTTGCAGATACTCTGGAGGTTGAGAAAAGTACTTATCGCAGCAACCTCCAGCCTACTGTAATTTAATGTTCATCTCAGTGTGCCACTCAAGCTCATTAGCTTGCCGAAATAGGTCCCTGTATAACCCAAAGGGTTACAGAATGATTTCCCTCCTCAAATCCTGTGCAATACAAATTAACTAATGCCAATTGTATAAATAGAACATTGAAAGAGTTACCCAGAGGCAACATGTAAAATAAAATGAAGATGGTTTTTGCAGATCCAATTTTTTTTTCAATTATACAACACATTGAGATGATTAATGACCTAGCTTGCTAATGACAATAGTTTCTGGAGGCTTTAATTTTTAAGAAACATGTAGAGTGACAGAGGGAATGATTTTGTGCTCACAACGATTGCAGTGTGTTGTTATAAATAAACCTCACCTTCCAGCCCAAAAGTAGTAGTAAGCTGCACACAATGAGCCAAATTGTGTTGCATAAAATCACACTAGCACAAATCAGATCTTTGCCAGTAATGTTAAATTTAAATTAATTGATAATTCTGCCCCATGTCATTTCAGGTTCCCACATTCCTTGAGTTTCATCTTGGACTGAGGAAACCATGGGGAGCCTCAGGATTGTGGCAGAGGAGCTGTTAATTGTCAAAAATTCCTGCCAGATAACCACTTGTGGTCCAAATCCAAGCAGCAGTGATCTAGCCATGGTTTTTGACTAGTAAAGGCTTCCCCAAGGCAAGGGGGAGCCATGGGAGACTTAGAACCCAAAAGAGGGAGGAATAAGAAACTATAATTTATTTTAATTTTAATTTAATTATTTTCGGTTCTGGGCCTGGTTTATGCCCTCATAATCTTATGCAGCAGGATTTTGCCCACTTGAAAATAATTTTCCTCACTGATTTCGCTTTGCAGACTTCCTATTTGCACATAAAGTTAAAATGGCATGAAATTACTTGCTCAGTATTTACCCTGCAAAGTAGTCTAAGGTATGTGTCAGTGATTAAATGACTATTCCCTGACCTTGGGCTTGTAGATTGAATAAGGCAGTGGTGGTCCACTGGTTATTCTTTGACCTTGGATTTGGGGTGAATACTTGGGTCAGAATCCAGAAATTATTTCACTATGTGGAAGAGCTGTAATAAATGCACCTATGTTTCTCACTCCCCTGCCTCCCCAACACCAAAACAACATGTTACACTACCAGGGGCTGTTCCTGAAGCTATGTCCAATTTGAAAAGTAAGCACTGTGTAAAGGCTGATAGTTGAGAAAAAAGGTTCGGTGAATGTAACCCAGGCATGTCCAAACTTCAGCCCTCCAGATGTTTTGCACCACAACTCCCAGAATTCTAAGCTTAGATTTCCAATGACAAAGGACTGTGGGAGTTGTGGTCTGAAACATCTGGAGGGCTAAAGTTTGGACATGCCTAATGTAACCCTTGTCTGAGTCATGTGTTAAGACCTAGGGCATGGCCTGCAATGTACCATGGAGCCTCATGGTTCAGTGGTTAAAACTCTGGTTCTACAGGGAAAACTCTACTCATGACCTGAGTTTGATCCCAGGCTTAGGTAGCTGGCTCAGAATTGACTCCACCTTCCATCCAACTGAGTGGGGTAAATTGAGTATTTAGTTTGATGGGGGGAGCGGGGCTATGTGTAGCCTGAATAATCAAATTGTAAAGCACACACAGAGATTAAGCACTATAGAGCAGTATATAAGCAGCACAGTGTGCATCATCTATCTTGCAGAACCGGTGCAACACTGGGCCTTGTCAGTATCCACAGTGAAAGAATCATATGCATTTATGCATGCATGCATTTTTACTCTGTCTTTCTCCTTGAAAAGGTCTCAACCCAGCTCACATTATTAAAATGGCATGGTATAAAGATGAAAGTATTACCAAAGAGAAGCCATACTCAGGCATCAGTACACCTACTTTCATTTTAAATAGCCGACTCATTTTTCTTATAATTTCCCACACACTAGGACAAAAGTGTCTGCAGAGAAGAGGTCCCTGTTTGACCATAGGCTCCAATCGTGAGCTGGACCTCTGTTTTCCTTGTGTTTTTCTCACATATCAAACTGCTTCTCTTCAAACTCCCTGGTCATTGCATGTGGAAAGGGAGGAGACTGGCCTGGATCTGCCCCTCTAGGGACCAACCAAGTATGTTAACATCTCTGTAGAACTACACAAATCACTTCATATTAGAGATGGGCACAAAACAGAAAAATAGTGTTTTGTTTTGTTTCATTTCTATATTCGTTTCATTTTGTTTGTAATGAATTTTTAAAGTATGTTTTGTTACAAAATGAAATGAAATGAAATGCTATGCTCCTCTGAGTCCTAAAAGACAAAAAGGGCAGGGTAGCTTCCTCAAGCGATTCTAGGTAATCTCCTGAAATTTGGAAAGGTTTGGGGTTTAGGGGGTTTAGGGAACTAGGAAAAAAATCTTTCTATTGGGATTGGGATTGTGGCATGGCTTGCAAAGTTGAGAATCCAATTAGAAAAGTTTTTTCCTGTGGGCACTCACTTTGCAGCTTCTGAACCCGAAACCTTTCCAAATTTCAGGGGCTTTCAGGGAAGAGCTTGAGCTCCCTGCCATTGATTCCTCTAGGATGAATCGTTTTGTTGTAGAGGTGGGGGAAATGACAGTTCATGACGAAACAAAACAAAAGGTATCCTACTGTTTCATTAGGTAACAAAATTCATTACCTAATGAAATGATGAAACAGCATTTTGTTTTTCATTTTGTACCCATCTCTACTTCATACGCACAGTGTGATTCTTCCTCCCAGCCAATGCCATCACTGTTGATAGTCACAGATATCCTACAATGTTGTCTCAATGAAAGAAAACCAGAATATTATTTTAAAGTTTGTGGCACACACAGAGTCTCTCTACACAATTGGTGTCCTGGAAAACTGGGGTTCAGGCCACATGGAGAGGCTCCAGATGTAGCAGACCCTTCACCCTGCCTGCGTGCATCAGGTGACAGGGAAAGGCAGGGAACCGGGTAAGAATTCTCTCTGCTCACACAGCTCACCTTTTTTTTTGAAGCAGTGAAGAGGGATAAGGAGAAAGATACTCCAGACCTTGTAAAAATAATATTATCAATTATGTAGCTATATATAACAAAATAAAATATTCATGATGAAGGCATGCCAAAGTTACTTTTCAAAAGTAACAATATTACTTTACTGCTGTGAAGTCATAGTTTCTTGCTACTTTGAAGAGTTACTTTTGAGATTAACTTTTTCAGGTGTTATGCAGTTCTCTCATGAAGCCTAGGTTGACAAGCAACACAATAGGCTAGGGCCGCTAGGCCTTTAAGTTTCTAAAAATGCTGTAGAAATCATTGCATTGAGTGAAAGTCACAGATTAATTCTTTAAATGTACTTTTGCAAGTTCTGATGTATTCTATCTGGCCTTTATTTATTTACTGATTGATTGATTGATTGGATTTCTATACCACGCCATCTGACAACAAGGCCACTCTGGGCAGTTTACAAAGGTGCATCAAAACACAACAATATACAATATAAACTAGGATAACAAATCAAAAATACACAAAACTAAATCCTCAGTAAAATCATAAACACATATTCAAGGAACAAAGATCAGCAAAGACAGCATAAGACTGAAAAACTGGATCGTGAAAAGAGTAATTACTCAGAAACCTGTCTAAACCTGCTTATAAGTTGAAACATAGGCTGCAGAAAAAAATATGACACATCACTGAAATCCTCCCCTTAAGTATCACTATGTGAGGTGGACAAGAGAGAGGGAGAAAAAAATGAGAAATGAGACCATACTCACTCAGGACGCTTCACAGCTGAGGGAGGTTTAGAAGTCTTTTCCCAGCCCTGGCTAATGGTGCTTAGCCTCCTCAGGAGTCCATAGGTCTCTGTTGCATATATCAGCATGTGGTGACTCGACAAGCTAGTCAAGCCTGCTGATTCCTGAAGCAAGAATGCTTTGTCATTTAAACCTAGCTAGAAGAATCTTAAATTTTTATTTATGTTCACTCTTGGGGAAACACTCCGCCTTATTACATAGGCTCTCTGTGTTTTGCAGACTGTAGCCAGTCATCATCACATGTAGCCAGCCACTGGGATAACAGATTGAGCTGCCCTTTTAGTTTCATGGTTTTATGTGCCAGCCCAGGTGGATTAATGAGCTCTAGCACAGAAAAATATGTGAAAAGTAAGCGAAGCTGATGACACGTTACTTTACAGTTTAGTGGAATTCAGCCAATCTAATTCTATTATCCTGTCAGGTTCTACAAAAAGAAAAAGACTTTGAATGCATTGGTGGTTTTTTTTTTTAAAGAGAATCCTTAATCGAAGCAAGGAGCAACGAATACATCTGTACAGTTCAGCAGTGTTGGCTGGTGACAGACCTTTGTTTTCTTCTGCAGCTTGTGAAGTAAATAATATCCCCAATGACTCATTAAGCTTCTTTAGAGTTCTCTTTCAGTAAGGCATCTTCTTTCTCCTCTTTGAAAAAAGTGTCAGTGTCCTAGAAACATGGCTAATGATTATTTTTTTAAAATAAAAACAAACAAAAAAAGAAAGAAACACTATTTTTCTAGGTTTTTGATGGCAAATTCACTGAAGGCACACCAAATTCAAAAACTATTTTCTGAGGCACAGAATTCAACAGAGTTTTTTTTTCTCTGGAACATTTTGTGGGGAGAGAGATGCCAAGTTTTGTTTTTCCTAATTTCACCTATTAAACATCTCATGTTTGAGAGATCCAGCTTTGCCTTTCAGGAAGCTGAAACTCAAATTAGTGAATACTGCATGCAATGTTCTGAAGGTAATGGGCACATCTCTCCTCCTTGACTGTGAAGTGGAAGGAAACTGTTGATCTTATTGTGGAACTTAGTATATGCCATGCATGTATACAGGCATAAATAATAGCAATTAATGAAGGTCTTTAATGAACTCACTTGTAATGCCAGAGAAGCATAAAATCAGATAGCTGGAGGTCAAGACCCCACATGCTTAATGCAGAAGATTCTGAACTTACAATATCCCCAACAGATGGCTGGCCAGGTACTGTCTGAACACCTCCAAAGAGAGTTCATAACCCTTCAAGATAATTGATCCAGTTGTTAAACTGCTCTTGCCACCTAGACGATTCTCTGTGGACCAAAGATATATTAAGATAATCCACCATTACAGCAGTTTTGTTTATCAGACATATGAGTGAGACAGACTTGGGTGTCTGAAAAACTATACCTGCAAACAAAGAATCTGCTTATGTCCTGAAAACTAGTTCCAAAACAAAGGGAGACAATTTGCAACCTCCCTGGTGAGAAGAGCTCCTTGTTGCAATCACACACAATTAGTGCTTAAGGAATTTCCTCTTCTAATCATAAGTTGTTATCTGTAAAACATGGTTCAGCCATGTGAGACTACCTGCAATGTTTTCTCAAGTAGAACCTTGAGAACCAATGGTTATGTTAAGTATTCTAGGTGAGGAATGCACATACGCACGCACGCACGCACACATGCACACACGCTCACACGCTCACACAAAATAGCCATGGGAACCTACACATTTCTGCTTTCCTAAGTTTTAAGGTAATTTTTGCCATTCTGAAGATTGCTATTCTACTTGCTTCCTGTTTCTTCTGCAAAAGCTTTTTGGTGTTTGGAAAAGAAAGATAAAGCCAGGTATGCCCCATGATGTCTGTAAGAATGCCTGAATTGATGGAAGATGATTCTAGGGCTTTTTGTAGACTAAGTACAGTGGTACCTTGTGTAAAGGAATTAATTCGTTCCAAATGAAATTATGTTCAGCAAATTTTCCTTTATATGAATTCCCATAGGAATGCATTGAAAAAGGAGTAGTACCATTTTATGTTGTATGGATTCTCCCCATAGGCGATTATGTTAAGCAAATTTCCCCTATCTCCGGATTTTTTTATGTTGTACAGATTTTATGTTATACAAGCTGTTTGTTATACAAGGGTCCACTGTACTCTGTCAAATAGTAAAGAAAAAAAATCCATCCCTTTTCTCAAACTTGGTCATGAGGTATCGTTACCCAAATTGAATTCTAAGCATCCCTTTACAAATAACCATAGGGCATTCTCCCCCCACCCCCAAAAAAACCTCCCCCTCAGGAAATACTGAAATTCTTTTTTAAACAATTAAAAGTTCCCAGCTGGAACATCCCTTCTGAAGCATTTTTTAAAGTTTTGGTAGTTATTAGAAGCTCATTGTAAGCTTCTCGCCAGGAGGGCTCTGACCACAGAAATAAAATTCTGTGAGAAGCACTGTGATACTAAACTCCATCTCTCCAGAACAAAGCAAGTTTTTTTTAAAATGCCATTCCCTCAGAAAGTACAAAAGAATACAGGCAACTCCAGATTTTGTCACTGTACTAACCAAGCCAAGATGAAATTATTGTGGATTCAGAATATAGATAGATAGATAGATAGCATCAGTACCAGCTTAGAGACATTGCAAGGAATTAATGCTCCATCTGAATAAATCCTAAAGTTAAGATTTTTCTTTTGATCTGTCCCAAATAGATTTTCATTAAAATTAAATGTACTGTATGTTAATTTTTATAATGACCAGCTCTCCAAGTATTTTTCTTTTAAGAGACAAATGATCAGTACCAGGCCTTCCTAATCTGCTGCTCTTAATAACAATTTCCCCCTTAAAACATTAGCTCAAGTGCTGTTACAGAAAAGTTGGAAGGTGGGTTGTTCTCAAACCACTGGAGGAAGCACCCTTCCTACTGGTCACAGCGGCTACTTTTTCTTCCAGTTTGACAGTCTTTCCACTTTCCTTGTTATATGGCCTTTTAAAACAGCTGAAGAGTCCTGAGCTCATGAATTTTTTTTTAATCCGCTCTCTGGTTTCATGCCGCACGCAGACACATCGGCCTCCTTCATTCATCATCCTTGTGGCACTAGCAGCTCGCCACACTCTTGTAGGCTGATGTATCTCTTAATACTTGGCAAAATATTTTCACTGGATTTCCCTCATCAACTCACCGGATTATTACCAAGCAGTCAGTATGGTTTACGAAAAAGAAAGAAAAAAACCCACCTACCCCACAGATTGAAAGACTGTGAATAAAAAAGGCGTAGAGAATGCCACACTGAAAGACAGTGTCCCAGATTTTCCATGGATCCTGTTTGACATAGCACAGCAGACAACTCTAGGTTGCGGGGATCTTCACACGCCGGGCTCTTGCTAACTATCTTGCTGTTTCCAGGCTAGGAGTGGTAGCCACTGGCTCAGCACTAATGAGAGTAAGCTAGGAAACGATCACTGCATCATTTAGATGCACGCTTCTGAAACAAGACCTTGGAAGACCTACAGGGATGCTGTAGCAGGGGAAAGCGGAGTCTGTTTTTATGCAGCGGTCCTCTCCAGCCCCCTCCCAGTGCAAGGCACGCACATTCGCCTGGAGCTCCTTCGCAAGAGCAGGATGCTTCTTGGCTTCCCTTTTTCGCTTTATGGCGAGCCTTAGAAATGCTGCCTGATGGTTTTTAATGAACCACCAGGAGCCCGTAACCACTGGAAAGGCAGTGGACTCAAGAGCACCGTGAAGCTAGTTTAGCAGCAGGAGCCCTCGTTGGCAACAGCTCAGCTTTAGGGGGCTGCTGCCTGCACTTCCCGACTCCAAATGAGGCAGCTGTTCTGAGCAGGTATAAATAAAAGATGTGGTGTTCCTATGGGAACCTTTGGCATATTGGATTACCAATTCCCCCGCTAGATTTTCCTTTCAGTTAAGTTTCTCTGTGAAAAATCCTACACTTCAGGATGTGCTTTTAGAACACTAACACGGGACTGTTTATTTCCAAGTATGTAGCCAAGGCCCTGCTCCCTTTGTGTTCACAGAGGTCCCTAAAGAGAGGAAACTGGGCGCCCCAACCCCACCCAGTCCTCCTAAGCCAGAACAGAAGTATCACCTACAGAGAGGTATCAGACATGTTATATTTGTTTCACACCAGCTTAATATTCAGTTCATTCTTTACATTGATATGCTGTGTTCCCTCAGTGCAGTGTCTTGTCATCCCAGCTTTATCCTGTCAACAATGCTATGAAGTATATCAGGCAGAGACAGAGTGATCAATCCAAGATTTTTATCCTAATCAATCTCCTAGGGAGTGGCATGCTTCACCATCTCCCAGAAACAGGGTCTCTTGTGCCCTACTCCAACATACTATAAAACAGGGGGTCCCCAAAAGTTTTATCAAAACAGGAAAACAAAAGGGAGGTCTCGCTAAAAGGAAAATTACCATACTGTCTTATTTCTCTATGAGAAAAAGGCATAATGATTGACACATACCTTCTACTAGGTCAGATCATTTGTCCATCTAGCTTGGCAGTGACTCTCCAGGACAGCTGGCAAAGCCAATTCCTGTCAGCTTCTAACTGGAGATGGTAAGGACTAGAGCTGTGCTGGGTTTTGATATTGGACTACAGCTACCAGAATTCTCCAAAAAGTTGCCTGAGGAGTTCTGGTAAAGAATGTCCCTACATTTGCAGTGGACTTTTTGCCCTGAATTAAAAACAATTACACTGAACTGCCATGTCTTATCTTTTTTCTCCACTAAATTAAGTCATCTGCATTCAGGATGGATCCTCCCTCCTTTCTTGCCCTAAGCCTGGCAGGCAAAGAGCCTGTACTGCTGCCCACCCACTGGGTATAAGAGGGACTTCAATTTTTAGTCTAGTCATTTTAGAAAAAAAAAGACTAGTTTTCCATTTTTGGTAGTTTTTCCACATACGATAGTTTTTCAAGATTGTTAAACAGCTTGATCAAAGGGACAGCTTAGGCCATCTGCTTTGGTTCAGTTTCAGCAGTCATATGTGCTGGATCTAAACCAAAATGGAGCTACCTTACCTGCATACCCCCTCCAAAAACAAGTCCCTGATAGGGATTCAAAAAGATACAGGTACACATCAATCAGTGATGGACTGGTTCAAATGGCACAAACATTGAGTGGTCACTGGGAAAAGGAGTGAACCAGTCAATCTCCAAACTGCACCAAACTGTGGAACAAAGTCCCATTTAGTTGTACCCTCACTAAATTTTGTTAGAATTGTTCCTCTCTAATATTCATACATATGTAACTAAAGGGTAGGTTAGAACAGTTCTGTAGACCAGTCCCGTTGTTGTTGTTGTTGTTGTTGTTGTTGTTGTTGTTGTTGTTGTTGT
>JAHTLZ010000129.1:32902288-32921906 GCA_023846285.1 Phrynocephalus versicolor | reverse complement strand
ATAGGTTCCTTTCTGCCTGGCTAAGCGTCAGTGAGCATAAGAGGCGCAATTAAGACACTGGGCCCGCACATGTAATGCAGAAAGCTTAATGTGAACTTTGATCTTTTTCTTTTCACAGTAATGAGCAAATCCTGCTTTTGCAAGGTGGAGGGAATGCACACTGAGGTTTCCCTTGACAGCTAGAAGTTGGGAAAGAAATGAGATGCCGAGATGACACATCACTGGAAAATAGAGCAATGGGTGAGGGCAATGGTAATTCTCTGGGGAACCGGTGAGAAAGCTGATCTTCCATTTCACAGTGGAAAAAAAGGGAAGGTTCAGTGGAACAGACAAGGCAGATTTTCCACATATATTTGAGGCACCTTACGTCACTCAAGAAATGAAAGGGAGAAATGAGCTGTAACTGTAATTATAACACAACTCAGTGACTGCCACTTGATTTACTTGTTACATATGTATTCTCACTGTTCTCTCATGACCTCAGGGTGAGATACCTGGTTGTGCTCCACTGAACTACAGCCCTGTGAGGTAGGTCAGGATGGGAGAGCTTAACTGGCTCTAGGTGATCCACTAAATGTTCATGGATCAGGAAAAACCGGGACCTGCCGTGCCCAATCACTGCTCCCCCCACCCTACCCCCACCCACCAAAATTATCTCAATCTCTTTAGTAAAGTTGGTTGAAAAATCCAGGAAATTGCTGACCAGTCAGTTTGATATGTGCCCCAGATAAAGTGATGGAAGCCATCCAAAAAGATAAAATTAACAGGCACATAGAAGGGAAGGTGCTGCTGAAGAAGAGCCAACATGGCTTTTGATCATGCCTCACTAATTTGTTGAATTTTTTTGAGAGTGTCAACAGGCATATGGATAAGGGAGATCCAGTTGACACTGTTTATCTGGACTTTCAGAAGGCTTTTGACCAGGTCCCACACCAAAGGCTCTTAAATAAACTTGTCAGTTATGGAATAAAGGGACAGGTCTTGTTCTGGATCAGCAAGTGGCTAAGAGATAGGAAACAGAGGGTAGCACTAAATGGACATTTTGCCAAGTGGAGGGAGGTAAAAAGTGGGGTCCCCTAAGGTTCTGTACTGAAACCCCTGCTTTTCAATCTCTTCATAAATAATCTAGAAGTAGGAGTAAATAGCAAGGTAGCCAAATTTGCCAAGAACACTAAATTATGCAGGGTAGTAAAAACTGAGAGAGATTGTGAGGAGCTCCAGAGGAATCTCTTGACACTGGGGGAGTGGGCAAGCCAGTGGCAAATGAGCTTTAACATTAGTAACATTTGCACATTGGGGCAAAAAAATATATACATTTATGAACTGATGGAGTCAGAACTCTCTATAACAAACCAGGAAAGGGACCTTGGTGTCCTGGTGGACAGCTCAATGAAGGTGTCAAACCAGTAGGGATCATTAGGAAGGGTATAGAAAATAAGTCAGCAAGTGTCATTTTGCCCCTCTATAAATCTATGGTGAGGCCCCATCTGGAATATTGTGTACATTTCTGGTCACCATACCTCCAGAAGGATATTATGCAAATGGAAAAAGAGCAGAGGAGGGCAATCAGAATTAGGGGACTGGAACACCTTCCTTACCATCTGAGGCTGCAATGGCTGGGCCTCTTCACTCTTGAATGACAGCACCTAAGATGTGACCTGATTGAAGTTTCTAAAATCAAACATGGTGTGGACAAATTAGATAAGGAAAAGCTGTTGTATCGCACAACACTAGAACTAGGGGGCACTCCATAAAACTTTTGAGTGCTAGATCTCAAACAAATAAAAGAAAGTACTTTTTCACCCAGAGGATTACTGGTCTATGGAACACCCTGCCAGAAGAAGTGGTGCCAGTTGTCAGGCTTGACAGCTTTAAGAAAGGATTAGACAAGTTCATGAAGAACAAAGGTATCAATGGCTTTCATTATGGATGCCTAAGGACAACCTCCGGGTGTCTCTCACTAGCATCTGCAGGGAATCATAAGCAGGTGAAGACATCTGCTTGGGAATACCCTGAAGCAAATGGTGAGCCAGTGTGTGAGACAGAATGCTGGACTGGATGGGCTGTGGCCTGTTCCAGCAAGGCTGTTCTTATGTTCTTAGGTAGCGTGTGTGTTTCCAGAAGAACGTATATGCCATTAAAGGCTGCAGAGAAAGAAGAAATGCAAAGGAATAGGTTTTTTAATGGCACACAGAGAACAGAGTAGAAGCATTTCTCTTGCTTTGCAGCTGGTAAAGGCAGAGGAGCCCTGCCAGTAGAAGGGTGCCAGCACTATGTCCAATGCATTGCCATTAATGGCTTCATTCAAGTGTAATAAATTAATGAGGACTAGAAATAGAATGAGAGCAGCAGCATTAAGCAGGGGAAGAGCCATTTTAATTGCCCAGTCCGGTTGCCAGCACCTGACCTTCTATGCTCAGAGGGGATTTGAATTCCATTTGCCGATTCCTGGCTCGTTACTGCCACAGACTTTTAGTAGTTTGAAATGCAAAGCATTTGACAAAGCCAACTTGTTGGACTCAAGCAAAGCAAACACGTTGTTTTACTGGTAATTAATATAATTGGCTATTAGAAGGAAACACTGCCTCAGTTAATTGGTCTCTATAGAACAAATATCGGGCCTTTGGGGAAAAGCATACTTCTAGGAAGCGATGAGTTATTAATTCAAATGGATTAGGTTTTTTAAACACACACACACACACGCACGCACACACACACACACACACCAAAATCTAAAACCCAGATCAGTACAAAGACCACATGTTGTTTGCTGAGGTCAAATTAGCCTTATCCCTCTCTCAGAAATGAAGCTTCTTTGAATTCCACATCAAAGAAAATATGCCATGGAGATGTTTTATGGCTGATCCAGTTACCAGCTGGGGCAGTGCCATTACTGGTTGTTAAAAAACCTTTACGGTTTGTTGCATATGCTGCTTTTTAAACATGGGAAAATAAATAAGCCAAGAACTTGGTTTTGCACACTCAGAGAAGTGTCGTGGATTTCCACAAGACACTGTATAGACACTTCAGATGCCTACAAAAGGCAGCTGGCAGCTAGATAGACCAAGGAAAGGACATCAAAGGCTTGTGAACTAGATCTTTCAGCCTCTTTCACCTTGTCCCTCATGGGCAAACAGAGGAGGGGGTTCAAAAGCTCTTGCATCTTTTGATTTTGTACACCATGTATACACACTGGCACAACACAAGTCTTTCATAGCAGGGAATGCCCTTAATATTCCATGTCTCCAGCTCATCAGACTTGTATTCAAGGAAGGGCTGCCTTCCAGAAGGTGTGGAGGCCCAACCTCAAGACCTTTGTGTTCCCCACTACCACAGTTCTCCTCATTCAGTAATGTCTGCTGACCCTCTGTAATAGCATTGTGTTTGTGTGGGTGTGGGAGTGTGCTGTCATAGGAAGAGTGAGCAGGCATGTTTGCGACAGACGGCCCATGTACAACCACTATTTGGATAAAAATGAGAATATTTACAAATTCTTACCTTCAAACAAAAGTACCAGAGCAGGGAAGAGCTGACACAAAATGCCATTGCTTTAATCTCTTAAAATGAAGTTTGCCAGTTTTGTTCTAGTCACATGGAATACTTCATAGACACATTCCTTCATTCCGCAGTGGAAAAGCTCACTGTAAAGTGCTTTCACAAGTCTAGAATAGAAGTGGAACTCCAGAAAGGTACTGAGATAGACGCAAGAAATGTTTATCAGGCATACTTGAGCCTGTCATCATACCATGGTGGTACAGGAGAAAATTGCCTCATTAGAATTCTTTGATCTACACAAAGGAATTTGCATATGTTGCAGACCAAGTTAGCTGAAACTGCTCCAACTTGGATACTGCCGTTGATGCAGGTCCTGGGGATATATCTTTGTCTCTTACTTTAAAAAGCAGTCATTACAGCAATGGATGTCCCTTTCTTGTCCAGTGATAATTGGTACATTTCAGCTGTCGAAGCCTGAGTGTGTGGACAGGATCCTTGGGGACATGAAAACTACCACTTGTGCTAGATCCTTGCCTTTTCTGGCTTATAAAAGCAACCAGAGGGGGCAGCAAAAAGGGTTGCGCCAAATCTTTCCTTGCAAGGAGAGAAGATGGCAGCAAGCCTAAAGCAGCAATAAGACCATTATGGAAGAAACCACCCAATCATTCTACTATTGATTGATTGCAAATATTCAACGTTATGGTTTCTTAATTCCAAGGGTTCTTGGGTGAAGTGGGTTATCTACTGTCGATACAATTCCAAAACAAAACGAAATGAAATGAAACGTTTTTAGGGAACCCCCTGAAATTTGGAAAGGTTTGGGGATCATGGAGCTGTGTTATGAAATGCCAAAGAGGGTTCCCCTAGGGGGGGAAAGCCTTTCTAATTGGAATAGGAAGCTGATCGGGTGAGCAATAACCCTGCCACCGCTTCCCATTGATTCCAATTAGAGAGGGTTTTTTTCCCTAGGGGCACCCCCTTTGGTGCTTCACAATTCAGCTCTGTGACCCCCAAACCTTTCCAAATTTCAGGGGATTCCCTAAAATGGCTTGCTCCCTTGGGTCCTTTAGTACCCAGGGGAGCATAGCGTTTTCTTTCCTTTCCTTTTGTTTTGTTTCATAACAAAACTACTTTAAAATTTGTTTTGTAAGGAAACAAAACGACTCTAGAAATGAAACAAACACTATTTTTCTACTTTGTGCCCATCCCTAGTCTTGAACTGTCACTGAAAGGATAAAAAAAGGTCCAACGTAATGTCCTAAGAGAGAGCATTCCACAACCTGGGAGCAGCCACAGAGAAGGCCTTCTCTTGTGTTCCTATCAAACATGCCTGTGATGGCATTGAACTTCAGAATGCTGGATAGCCTCTCCCAATAGTTTTATATCTGTATTAAACAGCATGGGGAACAAAACAAATCTCTGATCTTTCATAGACATAAAAGAGTCATCTACCATTACCTTCTGAATTCTCCCCTCTGACGATTGGAACCATTGGCAAGTAGTGCCTTCATGTCCCATCCGAGAGAGATTACCCAGAAACATACCATGGTTAATGGTATTAAAAGCCACTGAGATGCCCACTAGAAACAACAGGAACACATTCCCCCCGCCAGTCCCTGATATAGGTCATCCATTGGGGGTGGGTGTCAGGGTGGACAAAGCTTTCACTTTTTGGCATGTATCTACAGTAGATTTCAAGGGATTCCCTAAAATCACTTGTAGATGGTACCCCTGCCATTTGCATGCCTTGTATCAGTAATTTTCCATTGCATAATTTTATTTTATTTTTTAAAAAACATGCAATGGAAAATTACTGATCCGAGGCATGCAAATGGCAAGGGTACCTTCTGCAAGTGATTTTAGGGAACCCCTTGAAATTGGGGAAGGTTTCAGGGAATGGAGATATTAAGCTCCAAAGGAGGTGCGGGGGTGCTTAATTGAAGGAGTGTGTCTGGCGCGCTTCAGCAATTATTGGGCTAATTTACAGCTTCCCCTCTCTATGGCAAAACTCCGATCCACACTCCTTCGATTAAGCACCCCACACACCTCCTTTGGAGCTTAATAACTCCATTCCCTGAAACCCAAACCTTTCCAAATTTCAAGGTGCTACATGGGAGAGCTTGAGGAAGCTCCCCTGCCATTTCCTCTAGAATGAATTGTTTCATTTTAGAGGCGGGGGGAACGCATTTCATTTCATTTCGTAACATAAAACTGGCTGGTGTTTTGTTTTGTTTTGAAACATTTTGTAACTTTATGACATGATGAAACAGAGTGTCGTTTTTCATATGGTGCCCATCCCTATTCAAGACTTTAAAGTGAAATCCCTCTTGGATGCTGAGAATAAGTTTGTTTATATATGTTTAACATTTTAAAATATTTAGATAATTAGTATTGCATGTTCAATAATTTATTAACTTTGCAATTTATTTTGATTTTAGCCTCCTTATGAGTCATCTAGAGGTTCCCCACTAGGAGAAAGGAAAACTAAAACTGAAACACACATACACACACACACACATACACACAGAGAAAGAAAAAGAGAGAGGAAGAGAGAGAAAGAGAGAAACATGCAATTGGATGTGCTATTAAAACTCCAGTTCAAGTTAATTCTTAACTTTCTCAGATATTTCCCATCATGTTCAAAAGGCAGAATCCAAAGTGGCATAAAGCAATAGCATGCAGGTCGCTCTGATAAATGGTATTACCTTTACGAAGGATAAATATAAAATTTTAAATGGGCTCTCAGTTGCAAAGCAAACTCATATGATTAAGGGTGCAATCACCAAGGAACTACAAGACCAGCATGCAAGGAAAGGCATTATGTAATATTCATCTTTTTTTAAAGGTGGTCTTGTGATATTGGTGTTTCTGTGCTTTAGTGTTGTGTGTTGCTTTCATTTTGACACAGAAAGTCTTCACATTAAGCTTGCTTCTTTGTGTTCCTGTGTGTGCACCACTTCTATGCAAGATAGAGAAGCCTCATAAAGAGTGCCATATGTAAGTTGCAGCCACTCAGAAACCCACCAACCCATTACTGAAAGAATACTTTCAACCGGTCTGAGTTGCTGTG
Organism: Phrynocephalus versicolor; assembly: GCA_023846285.1. Taxonomy (NCBI): domain Eukaryota; kingdom Metazoa; phylum Chordata; class Lepidosauria; order Squamata; family Agamidae; genus Phrynocephalus; species Phrynocephalus versicolor. The sequence continues at coordinate 32,915,341 of JAHTLZ010000129.1, read as the reverse complement.
ATGTTATCTGTCTGAGACCAAGGCTTGGCTCCAAGGAAATCTACAAATTCCACCACTTTTAAAATAAGAATTGGCTGTGCTTGTTCCTTGAAGGTCACTCCCCAGCCCATGAGAGCAGGCAATGGGATGATATAATATCTGCCTCTGCAATGCTCACACACAGAACAGCAACAACTATGACATAATCTTTCGAGGTGATCTGACTCTTTGCTGAGTGCTTGAAGTTCAATCAAATAATAAATATGGTCAGGTTATAACCCTATAAGCATAAAATTAACTATTACTGTATATAAGTAATATTCAAAGAGCAACCTCTTAAACACCCCAGTCAAGACCCATAACACTTCCATTGGAACACATGTGTATGAATGCATATACTTGCCTTAATAGCCTATTTTAAAAAGAAAAAGGACACACAAAAGGCAGATTAGGAAAAGATGGACAGAATCGCAAGGTATACAGCTCTCTTATCTGTTTACAGGTGTTTTATTATTCTATATAAAGTCTTCTATGGCTCTTGCTGTCACAACAGTTTACTGGCTGAATTTGGGAAAGTTCCAGTACAGTAACAGAATAATTCTCTGGTTTTAAAAAGACATGTGTAGCAGCTGTTGGATATGCCTCATGATTATTATTTTCATAATTATAAAGGAGCGCTAATTCTGAAAATGGGCTAGATAGGCTTATTTCACTTGTCTGAGGCTGTTCTGGTGCAAAATAGCAGCTGCTCATACGAGTCAAGAAGGAAAAAGAAAGACATGGGTACAGACCACAGCTGGCACCAATCTTGAGTGACTTTTTCACATTACTAAATAATCATCCTAATAATAGAAATGAGAAACTGCAAGCACTGGAAGAACTGAAGGAGATGCTTGAGTGAATCTTTTCCTCCACCATTTCTTGGGAGTGCCTTGATGACATAAGGGGAATATCCGACCCCACAACCATTCTGGGGAAACAAAACAAGACAAAAGTTAGCAGTGGCACAATATATAATTATAACTCTGAGGCAGGCAATTCTGATGACTTCACTTTGTGAAACAATAGCAAATCTACGCACGAAATCTATAACCTCAAAGTTTTGGTTGCAGCAGTTTCTTAGAGCTACAGTAACAATGGTTTATTTTATAACAAGCCTACCAGAGATCTGGATATTATTATCTGTTTAATTTAAGGGCTGTAAAACCTACAATTAAAAAAGCTATTTGCATTTCATTTCTTGTTAACATAATTTGTGCTGCCCAAACTGAATTTTCTTGGTACAGAATTTGAGTAATATTGGGCAGCAAAATATTTGTTCTGGCAGGTCATTTAGGGAGGATTCATTCAGATTCTGATGCTACCAATGTAAGTAAATGTAGTGTAAAGGCCAAGTTAATCTGTAGCAGCTAAGAAAGTATTCAAATATTTGACATGTGGCCTGGTTGTGAAAAAAGGCATAATGAGTTGATACTGCAGTTTGTTATATACTATGGAGATAGGTTCTGCCATTTAAAGGGGAAATGTTGCTTCCTCTTCTCTCAACACTCACTTGTTTAAACACTCATTCATATACAGTGCGTAATGTACTATATTGTGTTACAGTAGGTTGTTAATAAAAACTGTAAAATTTTAATCAAAAAATTTAATATTAAAAAAAAGCTAAGACCTGAAAAAATTTCATATACAGTGCTTAGCGAAAACTCTTCAACAAGACTAAAGCTGCTTATTTCGAAACAGCCTGTTAAACAGACACACATGCTCACCTTCACCCCAGTCGCTGTCGTCTCAGTCAATCAACTCTCAGTGCTGCCCTCCTTCAGACGGCTCAGCACTCCACTGAATGATTTCTGTCACTGACCGGTTTCCTTCTGGTGATTCTTCCTGTTGAGTTGTTTCCTTCCCACTTCCCTCATTTCGCTCCAAAGGGTTTCTCTCCACAGGCTCCTCTATTCCTCTTTCGTCAACTTTTCTGCTTTCCGCTTCCCATCTTTCTTCTGCCATTACCGCTGAAAGGAATTCCTCCTTGTCGGGCTCTTTCTGAGTTGATATTTCCTCTGTTAAATCTTCCAGTGGTGGTTCTTCTTCCTTATCTTCTACTTCTTCATTCAACCGTGATACTTCTGTTATAAACTGCTGTATTCCTATTAACAAAGCTTCCTCTACATCTGCCAGGGTTATTCCTTCACCTGTTACCTGTTCGTCTGTGTCTGATCCCTTGTCTTCATTCTCCTCATCATCAGTCACCTCTTCATCCTGAACTTTCATGTAAACTGAGGTTTGCTCTGTCTCTTCAGGTGTTTCTTCCTGCTCCTCTTGGACAGTTGATTCATTCTCCACTGACCTCTCTTTGTTCAATCCCCCTGTCAATGCTTCCTTCTCTGCTGATGCTTCAGGCACAACTTTTGCTTCTGTTATGTCTTCTGCCATACTGACTATATTTTGCCACCTCATGATGGTCATCTCAGAAGTTGGTTCTCCCTCAGATTCTGTGACCAGAGATACAATTTCTCCCTCAGATTCTGAATCTTCATCTTTCATTTTCCATTTAACTGTTACCAGTCGTTGTGTCTCTTCATCCTCCTCATCTGCGTCAACTGCTAATTTTCTTTTGGTCCCTTCAGCTTTAATCTTGTCTTTCTCCATCCCCTTTTTCTCTGCCTCCCCAGCTTCTGCCTCCCCTTTAACCCCCTTCCTTTTTGCCTCTTCCTTCCTTATCAATTCCTCAGCTGCAAATGGTAGAGCCTCTGGCACAACATCAGTAAAGAATTCTCCTTTCGCAAATCTCAGCCTCTTTTTGCTAACTGTCATTCCAGACGTCAACATCACTACTCTCCCTCCCTGTTCTGTTTCCTCTTTGACAGCTTCCACTATGTTCTCATCCTGTTGCACTGCTTCCTTAGTCTCTGCCATCAGTTTGAGAGTTGGTTCTTCTGATATCCCTTCAGAATGACGCTTGCATGCTGAATCCTCTTCCTGGGCATTTACTATTGCTCCTTGACCTTTTATAGCATCTTCTTGTGTGAAGATGGCCATCTCAGTGCCAGGGTGATCCAGTGACTCTTCCTCTGCCTGAGGTTTTATCACCTCTGTTGCTGAAACATCTTCGGTAGATGTCTTTTTCATCTTACTGATTTTTGGAGATGTTTTTCCAAAATCTCCCTCCACCACGCATGGACCTTCCTGGATACTTTCCTTAATGTCAAAAGGAACTTTTTGTATTAAATCATCTTCAACTACAAACTTTTCTGAAGAAACCTCCTTTTCATAGATGGAAATGATCTCTTTCACCTTTGAGTCTGGTGCTAAGTCTGGTGACTCTGTTTCAATGAAGGAAGCTTCCCCCGGATGGCTCTCCACATCTTTACTTTCCTCCATGTGTTCTTCTTCACTGTCTGTGGGCTTCACTTTTAATACACCCCCTGGGCCAGGCTCCTGATCTGGCAATGTTTCCTTTCTTTCAGACTTAGTTTGTTCCATATTTTTCTCTGTTTCTCTGAAAAACGCTGTCTCCAAAGCCTCATCTCCCTGAGGTGCCTCTTGTCTAGTTTCCGCTATCTCTTGTACTTCATGTTCCACAACCTTCTTTCCCATTTGTTCCCTCGTCCCCAACATTTCAAATGTCTCAGCTACCTCTTTTTCACCTTCTTGCCTGTTAGAGGTTTCCTCAAGAGCTGTTAGATCCCCACTGACACTCTGGTCCTCTATTTCCTCCTCTTCTAACAGATATCCCCCTGATGTTTCCTCTCCGTCAGAAATTTCATGTTCTGATAACATTTCTTGTAGATTTTTCACATTTCCCTCTGCTTCTAACTCGTCAGATGACTTCACCTTCTCATACATTTCTCCTTCTTCTACATGGTCCATGTCTGATTGCATTTCTGCTTCTTCCTCCAATTCAGTCTCTTCTCTCACCAGCTGATCCTTTCCATCACTTTTTGCAGTAAAAGAGACATTTTTGGCTAGGAATTCTTTCTCTAGTGCTGTATGTTTGGGGACTTCCTGGTCTAAAATCTCCTCTTCTTCAAGTGCTCCTTCTTTGCCCACCATCTGTCTCTCTTGTTCTACTTGCTCTTCAACTGTCTGTGGTTTGGGCCCTCCTGGTTTTTTTGCCAAAGCAGCTCCATCTGTCACTATTAAAATAAACACAGCATTAGTTATAATTGTGATAATTCTATATGCATTTGCCATGAACTGTTTCAAGATGCATCGTTATGAAAGGTGTTTTATTCCTCACCTTCTATTGGCGTAGCAATATTGAATTATTTGGTGATAATCAGTGGCCTGGACTATATAGGATCAACATTTCAGAGAATGATGTATTGAGGCTGTCCCTATTCCAGTACCTTTGTGTTTTGGGAAGCATAATTTCCATATAAAAATAAACATAAGTAACACTGACTAGGACAGTGATGGTGAACCTTTTAGAGACTGATTGCCCAAACTGTGATTCAAAACCCACTTATTTTCTCACAATGTGCCAATACAGCAATATAACCTGAATACAGTGGTGGTACCCTGGGTTACAAATGCTTCAGGTGCTACCATTTGGGAAAGCAAGGATCAAAGAGCAGGCTTTTGAATTTCCCAAGGCCACAGCAAGGTTTTTGAATTTCCCATGGCCACAGCACTCTCACGGGAAACTCAAAAACCTGCTCTTTGATCCTCACTTTCCCGAAGAGTAGCACCCCATTTGCCTCTCTGCCCTGGGCAGAGAGGCGGATGGGGTGCTATACTGTCAGGAAAGCCAAGGGGAGTGACGGGAGCTTGTGGGCACCTTTGTAGCCTTAGCTGGTGAGTAAAGTGGGTCTACGAAGGTGCTCACAAACCACTGCCTCCCTTTCACCCAGCAGTCTCAAAATGGCTCTGTGAAGAGAACCAGGAGAAGGGGAGTCAGCGGTTTGTGGGCTCCTTTGTAGCCCCAGTTTACTCAACAGCCACACAGCTTTTGGGATGCCGAGAGCAGTGTGGCTGGACAGTAATTTGGAGCTACAAACAAGCCAACAAGTCGCTACCCCCCCCCTTCACCCGTCTCTCTTCATGGAGCACAGTGGCATACTCTGAGTGGAGGGGGAAGTGCTGTGTCTGTGAGGGGGCAATGTTGGGTGCCCACAGAAAGGGCTCTGCCTGCCACCTTTGGCACCCATGTGATAGTTTGCCAACTCTGGTCTAGGATAAGATAGTAAAATAAACCAGCATCATCACTGATACTGTAACATCGATACATACAAACAGAGACAGCAAGTTCCTCATAAGCAAGAGGCTCCTGCAGAAAGGTTACAGAATGTATAAACTGCATGTGGAATTAAATAGGAAAAAGATTAATATGAGTTCATGTACAATGTATCCTAAAAACAAATGGTATGCATGCATCAAAAGAAAGGAGAGTGTTATTCTAGTTCCAAATATGGGAGGCCATTGCAAGAGATCTACCATAACTATATTGAGACTGATGCTTTCATTTCTAACCAATCTTTAGGAAAAGATTTTTTTTTTAATCATAGGTTCGTTTCTAATGGCCAAATCCAACCCGTGTCTTCTCAAAAGAATACTCGGAAGAGGAATGAGACTTGTAAGTTGACACTCGCAAAGTCCTATTGATGTATGTGGGTCATCTCTAGGCAGGACTAATACTGTTTTTGGCACTGTGTTGTGTTTGTAGCAAATGATAATTTCATCCTGATCCAGAGGAAATACATACTGAAAGTTAGTTGGAATTAACTTTCCCCATTAATTTAAACAAGGATTAAGTGCAATTTGCAGTACAATATGGACTCCAGAATTAGTGTCACTCGGTTTAAAATGTTGCAGAGATCTCCAGCATCACTGTATAATACTAGGATTTTTCCTTTTAGGTTGAGATACCCTACCTGCCCCTGGAGTGTGAAGCCCATAATTACATTCAATAAGCTATGCAATGGTTGGAGAAAGCCTAATAATAGAATTATATTGGAATCTATACAAAAGTGTCCTTCTGATTGACTTGTATAACTTTAACAATCTGCAGAAAAATTGAGCAAAAACTCTGTGGCACAAAAGGTTGGAAGCAGAAGAAAGCAATAACTATCTAAGCCTTTACATGTGATGTTCAAGGAGCAATGCAATCAAACCAGACAAATCTTAGAATATAAAAGAAACTACATGGTGGGAGAGGGACAGACCTTAAGAAAGTGGTTATAATTCAACCAGAAGAACAAGAGAAAAGGAAAGCAGCATTTTCTAAGAGGAAAAAAACTACAATTTGCCTTGTGGCAAAATTGCTTATCGAAACTATAAAATCTGTACAGCACTGTATGAGGTGGAGAAATCATCTAAAGCAAGGGGTAGGAAATGTATGCCCTCCAGATGTTACGAAAGTGCAGCTTAGCATACCTCACAATTAACTGTGCTGGTAGAACGGATGGGAGCTAGTGCAATCCAGCAGCCCTGAAAGGACAACAGCTGGCCAAACCTGCCCTAAATCTGATGCTCAAGTCAGTCTGATGAAGCAGAGGTCTATTCATCTAATAACCCAATATGGGATTTTGGTTTCAGGGACAGTGAAGAGCAAATTCAAATGTTAGAGCTGCAAAAATCATCTAAAATGCAATACATTTATAAAAAGGGAATATAGTTACTGGCTCCTCAAGGAGGCCCACTAGGTTATTCATTATGATAGCCAAAAGAGTATAAGGATCCAGAGCAGAATATCTGTTTAATAATTCAGCATCTGGTTTTCAAGATACAGTTGTACCACATAAGTTTTATTAAAGTCTTCATTGATGATAATCAGCTTGAAAACATATTGCCAGATGTTTTTATCTTCCACTGCTCTTCTAACCAGATCTTGCATGATCCAAATCTCGGCTTCCTCCTTAGATAGACTGGACTTAGACCCTTGATGGCTGTACTCATGTTCCCATCCCATTCATAAAATACTCCAGAGCAGGGAGTCATGATTATATATAGCACATGAAGCTAACAAATTATACAAGCCATTGGCAGCATGTAGCATTTTTTAGAGAAAGAGCTTTCAACCTGTGTCCTAGAGTTCCTTGATAGTTTAGCTGGGTTCCTCAATAAAAAGCATTACAACAGCAAAGAAACCTATTGTTAAAGCAGCTTTATCAACCACTAAAGACCTCAGGAGAGCCTTGATTTGGTCCACAGCATACCCCTTTCTTATGTGGAATCCATAAAACCTGGCAACTATTCTGGGTAAAATGAGCAATTATCCTTGACTTTGAATTCTATACCCTATGTAGTGGTTCCATGGCAAAAATGAGTTGACGTGGAATGATTACTCTGAAGGTTAGAGGAGAAGAAGGTGAAGAAGAGACTGAAAAACTATGATTGGGGGGGGCATAGACATAGGTTATGTGGCCACAATTCTCTATATGGAACAGAAGAACATAGAAGAGGTAAGCATCTTTATGCAAAACTTAAACACTGACCAAAGTTTAAATGGGTAGTAGCACTGAAATTATATCCACACAGACACAAACACACACACTTTACTCAGCCTACTTCACCTTCTTGTTTATCTCCAGTAGCAACTGCATCTTCCTCCTCATCTTCTGTACTGGAATCACTTGGTTCCGGTTCAGAACTCAAAAGTTGATCATGTCCAAGGGCCTCAGCTATTTTCTCTTTGGCAGCTTTGCTTTCTTCAAAAAAATAAATAAATAACACAACAATTGCAAAAAGAGGGAGCAAACAAAGAGAAATTGGGAACAATGCTTAGTACTGAATACTGGCTCACTTACAAAGTTACTGTTACTAGCTGTTAAGGACACTTAAAACTCAGCAACCTTCACCAAAAGGATCAAACACAGAAACGCACACTCCATGCAGCTAAGCCTCTGTCGGGAGAAAAGGAAAGGGGGGGACCCAACTCTTCTCAAATAACCACCAAGCCATGGGATGACCGTTCTTCAGAAATATTTTTAATTTCCAGTGAACCAAAACAATTAGGATATAGAAAATGTTGGAGAAAAATTGAAGGCATTTTCTAAATACTAAGCTTTCAAACACAATTCCAATGATTTTGTCAGTTCCCTAAGTACAGTTTGCACACCTTGTCTCATTTTGATGCAGGGAGAGCTCTGAATGCAAATCCCCATGCATTCAAAGCACACACATTTGATATTCCTAAATGCACAGGAAACAATGACTTGCTACATTTTCCCCACATTCTTATTAGACCTAGGACACAGTTGATAGTTGTGTTAATATTTTCATTGTAACCTCAGTGCTTATATAAGAAGGGTATTTACATTTCACTTGCGCTTAACAGAATATGTTTTATTAATGTTGCATTCTATCAGCTCAGCTATCACTATTCAAAAAACAAAACCAGACACAGTTTTCCTTCTAAAATGATATTTAAAAAAAGAAATTACTGTAGAGGAGTTGCATGCCCCATAACTATTTATGACTTTTGCTTGTTGCTTTTGTAAAAGGAAGACCAACAGCTTTTGCCTAGGTCTACAAGCACCTCATTAAATGCACAAGGGAGCAGAGTCTTTCTCAAACTGCTTTGCTTACAAGTTAATGAGAATAGCAAGGTTCAGGTGCTAAGTATGTAAGGATGGTTTTATTCCATCCATTAGAAAATGGATGAAATGAACAGTTTATTCCAATGAGGGACTTAACGCTGCAAGAAAAACGACATCTATCAACAGTTATCCAGCTTTAGTCATGAATGGTGAGTTGTGTGCAACCACTTAGAGGCTGAATCAAGATGTGCATTCACATGTAGACTCAAATGCTCATCCATTCATGATTTTAAACCCAACATAGATATACTAATGGAAGGCTGCTGATTTGGGTGGTTATCTCTGGCTCATTTCCTCAGAGGTACAAAACAAAATCTATTGTGAGTAGTCACATGGTTAAAGAGAAAATATGATTAAACCTGTCAAAAAGCCCCAGCTGGTAGGCAGGGATCACAAGGAAGAAGGAAGCAGCAGTAAAATGAAGTTCTGTTTGAATTTACCTCTGCTTCCTTCCTTCTCCCATGCTCCCCCCTCCTCCCAGGGTGATTTTCTCGACAGGGAGGGCTGTGGGCAGTGGGAGCTGGCCCCAAGGCCCACAGCACTCCCTGTCCAAAACACACACACCCCCGGGAGGAGGGGTGGCAGGGGAGAAAGGAACAGTCAGGCAGGGAATTTACTTCTGCCTGGCTGCTCCTTTCCTCCTACCCCCCTGCCTCACAGCTTGGATCCAGCTGTCAAAATCAGCTGGGAGGTGGTACGGAGGAGGCTTTTGAATCCCCCACCATACCAGCTAGAGCACTGATACCATGGGGGATTCATTTCATTTCATTTTGTTTCATAAGTAACAATGTTTTTGAAAAAAAATGTTACTTACAATACAAAATGAAACATGGGGGGGGGTGAAACGAAAAGAAACAGTTTTTCTGTTTCGTGCCCATCCCTAATCACCACAGCAACTCCTGGAACTTGAATTCCATCCTGGAAGATAGTAAACAGGACACCGACCTATGCTTTGACCATATGCCTCTAACAATCTTACTTTCTGCCATGATCTTTTTATATTTTGATAATCTGAATATTTTTCATCACAAATTCAGCTCAGCTATGAAAACAGGCCATCTTTGGTAGATAGCGGCAATCGTTCCTGAATCCCTTTTCAAAATAGAAAAGGTATCTGAGATGAACTGATATAAGTGTTCCTGTTTTAAGCCAACTTGCAAACATTACATCACCATCACCACAATTTACTGTTTAACTGACTACGATGTTCACAAAGGTGAAACATTCATTATGCTACATGTTGCTCTTCAGCATGATGCACTATCATGTTAATTTTTGTTGTGCTCCTATTTTTCGCATTGAAATTTCAGCAAAAGTTTCGATTTTGTTTGTCCCTAGATTTATGATGTACAGTGGTACCTCAGTTTAAGTAATTTATGCATTCTCCAGGACACTGTGTATCCTGAAAAAATTGTAAACCCAAGTGCAGTTTCCCATAGGAATGCATTGAAAACCAATTCATCTGCTCTGGAGGTCAGAAAGAAAAGCAAAACAAGTCTAACCTCCACCTCCTGCAATGTGGAATGCACAGAACAGGCACAGAAGCAACAAATGGCTCCAAAACTCCTTCCACACCTCCACAAGCTATGGGGGAGCAATACATCTGGGGTACACGTTTTCACAATGCCTAAGGGAAAACATGTAACCCAGGGCATTCCACTGAAAATTTTATTAACCCGGAGCATCCCCATTTCCATAATTTATTTTTGTAACCCAAGTTTTTTGTAACCCGAAGCATTTGTAACCAGGGTACCACTGTGCTGTACTTCATCATACAGGTATACAATGCAACACAAAAGAACTTTTAGGAAAAAATACACACTTTCAACAGCTGTCTGACATTCCGCTCCTCCAGCTAATGCGATAGAGTCTGAAGCACTCTGTGCCTGATGCTATGTTAATTTAAATCCAGAATTTCAAGTAATGTTTACTATCGCTTTTTGGACATTTGGGCTAAACCAGGGGTGCCCAAACTTTTTGTAAGGAGGGCCAGATTTGGTGGCTGAGAATGTGTCAGGGGCCGGTTGCTCCCCAACCCTGCCACCCCACTGCAAGCCCCACCTACTTTCTTTAAAAAAAACATGGGGTGAAGGAGGGGGAGGGAGGGGTGGGCCAGCCAATCGCGGGCCACTCAGAATGGCCTGGCGGGCCGGATTTGGCCCCCAGGCCGGACTTTGGGCAGGCCTGGGCTAAGCAGTCATGAGACCCTCTTGCCCCATTAATTCAGCCCACATGATTGCTCCATGCTTTCCTTTTTGTACAGAGTATTTAATCCTATGTACAGTATGTACTTGTTAAGTGGCTAAAAACACCAATCTTCAACAGTACTGTACTTATATGTGTGTCTCATCTAACAGTCTAATTATGAAGTTACATTGAAAATCCAACATGTACTGTAGATGAAACAGAAGATTTCAAACAGCCAAACATAGATTAATAGCTCTGTGTAATCATCCAAAACCATACTCCCCCACACCCAAATTTTCTCCCGTATTTCATACACAATAAATTTCAAGGCAATGAAAAGTAATCCAGCACCCAAGTGTTTGCAAACAATTCCAGTTTTCACAACACTGCCCATGCAAAACTATGCCATCAGCACCCAGCCATATAAGAAACCATTCAGCATCTTTTTAAACTGAGCAAGAACACTGTCAGAACAACACACACCAATAAACAAATTGGAACTATTTGCATGACTTTTGGCTCTCCGTCCTGTATACATCACCATAGTGATTAGTGTTAATTGATTCATTAATGGGACGAGGCTGGTACGGTCTAGTTATAAAAATGTGATGTATCTGTGAATTTCCCCCCCTCTCCTAGTGAGGCACTTGTTCAAGGAAAGAAAAGTCACTGGTGCAAATATTTGCCCTTTTGTGTCTAAAAGCAGCATATGCCATATAGTTTTGGAAGGGCAGGTGCCTTCTGTATGGAACTCCTTCAGTTCAGTCTCTGACATCACATATGAAATGGACTGGACAGCAGGAAATCCCTCTGCCCAAAGCCCCGGAGAGCTACTGCCAATGAAAACAAACTCTAGGCTAGTCAGACACATAGTCCAATCAGCTCCAATGCAGCTCCCTCTCATTCTACTAAGATTAAAGCTGAGAAATTTGTCCCTAGTCTGATAATTCCTTGTCCAAAATGACAAAAACACTCAAAGATTCAAATCAACCCAGTTTGATTTAACCATTGTTCAGTATTTTTCTATGTTTGGAACATCTTTTCGAACTGAGGTTTCGGAGGCGACAGCTATCCAATCTGGCCATTTTCCTTGATGTGAGATCTATTTCAGCCAGTTGTTTCTGTTTCTATTTAGGAATGAGATCAATTCAGCTGTCAAATGATGTCCTATAAATGACACTGATGGAGACAGGAGAAAGACAGGCCAAAGTCTCACATATTAACACTGCATACACCACTGTTAAAACACTTGAAACAGTAATTGGGCCTGGCTGTTTCAGGAGGCAACACTTATTTCACATACACAATGAAGCAGAGAAAAGTTACATCCTTCAAACATATTACAGCACTGGGAAGAGGCATGGGATTGTGTTCCATGTGGCCACACTGAAAAATAGCATAGAAAATGCAGACTCCAGTTCACAGCAAGCAGAGCAACCACATCCCAAGGCAAGAGATCCCTCACACACTTGACTTCAGACCATACTCACCACCTTCTTCCTCATCTTCAGAAGCCATCTTGCCTCTGGTTTCGGGTTCTGGACCTCTGCCTCTGAAACGCACAAGCACATCCGCCTCTAGCTCTTCCCTCACATCCACATCTAATGACCCTACAGGACTGAGCTTCTCACTAAGGGAACTTGTGTCCAGAAGATTCGTCTCCATCTTACTTCCGAATGCAACATCTGGTGTACGTTCGCCTGTTGTATATTCTGTTTTGTTGCTCTCTTCCTCTTCCTCCATGTCTGTTTCTTGGCTTTCTCCTCTTTGGTATTTTGTTTCACTTTCATATTCTGAATGTACATCCATGTTGTCTTGCTCGCCATCTTGCCTTCTGGTTTCAGAGTCAGAGATATTTTCACTGAGGTAAGGTGTGCTGCTGGAAATGGACGAAGGCGCAAGATTCTTGTCTACAAACAGGAAGCATAATCACATTTTAATGGTCCACTTCATTCAGTACTTGTCAGAGCATGGACAAGTAAGTAGTCTTCAAAATAACTAGTTCTCTTACTAAGTTTCTTTCTTTAATCACTTAGGTTCAATTCCATTCCCTAATAATTGTAACTTGGCAAGGGGTAATTTCATTTGCTGAGTAATTATAACTTTGTACTCATCTTTATAATTAAAGAATATAGCCACATTAAACAGTAAAAGAGGAATATTAAACTGCTTCAATACTGATTTGTAGGTGTGGAATTTTCAGATTCATTCATTTCAACTACCAGAATTCAGCAGGAATAGCCCCAGCTAGAATCCTGGTAGCATCAATCAATCAATCAATCAATCAATCAATCAATCAATCAATCAATCAATCAATCAATCAATCAATCAATCAATCAATCAATCAATC
>JAHTLZ010000129.1:32890843-32902278 GCA_023846285.1 Phrynocephalus versicolor | reverse complement strand
ATCAATCAATCAATCAATCAATCAATCAATCAATCAATCAATCAATCCAAGTTCTCAGTGGAAATTCAGGATGCACACCTCTCCTTCACTAAGGCTCTTTTTGCAGCGTTGGAAAATTATATAAGCAGAGTTTTCTAAACTTGATGGCAACTGGAAAGCATTTGGGAACTTGTAATTTGTTTTTTAAGCAGTCTCTACAAAGCCTGCCAAACAGAGAGAACTATCCCCTAATATTTTTTTTTAGTCCATGTCCTTCTCCATACATACGGAGAAGAGTCAATGTATTTCTAGAGATAAATATCGTAAGGATTTTAAGCACGGATTAAGTCCCAAGTGGGCAGTGGGTGGCACAGAGTTTGTTAGGTAGGTTGATTTGTTCTGTTTGGTTAATTTTTTTCTTTTGTCTTAAATGTCACTTATTTTTGTTTCTATATTTTGTATTTTAATTCGAAAAACAAAAAATATATAGTCAAAAAGAACTCACTGTCTAAAGAACACCTTTGAGCATACACGGTATTAAGGCAGATGGTCAAATTAAAGCAACTTCTAACTTCACTCAGCCAGAAGAAATATACTTACTTCCTCTACTGCTCATTCTCTTATTTTATGGGAGATGAAGATAGCACTAATAAGGAAATAGTGACATCTAAGAAGTTTTGTTGTTCTTTCACAAGTCTCCCTCATCTTGGGATCTTAAATATTGGATGCCCATGACACAGTAGTGTGTTGCCGTAGTTAAACCCTTTTTACAGACTTGAGTGCAAGGATCCTTGCTAAAATGCTAAACTAGAAACCCACTCTCCATACTTTTTTTGCCTCAGGGGAGTATCAAATAGTTGCAGTGCTTTATCAGCATATAAAACCTAAAATGCAGCAGCATTGAGCGTCCACATGAGGGAATAACTGAAGAAGTTGACCGCTGAATGTCAAGATGAAAAATTATGTCACCCTCAAAACCCAGAAAGGGTTTTCAGGTACTTCACTTAACACCAAAGACACTTCAATACTCTGGCAGACAACACACCAAGCATATATGTGTGTGGGGGGGGGGGGGGGAATAAAACAAAGATGAAAAGTCCTTTTTCACGCACTTAAGAAAATTTCAGACTGCAAAAGGCAGCAGTTGCTGTTGCAGCCAGAAACATAAACTTAGGCCTGGAATAAGATGTCTGCAATAAAGTGGCAAAGACAGGGGGGCCCTTGTCAATCCTTGTGCTGAAAACTGAGCACTAACACACATAAACACTGAAAAAAACCAATGGGAGGGGATGACAGACAGATAGCCCTAGGCATTACTCTCTCTCCACCACTACCACCACCACCCACCCTGGCACACTGCCGGTCAGTGGCTTCTCCGCTTGACGCTTACCTATCTTGGCTGATTAAGATCTCCGGGGGGAGCTTGACTGAATGGGCTTCATTAATTGCCACTGCCTCCTTCAGGTTTGGGGTCTTTCCTGATTGCCTGAAGGAGACTGTGATTAAGCCCGTTATAAAAAGATCTGGCTTGCCTACGGATGATATGTCCAACTATCACCCAATAGCCAATATTCCCTTCCTGGGCAAGGTTGTGCAGTGAGTTGCCAATGAGCGGCTCCAGTCGTTCATTCCAGTCCGGGTTTAGGTCATGTCATGGGACTGAAACAGCCCTGGTTGTGTTGCATGATGACCTCCTGAGGGGGATAAAGAAGGGCTGCTCAACCCTGCTGGTCCTTCTTGATTTGGCCGTGGCCTTTGATACCATCGACCATGGTATCCTCCTGAGCAGGCTCTCTGAGGTGGGGATCAGGGGCCTAGCTTACAGCTATCTCCACTCCTTCCTTGAGGACCAGGAAGAGCTAGTAATGCTGTGTGTGTGTGTGTGTGTGTGTGTGTGTGTGTGTGTGTGTGTGCTGTTGGCTCCCTTGCTCCTTGGTCGCTCTCTTGCGGGGTGCCCCAGGAGTCAGCGATCCCCCCATGCTGTTTAACATCTACATGAGGCCATTGGCTGAGGTCATTCAGAGAGGTGGGGCATGCTACTATCAGTATGCTGTTGACACTCAGCTCTACCTCTCCTTTTCTACTTCTGCAACAGAGGCTGTTCAGACCCTTGATCACTGCCTGGCTGTGTTTATTGAATGGACCAGGACTAACAGGCTCAGAATCAACTCTGATGTCTGTTCTTTGGGGAGGGGGGTGAATGGGTACAGTGGCCCTCTTCCCAGTCTGGGTGGGTCTGCCCTCCATCTGGTAGTTAGAGTGAGGAGTGTGGGCATCGTCCTTAATCCGGCTTTGTCCTTGGAATCCCAGGTGGCAGTCATTTCTAGGGTGGCCGTTTACCAACTTAGACAATAGACTGTTGTAATGCTCTCTACATGGGTTTCCCTTGACCCTTATTCGGCAATTGCAGCGAGTGCAAAATGCAGCAGCCAGATTGGTGGTTGGTACGAGCAGGTATGATTACATCACCCCAATTCTGGCTTGCCAACATTGGCTATCCATTGCCTCCCGCATAAGGTTCAAGGTACTGGTTTTGATTTATAAAACCCTCCATGGCTTGGGGCCTGAGTATCTAGTGGAGTGTATCTCCCAAAGATCAGCTTCAGCCCAGCCCACCAGAGCATTGCACTTCGGATCATCCACGCTGAGGGAGTCCCGTAAGTACTCTACCTGGAACTGAGCCTTCTCGGCCCATACCTTTGGAATCAGCTCCCCAGTGAGATAAGGCTTGCTGAGTCCCTTCCGATGTTTAAAAACAGTGTCTTAGATATTCAATTCAGTTGTACCAAGGTCAGCACTCAGCACATATAGCCTTCTCTTGTCTTAGGCTATAGATTGAGGGAGTCTGGGGAATATGTTTGTAGTGATGTAAAATTTCAGGAAATTTGGAAGCTATGGAAAAAAACTTTAGAGAAAAACAGAAAAATTGAGGGGAGGGGGAAGCAGGTCCCCCCCAAAATTTCCTGAAAGTTTACATCTACTCTGTGCATACAGGATGCAATATATGCTTACTTGTATTCTTTGTTTATTACTATTAATTGAATATTTGATTATACAGTCACCCACCACCATTTTTTGTTTCATATACTGCAGTCCCGCTATATCACGGGACCACAGTATATGAAACAAAGGGTTCCTTGGCAAGCTGTGTGGGCCCGTTTGAGGCCTCTGGTATTTACCCCAGGTCTGGTGCTGCCACAAACGGTCTTCCGATGGGCTTCCCAGGCCTGTCAGAGGCCTCAGAAGTGGTTTCTGGCAAACTGGATTTCCAGGAAACCCAAATGCCTTCCAGATCACCCAAAACTACTCCTTGGAAGCCTGCTGGAGGCCCATTCAGGGCAGCGCAAGGCCTCAGATAAGTGTAGGAGGTCCCAGTTAGGCCCCTTGTCCCGACCCAACCCAGCATCCGCATATCGTGGATTTTCCATTATCGCGGGTTGGGTCTAGTCCCTAACCCCTGTGACAGGTGAGGGATTATTGTATTTCCTAAGTGGGCAATTGGCCAGGAAGTATTCCAGTCATTCTAAGGCGCTGATGAAGTTACCTTTCTTTACAGTACCATGGATCTCAGTGGGAACAAGTAAACATCTATATAGATTGTGCTAGCAGCATTGACATACACACTTGCACAGGGACTAGAGAGCCAACCATGCAACCATACTTGGGTTTGTTCAGAAGTAGGTTCTGTTAGGTTCAATGGGCCTTACTCCCAGGTAAGTAAATACAGAATTGAAACTAAGCATTACAGCTAACCAATTATTGGCTAATCAAGACATTCTTTCCAAGGCCTATAAAAACCTGTGCTTAGAACTTATTCATTAAACTAAACAGCTTATTGCCATAAGTAAGAGCAGCAGACAAGTCACGCCTTGCTCTACCTCACTTTGTGTAGCAAACAATATCACTGCATTCCCTTTCCCTGACTATCTCCCCATGCCAAGGGTCTCTTGAAACTTTCTTGCTTCGACCTTAAATGGTATTTTCTAATAAAGCCACCCAATTAGAGAAGAATTCAATCAATGACTCCAACTAAGGACCTTTAAAAATCCATTTGAAAAATGCTACCGCTCCCTTAATTTTATTTGCCATAAATCCTTGACAAACAATGTTCATTCATTAGCAGATGCCTAACATTTCAACTGAACAAGGGAATCCATCAGAAATTTGCTATAGACAAAATTAAAATCAATGCTGTAACATATTTCATGCTTGTGACACCGATGAAGTGCGGTTTTGATTCTTGAACACCTTTCATAGCTTGTCTGCTTCTGATGATAATTAGCTGCAATTTCTGCTAATATTTTAAATTATTCTTTCCATCTGTGCTATTGCAATTATTCTGCGGGGCTTGTGAGTTTTGGGGGGGAATACGAGAAGCAAGTTTAATTGAGCTAAAATGTTTTGTTTGTCATTTGCATTCCACTTCTGTAGTGTATAGTGTTTTACTACCAATGTTTTAAAAAATGAATGCAACAGTTTGAAGCTGGTTATGATAAACTCTCTGTTTGCCAGATGGACACTCAAGGCTAAAGCACACAGAGCTGGTCAAGGGACCAACAAAAGCCAGTCAAAGAGATCAATTCAACGTGGAAATATGAGGTTCAAATTCAGCACTTTCAGCAAATGGACAGCACCCATTTACACTTTCTGTAAATACCACCTTAATGTACCTCTCAAGTAGGGATGGGCTATTTGTTTCAGAAGCTACCAGTTCCAAAACGACACATGCAAACCCAGCTGGTGTTCAGAAGCCTCTGAAACGCAATCATCCAGTCCCTTACCTTTCTCTGCACCCATGCGGGGCTGAACTCCAATGAAGAAGAAGCCTCCAATGTCACTGTTCCTTCTCCCTGGCACTGGCCAATCAGGAGCTGTGCAGGGAAATGCATCATCCCACCTCCCTGTCCGATTGGCCAGTGCTAAGGAGAAAGGACAATGATGTCAGAGGATTCTTCTTCATTGGAACTCAGCCCCGTGCAGGCACAGAGCAAGGTAGGAGATTGGCTGATTGTGTTTTGGAGGCTTCTGAACACCACCTGGACTTGTGCATGTCATTTTGGAACTGATAGCTTCTGAAATGAATACCCCATCCCTACTCTCAACATGAACTAATGAAGGGACATGTTATTGACAAGGGCTAGATTTTCATTCCTAATCAGTTTGAGGAAGCTGGTTTAGCGACAAAACAATCAGATACCCCTAAATCTTTAAGATACTATTGAGCTGCAGTCCCCATCAGCCCCACTTAGCATAGTTAACTGTGAGGACTTTCGGGATGCTCACATGATCTCTCACCAACAGCTATGCTGTTTCAGGGTGGTGGAAAGGTGGAGTTCAACAATGTATGCAAAGTGTTCTAAAAGACCCTCTCAAGTATGGCTTTCAAAGTGAATTTGCACAATCTAGAATCTCAGATAATGCGATAACCTGGAGTCTGAAAGTGCAGGTGGTCAGGTTGGAGCAAAGTCACCTCAAAACTTTTACAATGCTCACCACAGCAACAGTGTGGCAAATATGTAAGACCCTGCAAGTACGCGGTTCCCTCTCCATCCCACCATAAATCTGAAGCAAGAAGCCCCTGGCCACACAAATAGATCCAAATGTGACCCAATCTTCCTCAGCATTCCCATACACACTCCTAGTTTTAAGAAATAAAATAAAGGAAAACAGGGCTGCAAGAGTCCCCTTTTGTCTTTTAGGAAATATATGGGCAATTCTGCCATTTTTAAGGCAGCCCTTCACTAATGGGGCCTTCCACAGTACAAACATTCTTAAACTGTTAAACTATATATATATATATTTAGCCAGTAGAGGGTGTGAGGGAGCTTCTGCAATTTTATAAAAATACTAAAATAAACTCCCCATCTCTTTTTCTGAAAATAAATTTTGGCACTGGGGGTGGATCATGGAAACGGTGGAAACCCTCCAAGGTCCAGAAATGGGCATGTGTAGCCACCAAACCGCTGGAGGTCAGCTGCTCATGACATAAAGAAGATAAAAAACAAACTTTGGCAGGGAACAAAAGAAAAATCCAACAGACATAGAGAAATTGATGATGGACATGAAAACCTGCTAAACAGAGATGGCTGACATAAGGAATACTTCTAAAAGCAACCAGGCATTTTTTGGAATTTTTTGTGGAGCACTCCACATTAGCAAAACCTATGTCACTTATCACAGAATACAAGGCAAGCTTAGAAATGATGAGGGTTAATTATTGATTGCAGTTAGTCACTAACCTGTGATGTGTGCTGTGTTTACTAATAGCACCAGTGTGTGAAATCACTCTCCATTTCTCTGATTTTTTTAAAAAAAATGTTATTTCAAAGTGGAAAGAAAAGTGTAATTGGTTTACACTTTCTCTCTGTCTTTCTATACAGTATACAATTCTATTCTGAAGGAGAACAATACAATAAACACATATGTTCAGTTCACATCTCACCCAAGGAGATCCATGTGTTTTGCCCTCAGCAAAAGGGCAAAGGGGCAAAATACACAAATGGAAGTAGGAAAAAAGGGCCGTGCCTTCTGCCATTACTCCTGAGAAATGTGAAAAACTACCTTGGGTTGCATTAGATTCAAAACTCGAAGTGTATAAAAGGCCATGAGACCTTTGAGAAACCCAGCTCATTAAAAACATTAACAAGGTTTTGTATTTTTGAGACTATAAACACAGCAGTACAGAAATAGCTGTTTGCTTCAGCAAAACAGTGTGTATGGCTTTCCAGCTAATGAGTCATTCTGATTTATTCACAGGATTATGGCCTATGAGGATTTGAAAAGCATACGTTTCATCTCTCTGACCAGTCCTCAGTCTATGCCTCAACAAAAACATTGTGTGAGGAAAATAAGTATGATGGTTTCTCATCTATCTAGAGAGGCCATTAAAACTCTCTATGCTCAGAGAAATTCTTCCTTTGGTTACAGCTGCCTGAGCTGTTAGAAGCCATAAGCTGTTAGAAATGTGCAGATATGAGTGATTCCTCATTCCATTATAAAAGATAGACACCTCTAATCATTTGTATAAACAGAGAAAATTAAATGTATTGTCTCTCATTTTTTTCTATACTTTTTTACCCCAAGGCTGAAAACACAGAGGTCTTTTACATGTCTTGCTTTTCCAGGTTATGAGTACTTCTTCAGACTAAAACTACAAAGGTCCTGGAATACTCCATTGTTACCTAATCCTCCTTAGGTATATGCATTAAATGGCATATATTCTCCTGGTGATCGGTGTGATCAAATAATATGTTATCCCTATAGGAGAAAGAGCTTCTACTAACATCTTTAAATATAAAAGAGGCCAAAGGTAAACAAATATATGCCTTTAACATGTTCTCCCCTCAGTCTTCAACTCCCACTACCTGTTGGCAAGCCAGCCAGCTACCTACATCTTTTAGAGAATCTGCAAGAACAACACGCTTTTACTCTAGCAAGGATGTAATGTACTCCCTTCCAATGTCTTATACGGGAGATTCGGCTCTCTACCACCGGAGACTCGGTTATGTCCCTGTAATACAGGGACTACTGAGTCTCTGGTGCATATGATCTTATATTGTCCTCTATACAAGGACATCCGTGCTTCCCACCTAGACCCACACCTTGCTAGACTTCCTGGTCACCAGGATGAGGTCATCTTGCATAACCTTTTTGTTAGGCTTAGACAAAACCCACACTAGGCAGACTGCCATATTTATCAACTTGATAATCCAGCGTCGCAGATCACAGTTACTTAATGGGCCTTCTGTTCTACACCTTCAAATATAGTTTGCTCACCCTGGATGGTCTGCAGTCATTTATGGCTGGACAAATACAATGCTTCATGGAAACACCTTCCTGCTCTCGTCCTGTTATAATACTTTTCCATTCCCTCCACCCCCTCTTGTTTTTTTAGTGATACTGATTTGGGTCCGCACACTCCCACAAATGTGTGCTTTTATTCTCTATTGTCCATTGTCTATTTTATCTATTTATTTATTTATTTATGCCAATAAAGATGTCTGACTGACTGATATGCCTTTAACATGGTTAGGTAGTCAGCTGTAAGTCTATTACAGTCAAGTTGATCTCTCAAATCCAAAATTCACCAAGAATGGAACAGAATTATGCAGACGGAGAGGTGAGCAAAAGGCTCATGGGGGACTCCTTTCTTTGCCAATTTGCTTACCTGGCAGTGAATTGCTGAGCAATGGCAGACAATAACAGCAGAGGTGGTGGTGGAAGTGTATTATACAGTGCTCGGCAGCAGTATCTAACATTTCATTGTCGAAATTTTAAATTTCCACCAACACCCACCAGCATTTGTAACTTAAAAGGCAGTCAGACCCAAGTGTTGGGTAATACTTGCTACGCTAGCCCCAAACAAAAATAAGTCAGGCTAAAGGAGAGTGACTGACTGATGGCACCCAGTGGGCTTCTTGGCTCAACTAGGATTACAACTGGGATTTCTAAAAACCCAGTCCAACACTAACTGATGAGCTACATTGTTTCCCAACCATGGTGGCTTCACAGACAAAAGGCATTATAGACAGAATCACAGAGGGGAATGCCAAGAGTGAGAGAAGAGAGGTTCAGCTTGGGTCCAAGCTCTCTAAAACATAGCCTCTTCCTCTGTGAGCCTGGCCATGAACTAAGATCATAAGGGGAGGCCTTTCTCTCATCCCCACTACCCTCCCAGGCATGCTCAATGTGGGAGAGGGCCTTCTCTGTCACTGCTCCCAGATGCTGGAATGGGAAGCAAGGCTGGACCCATCATCCCCAAACAGGTGAAGAAAAGCTTTCTCTTCAGTCAGGCTTTTCCTAAGTGACAGGCCATCTGAAAGCCCTTCAAATGGCTTGCTGTGCTCTGCTGTTTTAAATGTGTTTTAGTAATAATTTTATTGACTATCTTTTAATAAATTTGTTTAATTATTTTTAATATTTGCATATATATTTTATTAGGTTTTACATATCACCTTTTAATTGTTATAAGGCACCTTGGGCCCTTTCAAGGAGAAAACTGAGGTAAAAACGAATAATCAAGTAAACAAATAAATTCTCAATCTGTTGTATCTTTCGAGGTCTTCTGGCACTGCCATAGGTGTAGACCCTAGGCTTTCTAAGACCATCTCTTTTGCTGTCACAGGTCCCTGAATCCACTACTGCTAAATCTTTATGTAAAACCAGGGCTTTAAAGTAAATGCCTGGTATGTCAAGTCTGCAAACTGAGGAGGAATGAAGCTTCTATTGAGTCCAGATGACCATCCTTAATACTAAGCCACTAGGTAGCAATCCTTGGTCATCTTCCTCTTTTCGTTTTCTCTGTTTGTTTATGCTGTTATCTCTGCAGTCTTTTATTATTTTAGTTTGTATGTTTTGTTTAACTGTGCAAATTGCACAAAGTAGTATTTCACTAAGTCTGGAGGTCAACAAATAAATACTATATCCAGTTTCACTCTACTGTCAGTCATTCCGAATGGCAAGGAGCCTCTCCTTCAATTGCAGAGAATTAGAAGAGGCTTTGTTATTTCTACTCAATTATTTTTAGGTAGAAAAACAAGGGCAGGGACAGGTCAGTGCTCATCTTGATGAAAGCCATTGTCGAAGGTGATAGTGAGGGGAACCCAAATCTGATTGGTCAACCAATTACTGCCGCCTCCAGCTACAAAGATACATATTCTATTAATAAAGCTCTTCAAAAAAGAATAGCATGCCTATTCAATAGCATGATCATTGCACTTAAATGATATCTCATTGGGATTTCTGCACTGAATGGATCAATTACTATCCTACAAAACAGGTCAGGATTTTCAGTTAAATGCTACTTATCTAAAAATTTGTTCATCTGTGAAACTCCGAATGCATTATTTAACTCCCTGCTGGGAGTTAGTGTAAGGGCAGATCTACTCACTTTTTCGCTAAATCTACAATTACAACAAAGCCATTTTCAAAATTTGTTTAATGAAGGGCATGCTGAATTAATAGTAAATTGTAGCAGCATATTATTGTAAAAAGTATATGGCTGAGTAAAAGCAGTCAACAGAAATTTACTACTGGCTTTATTGGTGACTTACCCATGATTACAGCTTGTTGTGTGACTTAATTAACTGAATGTGTGCAGCTGATTAATAATGAAATCCCCAAGTAAATTCTTTGCACATTTGTGCTTCAAAATCAATACTTCCATCCCATGTATTGATTAAAACATCATCTAGCTAGCTAGTTAGCTCTCCATGCATGCATGTATGCATCCATGCATACATACATAACCCAAAATGTCCTTAATTATTACCCCTACAATCAAAAATAGCACTATTACATTGTCTTTTTTTCTTTGACTTGTATACTGTTTACAACGAGGAAAAAAACACAAAAAGACTAGAGTGCAATCATAAACCAGTATCCTGTTTGGATTACAAAATTCAAAATATAGCTGGTTCCTTCCTGATTCCCCTTCAATGGATCACTGCCTTGTTGGGGCAAACTCAGAGCAATCCCATAGGTCATAGTGGAGAGTTTGACTAAATGTGGTCCACCTGGGGTAGGAACTGGCAAGCCACTCCAGTATCCCTGCCAAGAAAATCCCATGAATAGAAACAAAAGGCTAAAAGGTATGATGCTGGAAGATGAGCTCCTCAGGTTTGAATGCATCCAACATGCTACTGAGGAAGGACGAGTACAAGTAGCTCCAGAGCTAATGAAGTGGCTAGGCCAAAGCTGAAAGGACGCCCAGCTGCAGACGTGCCTAGAAAAGAAAGGGAAGTCCAATTCTGCAAATAGATATACTGCATAGGAATATGGAATGTGAGATCTATAAACCAGGGTAAGCTGGATGTGATCAAACGTGAGATGGCAAGAATATCACTTAAATTGAAGAAAGCTGAGAAGACCACTGGGCCAGTCAGGTACAATCTAAGTCAAATCCCTTATGAATACACAGTGGAGGTGAAGAACAGATAACTAGATTTGGTGGACAGAACGCCTGAAGTACTAGGGATGGAGGCTTGTAACATTGTACAGGAGGCAGCAATGAAAACCATCCCAAAGAAAAGAAAATGTGACAAAGCAAAGTGGCTGTCCAACGAGGGCCTACAAATAGCGGAGGAGAGAAGGGATGCAAAATGCAAGGGCAAAAGGGAAAGATACAGAAAATTGAATGCAGACTTTCAAAGAATAGTGAGGAGAGACAGGACAGCCTTCTTGAATGAACAGTGCAAAGAAACAGAGGAAAACAAAAGAAAAGTGAAAACCAGAGATCTATTCAAGAAAAATGGAGATGGAGATAGTAGAATGGGGCATTTCGTATAAAGATGGATAAGATAAAGGACAAAAATGGTAGGGACTTAACAGAAGCAGAAGATATCAAGAACAATGCACAGAGGAATTACATAAGAAAGATCTGGATGTCCCTGATAACCAAGATAGTGTAGTTGCTGACCTGGAGCCAGACATCCTGGGAAGTGAAGTCAAGTGGGCCT
>JAHTLZ010000129.1:32839525-32890833 GCA_023846285.1 Phrynocephalus versicolor | reverse complement strand
TGGCATTTTAACTGCTGCCTTACAAATTTTAAATGCGGTCTGCTCTACTTACAATTTTTTAATTTTTTTCTTTACTTTTTAGATACTGCTGCTCTACTTACAAGTTGTTTGACTTATGAGCATGCATTCGGAATGGATTAAACTTGTAAGTAGAGGTACCACTGTATACTCGACTGACTGACCTTTAATTGTGACACACTTTCGACTATTTACAATAGCAGTTTTCTGCTACCGGTAGTGCAAAGCTTCTTGTAGAAAATAGAATGCACAAGCAGATTGCAACTTATTGCCTGCTTCTAACAGACAGTCAACTCCAGAGGACCAAAGGTTCTGTCCTTAAATGAAAAAAGAAGCAAATGAAGTCCCTCGCTTTTTTTTATATTACATACTGCAAAGTTGAATTCCGGTGATTCACATTCTGTTGCAGAAAAGAACTACTTCCAATTAGTACAATTAACTATGTGTTTTAACAAAATAAATCCATGCAGCAGAGATTGTCATATCCTCATGACTTGCATGGACTGTTTGTGCAAATGAAGTTGCATTTATGCAATAATGAGTGGTGGAGGGGGGGGAGAAAGACAGAACCATTGAACGCAAGCAATTTCAGCATGAAGAGGAAGCCAATTACCCAACACAGAATCCAATATCTAGGAAGAAAACCCCAAAAGATTGTCCAACATTAGGGGACCTCTCCAGGCCAATGGTTGCCTTTCTATGCAGCAAGCCTTCCACTGCCCAAGAGTGGGGTTCAGCATCCTATACTCTTGCACATCTCACCCATTCCTGCACAGTCACTCATGTAGGTGGTATGTCCCCAACACCAATGCACCCATAATACATGTATACTTATATACACATGTTCACTAACACCCATTCTTACATGCAACATACCAACCCAAACTAGCACAGATGCTCTATGTAGCAGTTATGCTTTTAAAAAACCTCTCAATGTTATGTACCAGAGCACTGTGAGGTCTCCCAGCCACCCCTGGTTGTATGGCCACACAGGGATGGCAATTTCCTGGAGTTGGTAGATCACAGCACCTGGGGAGGTGAAGTTAGGTTACCAGATGCAACCTAATCCCCACTACACCTCACATTGCAGTATTTTCAAAATTGGCAGCAATGGAATCTTCCTTGAAAGCCAGGGTGCTGAGTCAGGTAGAGGGCAAGAAGTGGATGCAACAGGTGAGATAGCCTCATAGCCTCCCTCTAGCCCATTGGTTGCTGGTCCCTACTTCCAATCTAAACAGCCACTTGCTACAATAAGGGACTATCTACCCACCACCAAACTCCAAGCATATCATTATGTGCCCTAAACATAGATGGCTCTGTAGAATGTTGTCTACATTAAAGAAGAGGCTCCAATCAAGTAAGCCATGCTCAGATAAAAGCAGAACATCTTCAGGGTTACCAGTTTTTCTGACCAGAGGGAGCTTTTGTTACCCAAATATCAAATATGATGATTTGCAAGATCCACATCATATCAGCCATGCTCAGATCGTCAAAGTGTAGACAAACACTTTATATCAGGCAATGCACCTACAGGCCTGTCAGAAATGCAGTGCCAGATTTTTAAAAAGAAAGAGTCCCATTTTGGTAAATGATTAGCAAAACTGCAAGCTGATTATTCCTCACGGTGGTTAACTACATAAAGATCAGTTTCCTCTCAATCAGAGCACAGATATTTTTCTTTCCACATGCAAACCAACTGCAAACTGGCTTGACATTCAGAGTTTGCTGTCACCCTTTGTGCTTTCTATAAAGATACTGGTTCTTTCTTGCAGCTGCTTCCATTTCCCAGTCAGCTGTTTTCTCTCTGCCTGCATTTCACATGGAAAATACAGGTGCAAGAGCAACATTAACATATGGCCTGAGAAAAGAACTCAAAATGAGAGGATGTTCAGTGGGGAGATTTCAAGGGAGTAGAAAGCAACACAGAATGCCTGGTGCAATCTAACAACCAATGGTTGCAAAAGTTAGGACAGTATCAAAAAGAAACTGCAGGAGAAGAAGCAAAGAGGATGAGCTCAGCTTTCTGCTAACAAAAAAGTCAAAGTACTGTACTGGCAAGTTCCAGTAGTTTGCAAACAAGCTCTGGATCCCATCCACTGTTTGCACTACGGAATGGGAAATGAGATACGTCCTTTCCACTAGATTATTTATGAAGGTAAGCAGCTCAGCATACATAAAGGAAATAATTATCTCCATCAGTTATGCTGACTAGAGAGGACAGAGGTGACTGAAGATGCTGTTTGTGCTCCTGAAACTAATTCCACAGCATTTTAATCTCCTTGCACAAATAATTATCTAGGGTTCATCACTCTCAGCTCTTGCCCCCTCCTTGAGAACCAAAAAGAAAGCAGAGGACCGCGTATTTATCACATGGAGGCCATGGTCATTTCATTCTTGGACTGAAATGGAGAGAAGATGAAATTGCTGGCCAGAAATCAGTGGGCTGAACATGTTGCTCAGCAGGGAACACAAGAGATGACAGGAAACCCTTACAACTGCTGCTACTGATTCAACAGCATGCTCTCTTATTGTGGCTGGAACATTACAATGCAAAAGTGACACCTGCTGGCTGAATACAATCTGCTCAACAAGATGGAAAAACAAGGGCCAGAATTTCACAGAATAGCATGAACAGCATGCTGTACAACAGCTCAAGACCGCTGGTGTTCAAAAAAAGGAATGTTACATATTGCCCTATGGGACCTGACCCTTGTTTCACTCAGTACAGAGCATGGACAGTATGAAAAGTTTCAGTTTACAAACAAGTACTGAAAAATTCCTTCCAGTGGTGGTTTGCTATGATATATCCAGGTTTACCAGTGTCTGTGATCCCTGCCAGAATACACATATGATTTACATGGGAAGTATTCAACAAATTGAGTGCTGTGAGAGGGTGAGATCCTTTCCTCTCTTCCTGTTTTAGTTCTGAGGCAGAAGAGATCTGTTTTGTGTATAAGACTGAGTGCCCACAATCCAGAGGAAGTATATTACCCTGAATAGATGCTCTCAAGTCAACCTTTTCCTTAGCAACATCACTGTGGTTCATGTATATCAGGCCACTGTTCTACCTGATTTAAGAGGACCTTAGTTCAGCTAAAATCTATTCAGAGGAAATGAACTCAAACAAGGAGAGCTTATTTGCTTCCCTTCCCCAATATTTTTGCTTTCAGTTTCTGTGGCCAATCTAGACCTCAGCTTCTAGTTGAGAAGGTGAGAAACAAAATGAAGCTAACAGTGCCAGAGAATCCAGACCCCGCCCCCCGTAGCATATTCCATAACAATCAGCAGTCTAACTGAAACGAGTACTTAAATGTGATCCATGAAACAAAGAGCCATTTATAAGACATATGTAGCAAGTTAATCATACATTAAGCCATCCACTCTACGTTGCTTTAAGGAAAACAACTCACCTTGTTTATCCTCCCCTTCTGAGTCACTCTCCATGTATCCGTCGCTTTCATCTTGTTCACTGTCAGAGGCCCGCAAAGCTTTCTGTGATGAGTTTTTATTCCTCTTTTCATGGTCTAAATTATCTTTTTCATCATCTGAGGGTGACTTTGACATTCCATTCATTTGATCATCAGCCTGTCCTTCTTCATTAACTTTCTCATCGGATTTCTCTTCATCTGCTTCAAAATCTTCATCGTATGCTGAAATAAGGGGACAACAGTATGGCAACATTAGAAAATAGAATGCAAACGACTTGACGTTCTCATTAACTTGAGGTAGGTTAGGACCATTAGCCTTTATTCTCCTTTGAATTCAACCCTCCCTTCTTTAACAAAAACAAATCAACAAAGTTAAAATGCTGAAACATGAAACTATACAATGATACAATATTGTTAGAAAGTTCTTGTTCTGACTTCTACAAACTTATGGGACAGACACCGTCAATTCTAGCAGAAACCATTTCCTCTAAATCAGGCATAACCATGGCCTGCAACTCCCAGAAACCCTAGCCAGTATAGCTAGTGAGTGAAGGCTTCTGGGAGTTTTAGCTGAAGAACTTCTGGGGACACCACCTATAGAGAGAATATCATCTCAGGTATAAAAATGTCTAATTGTTCCAAGTTCAGACAGACATGGTAAGATGTTGTGCGAATAAGAAGTAACGCAAACCTGCTTTTCTAACCACTAAGCACTACCTCTAGGGCAGTGAAGGCAAACCTTTTAGAGACACGAGTGCCCAAACTATGAATCAGAACCCACTAATTTTTCACAACGTGCCAGTACAGCAATTTAACCTGAATATAGGTGGCTGTGAAGGGGCGATATCAAGGTGCCCACACAAAGGGCTCCGAGTGCCACCTTTGGTACCTGTGCTATAGGTGTGCCAGCATTGCTCTAGGGCAGTGGTTCTCAACCGGTGGGTCCCCAGATGTCCCTGGACTGCATCTCCCAGAAGTCTTAATTGCTAGCTGAGCTGTCCAGGATTTCTGGGAGTTGCAGTCCAGGAACATCTGGGGACCCGCAGGTTGAGAACGACTACTCTAGGGTGACAAAAAAAGGAGGAGAGGCATCACCAATGAGAAGGACATGGAGGACAAGGATTGCCATTTTTTTTTAAAAAAAAAGGAGAATAAGTTTCCATTAACTTTGCATATGTTCATAAAGATATTATATGAAAATATAGTTATATATTTATATATATTACATACTAGCTTTCGATTATAATCATCACTCATAGCTACTGTAATTCAGGTGAAAAATTGAATAAAAATCACCAGCTGTAGAAGACTGTGAGAAAGTGACTGATCAACCTGCTCTGTGGGCTAGCCAGCTAAATGTTATTGGGATCTTGCTCACATGTAGTTCAACCATGAACAGGATCCTCCTGCTTCCTAATCTTTTCACTGCTCACATGAACCAAGCAAAGACAGAAGCTCCCCTCTCAATCTATGTTGATAATGCTGAATTTCGCAACAACAGAAGAGAGCTCTGTCTGCTATATAGCCGAAATCAGTGTGTGCTGCAGCCAAGGGGACACGAGAGGTTTTATCACCTTGGGCATCCCGACAGCAATCCTTGTCCACATGATTGGTTGATTGACAAACAGTGGTGAAAGAGAACTTAGTGGTGGCTGAGAAATGAAGATGAGGAAAGACGTGTCGGAAAAACTAAACCAGGATGCATGCTGAAGGAGGTGGAGGAGAGACCTAAAGGAAGAGTAACAGTGAAGCTAGGGGAGCAGAAGGAGGAGTCCTGTTGGGATGATAATCTGGAGGAAAGCAAAAGTCCTCATGATTATAGCTATTTTCAGTAAAACCAGGCTACAGACAATACCTTTATAGGCCTCTAATACAAATAAAAATATTGCAAGCTTTCAAGTTCCACACATTCTTCTTCAAAGCAGCTTCCTATTGAGGCACAATTTTACTCCTCCCACATTCGACCATCATTACCTATTATCAGTGCCACACTTCCTTCTGAGCCCTCCTTCCAGCCTAGACAGACATGCCACTGGATCAACAGAAATGCAGTATGTTATGTGGAGGGCAACCAAACCAAAATCTGGACTCTACCCTATATTTCACATTACAGTTTTAAAAAGTACATCTGGAATAGTTAAGTGGCCACTTTCAAAATAAATTCTTGCCCTACCTTAAAAGAAAAAAAGACCCACTAAATGAATGGGAACATAGTAAGTCAACACGTATGTACATTTGGTTGATTCAATGGGCCAACTCTAGTTCAGACTAACTTTGGATTCGGGCCAAATCTGACACATTTATATGAAAAGAAACGCAAATATTGCACAATTACTCATTGAACCAAACTATTATACACTCAACATGCCATCTGGATTTGCTATCGTGCGTGCAGTATGGAGAATGGTCCAACATCTCTTCCACAAAATTTAAGGGACAGCATAATATACTCCACTGGAAGCAAACCGCTTCACTAGAAGCCAGCTTCCAAGGAAAGAGCTAGGGAAAAGGCATGTGATTCCACTTTTAAACATCCAGTAGCTAGAGAGAAACCAGTGTGGGGAACCTCAGGCCGTGAGGCTGAATCTTGCATTCCTAAAACCGCAATCTGGCCCTCTGGAATTCCCCAGAATACTAATCCCCTCCCAGTATTTAGTGGTTCCTCATCTTTTTGGGATATTTTTGTTTATTTGACTATTATAAACAGTACCTACTTTAACTAGAATCTTTATGTCAAACTATACTGGCATTTTCATTCTCACCCTTTGGCAATTGGCGCCATATGCCTCAGCAACGCAACCACTGCAACTGATTTGAAACTGAATTTGGCCTTTGGGCAAAAATGCAAACCAAAGTTCTGTGGAAATTATGGACTTGCGCTTATTTGTCCAGGTAACACCTGTTCAGATCTTTAGTGATGACAGTATTACTCTCAGACAAATTGGTATCTGTGGTTTTAAATAAGTAAACTAACAATTGGGGGAGGGGGCTTCCTAATTTAGTTAGAAGCTTGGGTGCAAGAAGCATTATCATCATAAACTGAGGCAGCATGCTCCAGAATATCAGTTGTGGAGAATAACAGGAAAAGAAGGCCACCATAGGTGTGTTTTCCTTATGGACTTCTCACAGACTCCTAGTTGGCAACTGTGGGAGCAAAATGCTGGATACAACCAATTTTTTTAGTTGATCTAGCACGGCTATTTTTTTTAGTTGTGAAAAACACAGATACACAAGTGAAATATCTAATTAGAAATCAGTTGGGAACATGTTTTCTGGTACATCACCTCTACATAGCTACTTGTAGTTTTTGTTCTATTTTTTGGAGAGAAAAAACTCTGGGGCTATAAATTATATACAAAATTCCTTCTATTGATGGCAGGTTTCAATCCTTAAGCAGAAGTACAGGTTTAGAATCAATCCTCTTCCTTGGATTCACATGATCATTTATCCCTCATGCAACTATGATAGTCACAAAAATAAAAATCATTATTCCACTCCTGGTAATTACACACAAATATATCATTTATTTTTATATATTTTATTTTTATATATTTTATTACCTATTTCCAAGGATGGCCTCTATATTTGAGCCACAATCATAGCCATAAATTGGAATGGATATACGAGCTGTAATGTGCATTCAAGTTGGAACGAATTTATAACAATCCTAACAGCACTTTCAAGGTAAGTGAGATATTTATGGAGTGATTTTACCAGTCCCACTCCTTCAATAAGTTTCCATTGCTGGGCAAAGATTTGAACCCAGGCCACCTGTCCATTACACCACAGTGGATATTATACATATAGACCCTCCTTAAAATACAGTATTTTGCTTGTCTCCCATTTTACATCCCTCTTGCAGAAAGGCAATCAAATGTTATCACAAAAGAGAAGCTGTCACATCAACCAGACACATTCCATCTCTCTTGTAACCACATTTTCTCACTTCTCATGTTCAATTCTTCACCTACTCTTTTTCTACAGCTTTTTTCTGTGTTCAAGTGACAGAAGGCCAAGGAGAAAAGTGGGGAAGGGGGCTGGAAATCTCATGTGGAACCAATTAAGCAGGTAAAGTATTATCTGTCTGGTGAGTTTTATTTAAGTAGTAAGTAGATTTAATCATATTGATTGAGTTCTAGCTGCATCTGGGATAGCAAGGTCTTCTCCACAGGTAATTATCTGAGACATGTCCGACTTTGAAGAGGAGAAAGAGTTATTAAAACAAAGAAGCAGTGATAACTAACAGGAAACTTGCAGTAAACTCATAAGGAAATTTCAAGAAGGTAACATGGAAAGAGATTTATACAGGAAGTTATGCAAATGCCTTATATTTAGAAATAGAGATGGGCATGAAATGGAAAAATAGTGTTGCATTTCGTTTCATTTCGTTTCGTTTCTGTAGTGGTTTTGTTTCATTTCGCTTGTAACAAATTTTTAAGTAGTTTTGTTACGAAATGAAATGAAATACTATGATATGCTCCCCTGGATCCTAAAGGACCAAAATGGCAGGGGAGCTTCCTCAAACAATTCTAGGTAACCCCTTGAAATTTGGAAAGGTGGGGGGCGTCAGTGAGCTGAGTTATGAAGGCCCGGTCAGCTTCCAATTCCAATAGAAAGATTTTTTTTCCTAGAGGCACCCCCTTTGAAGCTTCATAACTCAGCTCCTTGACCCCCAAACCTTTCCAAATTTGGGGGCTTACAGAAAAGAGCTTGAGGAAGCTCACCTGCCATTTCCTCTAGAACTAATCATTTCATTCTAGAGGGAAATATGGAGTTTTGTTTCATTTCATAACTGTCTGCCATTTTGTTTTATTACAAAATATTTTGTAACCTTATGACACTATGAAACAGTGTGTCATTTTGCATATTGTACCCATCTCTATTCAGAAATAAAGGGGGGGGGAGAGAACAATCAATTGGCTTTCTATACAACAGGACAATGCAGCTTATTGCTTTCCCAAATATGGCCCCCAAAACTCAGCTTTCCTCAGGTCAAGGAGAGACATCTTCTACACTCTTGCATTAAATACTTTTTAGAAAAATCATTAAATGAAATTATAAAGCTGAAAATAATGAATGCCAGAATTTTCACTGACATGCTACATATTAAGAACATGAAAGGCTACTGTCTCAGAATAAATGAACTTGCAGAACTGAAAAGGAAAGAATATTATGCCTTACACTTTGTGAGGGGGTTTCCTATTGCTGGCAAAAGTCTGCTGAACAGCATATGCACAGGGTTCCAGATACTCTACCGACTACAATCTTTACAATAGTACTTATACCCAGGAACATTTTCCATCAAGATTCTATATCAGGTGAAGCCAATGAAGCCAATGTTGTTTCATAGGACATTCCTTTCAAAACTTCATTTCCTCCTTGGTTACCTACACAGGGGTGGGATTTATGTGATAACACAGATGGAAAGAAGACAACCCAGGCTTTCATGTTTGGTTTTGAGTTATTTGGACCATTCCCCATAGAGAGCCTCTGAATCTGTGTTAAAGAGTGCTAAGGTCATCAGGAGAGGCCTTTCTCTCCATCCCACAACCTTCACAGGTGCGTCTCATAAGAACACATGAAATGGCCTTCTCTATTGCTGCTCCCACACTTTGGAACTCCTGCCCGCTGGAGGCCACCAGGACTGCCCCATCTCTGCTATCTTTCCGAAAGCAGGGAAAGACCTTCTTTTTCAGGCAAGCTTTCTCTGAATGAGGGACTACCTTCTATGTGACCTTTTCATGAATTACATGGATTACCATGATTACATTGACTGATTTTATAAGAACACCAGCGTTTTCCACGTTAATTTCCACCCCTCATAATGATTTTTTTTCTTTTTGTGTACTCTTTGTAGCTTTAAAGTTACCTTTTTAATGTTCTAAGATGCCTCTTCTAATTCCCTGTTCTTAACTTGAATATGTCTTAAATGGTCTGGGCTGTATATTGTCCCTCATTACTGTAAGCCACCTTGGGTCCTTTTCCAAGGAAAAAGGTGGGGAGAAAATATTCAAAATAAAATTATACAAACGAACAAACATAATTTTGTGGGGGAGTTGCTTTTGTATTTTCCTCTATCCTCTCCTTCTTCTTTCAGCTGTGTCTGTCACATCACCTTGGTCAATAATTTAAACAGTTGTGAGCTGAACTCTGTAACTCAACCCTATCTTCTTCCCATTCCACGGCTGTTCTTTCGAAGGTGGGATGATGCCAGGCTCTTCTGTAAATGTCGACAGTCATTAAAGAAGAAAATGGATGAACAAACATCCCCTCAACTGATGCTCCCTTTCTCATTGACTGAGAAAATAGTATGACAATGGGGCCCTTGAGACACACCTGTAGCACCTTCTCCTGAGGCTCACAGATAATGGATCCTCTGCCAAGAGATGACCAAATGCCTTGGTTGGAGAGGATCTTTGTTTGGTGGTTTTATGTCATTATTTCCCTGCTTTTAAAGTAGGTTGTCTGCTTCACTTGTTTGTTTTAAATCAGTGTTTCTCAACCTGTGGGTCCTCAGATGTTCTTGGACTGCAACTCCCAGAGGTCTTCATCTCTAGCTGAACTGGCTAGGATTTCTGGGAGTTGCAATCCAGGAACATCCGTGGACCCACAGGTTGAGAACTACTAATTTAAACTGTACTGATTCTCTTTTGCCCCTTCCTCTTTTTCCTTTACTAGCTTTTGAGGAATCTTTTAAGGTGTTTATGCTACTGATGCCAGAATAAATGAATGGGGGAAATTAAACAAAAGGACCCAAAAGACACATAAGACCTGAAAAGCAAAGAGGTACATTTCAAAAAACCATGAAAGTTTTCCCATGTATGTTCATAAGCTGCCGTGTCTTCTTTTTGATCCTCTAGTGCAAGATGCTGACAGTGAAGCAGGAGAAGGACCAGAAATTTCATAATATTGTTATTTTGTAAAATGCTTTGCAGATATATATGGGTCAGACAGCAAGAATATTAAGATATACTGATTTTAAACAACACACCCAGAATAATAGCTCATAAACAATGTTTAGTCATTTGTTGTGACTAAATTGATGGACAACTAACAGCATTTCATCACTGACTGGTAAGTCCCCTGCATAGTTGCATCCTATAAATTGAGACCACACTAGTAGGCATGTCTATACACATATATGTTCCTGTGGATGTAGAGATATTTAAATATGAAAAAACCATAATAACTCCAGAAAATATATTATTCATCCATCCACTTAAAAATTGCTCCACCTTTCTCCTTAAAACAACCCAAAATTAAAAGACCACATAAAAGCTAACAACAGTGTACAAACTGAGTATAGTAAGACCCCCACATACACTGATTCACCAACCATGGATTCAGTTATACGCAGTTGGTGATTAGCGAGTGCAGAAGAGTCCCAAGCCGGGTGGCAAGGGGGGGGGGAGATAGAAAACTTACCAGTGCAACGTTGGCCAACCACCCATCACCGCTGCCCCAGCCGCTGGCCAGGCACCTTCCGGTGGAGTGGGGTAGGGAGTGGGGACTTTAAGGATCCGCCTGGCCAACTGGCCTTTGAACTTCCTACTCGGGTCCTGGGAGGAGGACCGGAAGTTTTGAAATTCCTGCTTGAGTTCAAACATCCAATCCTCCACCCGGGAACCTAGCAGGAAGTTCAAAGGCCGGTTGGCCAGACGGGTCCTTACCGCACTGGATGGTGTCTGGCTGGCACAGCACCAGAGTTTTTTTCTTTTTCTTTCTCCTCTTCGCCACCGCAGCCTCCGCAGGCCAGCTGCCAATGTAAGGGTTTTTCCCCCCTCCAAGCCCAGTGGTAAAGAGGGTGATTTACTAGTGGCGGCAGCTGCGAGGAGAAAGACAAAAGTAAAATTACCAGTGTCACTGCCACACACTACCCAGCGATTGGGGGATGTCGGGGCAAAAGCTTTCATCCTGGCACCCCACCACCCTTGTCACCACCATTATCCTTGGATAAGAGTGTTTGTTCTTATCCACAGATTTCGCTACCCGCAGGGGTCCCAGAACCAATCCTCCATAGATACGGCAGTCCTACTGTATACAAATACTAAAAAAAAGAGTTAAACAAATCCCATACAGAAGACATAAGCAACACCAAAACATATTCGGAGCAGGAAGGTACAAGAATCTACTGGGTAAAAACAGTGGCCCAGTTAGCCCACATGTGTTTGCTCTGACTGATGGCAGTTATTTGGTATGTCAGGTTAAGAGAGGGCTTTTTTTCTATTCTCGCTGGGATCCTTCCATCTGCTGATGCCCGAGACTGATTTCAATTCCTAAACTTTCTTCATGCTGGTCCTATTGAGACCCAATTTTACTCCTCCCACCCTCGACCATCATTACCTGGACTTCTCTGGTCCTTGTCACTCCCATAACTGGTTTCTTGTGTTTCTCCTTTTCTTGGCTGCCATTCCATTTCTTCACGACATTCTGCACGTTCTTTCGCTTCTTCGGCAGCTGATGAAAACTGTGGCTGGGAATCTTTGTTTTCTTTCCTGCTGCTACTGCGTTCACTTGGTCCGTCTTTTACTTCTTCTTTCTCCAGGTCTCCTTTGTCTCCATCAGCCACCTTTTTCTTGGGAGGAGAAGGCTTTTTATCCAAACCCATTGCAATGATACACCTGCCCAAAAATACAATACAGTGTGGTAGACTGCAAAAACAGATCATGGGTATGGAAAAGATATGATGCATGCATTTCCCCGAGACTGAAATATGTAAAAACAAAACAACAACCTGAGAAATAACATTCAGTTATATCTTAAATTCCCAAACTTGTAGAAAAGGAAAAATGATAAGAGCAGAAGCAGAAGCAGAAGCAGAAGCTCAGAAATGCCCGTTTCTTGAGAAATCAGCCCTGGCCACTGTGACATGTGCCCTAGTGATGTCCCGGCTAGACTACTGTAATCCACTCTATATGGGTCTACCAATGAAAAGTTTCAGGAAACCTCAATGGGTCCAAAATGCAGCAGCCAGATTGCTGACTGGGTTGGGGTACAGCGATCACATAAGCAGATCCACTACCTACCTACCAATCAGCTATCGGGCACAATTCAAAGTGCTGACCTTAACCTACAAAGCACTAAATGGCCTAGGTCCAAGCTACCTCAAAGATTGAATCTCACAGTATGAACGGGCTCAGGTTCAGGCCTCATCAGGAGAGGCCTTTCTCTCCATCCCGCCACCCTCACAGGTGCATCTCGTAGGAACACATGAAAGGGCCTTCTCGGCTGCTGCTTCCAGACTCTAGAACTCCCTCCCACTAGATGTCAGGACTGCTCCATCTCTGCTATCTTTCCAGAAACAGACAAAGACCTTACTCTTCAGGCAAGCTTTCCCAGAATGATGGACTACCTATTGTGTGTCTTTTATATGAATCTATCATACATGATTACAGACTTTTTGTTTATAACCACTTACTGTATATTGCTTTGGCACTATGTTTTCAATGTTAGTCTCCATCCCCGTAACTTTTGGATGGTCTACCATCCATGATTACATGAAATGTTTACTCTCTCACACATTTTCTAGTAGCTTTAACGTTGCCTTTTAATGCTGTAAGACAGTGGTGTCCAAACTTTGGCCCTCCATATGTTTTAGACTAGAACTCCCACAGTCCTTTGTCATTGGCAATACAGGGTTGGAATTCTGGGAGTTGTGGTCCAAAACATCTGAAGGGCCAAAGTTTGGACACCCCTGCTGTAGACTCCGTCTAAACATCAAGAAAACTGACTACCTAGAGACTGTTACCACCAATGGAATACCCCGAATAACTGGACAAAACTTCAAGAAGATGGATATCTTCCAGTATCTTGACTGCCATCTCTAGGGCAATGGTGACATCAGTGACAACATGAGAGCAATGGTGGATGTGGCCTGGCTGCATTGGTGAGAACTCACTAGTGTGCTTTGTGATGGTAATCTGTCTCAGATATAAGATTTACAAGTTGATTGTTTGACCTGTTGCACATGCACAACCAAAACAGAGATGACAAATACTGTTAATAAGGAGATGCAAATAATTGGTTTGTGCCCTGAAGACGTGGTCAATTGGGCAATGTGATGCTTTAGGACCTGAAGAACAAACCCCACACCTGCAGAAAAATGTTAGGAAGATGACCTCTAGGGCCTTCATTCAACTAAGAAATCAGAAACTGCCACCTGCTTACCTAGATAAGAAATTTACAGATGAACCTCTAGCAGAATGATTCTGTGTTTATGGTTGTGGCCAGGTTGAGGATATTGTACAGTATGTCCTGAATGCCTTTTACTTATGGAACCAAGGATAAAATTCCTTTCTTTATTTACCATTATGCAAATAAACCACCCCAGCTGCCTAGATGCCCTAAGCACATCCGATCTCGCCCGATTTCAGAAGCTAAGCAGGGTCAGCCCTGGTTAGTACTTGGATGGGAGACCACCAGGGAATACCAGGTGCTGTAGGCGCCTGGAGTAGGAACTGGCAAACCACTCCAGTATTCCTGCCACAAAAACTCCATGGTCATGGAGTCACGAAGAGTCGGTCACGACTGTAACGACACAACACACACACAATAAACCACCTTTTATGTGATGATCATCTCTTTGTCAGTCTCATAGCTGCTTTTTTCAATTTGGCCATAAAGAGATTGTTCTGTTCTGTGACAACAGAATGCCTAGAGAAATGCAGAGGTTTAGTTTTAACTGTTCAACCTCTTGATTTTATTTCACCCTCCATTTTACCTCCAAAAAAACAGTGTTTTCTTTAACTCCTAGTCTCTTGCCTTTACCTTCCTTAATGCAGCATTTCCATTTAATTCTGCATTATTGTGTTTTACTGTGATGGCTCATCCAAAATACAAGTAAAATGCTATAACATACAAGATTGTGCTGTTAGCTATTGTTCTGTTGTCAGCTGGCTTCTATTAATTTATGTTGCTGCTGCTTTCATAGCTATATTTTATTGTATTGCTTTATAGTTTTAATTGTGTGCTATGCAGGAAGATGATGTTGAAAACTAGCAAAATATTTTTTTTTTAAGTAGGGAAATAAAAATTACATGGTCAGTTAATTTTCGCTGCTGCAAATGTGAAGCAGGTTGAACTTTGTTATGGACAAAGTAATATAAAGCTTATGGATATTCTGTGCCTTAATGGTGCAGTTTTATTATGCAGTTATTCCACTTCCATCGTAATGGGATAGATGGTCAAACAATAAATGAATATATGAAAATTTAATGGCCTACATACTTTGCAGATCTACAAATATTCATGGTCATTCCTCATCCCTCCATTCCCCTCCACCATCTGATAATCCTACATATAAGAAACACTCATGTAACCACACTACAGGATATTGATGACGTGCAATCCCCCCACCAAATCAAAGGAGCCCACTCTAACTCTGCAATATTTTATTTTAAAGCAAAACCAGAATAATTAAAGTAGTTTAGACTCAGAGGAGAAATGTGTCCTAAGTAAACATTCCCCCCCCCCAAACAGACTGTTGTTGGAAGCATTGTTCTATTTTCATACTGGTTCTTTATATGAGCAAATTGGTGCAACAATGTATCTGTGTGGCCACTTTGGACATTTATTGGAAAAAGTATAGATAGTCTTTACTTTGCAGGTTTTCCACTCCTTATCACACTAGCAATAGCATAACATTTACATAAATCAAACAGATCTTCTCCTAAAAAAGAGGAAGGCATTTCTGCTTATCTGAAAAGTAATTTGGCTCTATGGGGGTGTTTCCCATTTCTTCTTTTTCCTGCTACTTTGTGCCGTTGTTTATAAAATATTTTTCTAAGAGAAAAATAGGAGACTTGGAAATTTGCATGGCGTTCTCCTGCATGACATTACAGCACAAATTAAAGGGATGTTGTAGAAACTAAATATATGAAGAAGACATGTCTCTGATGGATGCTGGCACTGATTTTGGGGAAATTCTAAGAGGTTGGACTTGGTCGGTTCCTACTGATTATTTGAAATTGCAGCATATAATCCAGTTACTTTTGAAACTGAGGAACTCCCTAAGAATTCCTCAATTCTAAAATACTTGTAATCTGTCACCCAACTTTTCAGTATTATTTTTACCTTTGGTTTCTCAGCATCGTACTTTCTACACAGACCTTGAAAAAATAGGTGAAATGTAATGATACCTACCAACTGTATATGAACACTCTACTGGGAGGTTATGATCACAGATGCAGAGTTGAAAGGGATTAAAAGATTATCTTGTACAGTACTCTGCTGTGAAGCAAGTTATTAACCTGCAAACACCCAAAAAAACCCAACCCACAGCAATGCAAACAACAGGACTGAGGAAAGGCACTTTGCAAAGTGTTACTAGAACAGAACTAACTTCAAAAGAACAGGCAATCAAGCGAAACCATGTACTCCAGAGAAGGATCACAAAACTTTCTAGACCAATCTTGGATGCTGTGTATAACTGACAAATAAAGTACCTTGAAGCCTATGGCCAGTATTATTTTGAGAATCCCCACACATGCACAGGAAACCATGCTCCCACCTGCAAACTGTCCTTTGCAGGATCATTCATGTGGCTAGTTTTGCACCTTATTTCCCAGCCTCTATTTGATCAGTCATGACAAAGACAGCCCACTGTTGGGGTGGGGTGGGGTGGGGACACCGGCAGAGCTGCCCTTCCTCAAGAGAACTTCAAGCCACAGACTGGACCTTCCATTTCAAACCCATGCTTTGCTTAACCTAGAGCCCTGCTCATCCAGTGTGGTGCAGTGGATAGAGTGAAGGACTAGGAGTCTGGAGACCACTGATCAAATCCCCACTTGGGTGTGGACACCTCCTGGGGGAGTAGAAATTGTAAAAGCATTCCTTAAATAGTTCTCACTTACTTTGACAGCCCTATTAGCATAGCTATAACTCAATTCTGACTTGATGGTACATAACTGACTAGAACTCTGGTCAAGCATGCAACATGGAAAGGTGACAACAGCTGAACACAATAGCCAATATCAAATTATATTGTCTCCAGAGTTTCCAAAAGTTTCTTACCCTCCCTCCCTAAAGCATGCCCAATAAGAGGAGAACCACACTCCTTGAAGCCCACAGGAAACCCAATCCCCCTTGTAAACAAACCCTCAAATACATCTTGCTGAATTTATTTATTTATACCCCACCCATCTGGCCGTTCTGGGCAGCTTACAGCACAATACACAATACAGTTAAATATAAATAAGACCAAATTAATACAGTAAAGCCACAATAACAATAATGAATGAATACCATTACTTGGCTCTCTTAGATAATCAAATTTCCTACAACTAGTGGTTCACAGAGACATGCAAGAATTTACCTCTAGATCTACAGAAAATATCTACCCCTGCACATATAAAGAGATGCAGGAGCATAGCAAACAGTTTACTGATAAATTCAAGACTGTATCAAGGCCCCAACAGAGCTATTTGAATATCAATCAACCATCCATACCTATAGCAAGGAGCTGATCTTTCCACATTGATGAAACCAAAGTGTCCATGTTTGCCTCCCAACCGAGTACCCTTCCGATGCTTATATTCACAGCAAGAGCTCAACCGGTCCACCTGGATCCCATTGAGGTAAAATGTGAGGCTGAAGGGAAAGCCGAAATGCCGCCTGGAGATAAACTGAAAAGTATCTGCAAATTAGAAGGAGGAGGAGGAGGAGCAGAAAATGTAAAGTTTAGCTCCATTTCAATTGTACAAGGCACGCATGTACATCTTCCTCTTGGGACTTTACATTTCAGACTGTAGATAGGAAATGGCACGTTTGAAGGCTATCCCACATGTCAACTGTTCTTTGAGTATAGCAGGTTAGCACTTCTGGTAGAAAGCTAGGTTAAAAGCCTTCCTGATGAGCCGTGAAAAAATGCAGAAGATTTCCAACATTCAAGGTTGAAACCTGCTGTTTGAAATGCCGTGACTATGACACCTCTCACAAAGTGTCCCTGCATGTTTCATCTGGCACTAAGAGACAACAAACAACAGGCTTAATCATCTGCTGTGTTAAGCAGAACAACAGAAGGTCTGCAGGCAAATGATAGTTATTTTAAAATTCTTTTGAGCCTGGATGCAGAATAAGCTTGTACAGCTTAACTTTGGGTCTGACTACCTATTTGTCAACATTTGTTTTACCAGTCTGTATGTTTATTAAGACAGATTTAATCTTTGTCAGCGTTAGGGTTGCCTGGTCAGCCATGTTCCAACATCTGAGATTTCAGGGTGAAACTTGAGCCAATGAAGGATATACCCTTGTGATGTCACAGAAGTAGAGCAAGCAACAGTTGGCTGGGAAAGATTTGTGGTTTTTGTCACCCCCCCCCCCAGCTTCTGGGCTATTCTTGCTATGGTGTGTATTAGCATACCAAAAACCTTTTTTCTAGTGGTGGCAAATGCAAGAGATCACTAATGTCAGACTAGATCTGTAGCAAAGGTCAAAATCATTCTACCTCCCAGCAGGAGAGATTAGGGTTTCTATGTCTGTTATTTTCTAATTTCATGGATGGTGCCTCATTTAGTTTGTCCTTTCTCTTCCTTCCAAATATTTTTCAATGGTTGTTCTAGATTGTGGAGACTCTGCATCTGTCTATGTATCAAGCCTTCAGTCCTTAATTTTAAGACCTATTGTTGAAAGTTCTCTACTCTTTTGACTGCTGTTTTTAATTTGCCTCTCCCTCTGTTCAGTAGACATTCATCCATTTGCCTGCTGCTTTTCCTTCTGTTACACTGCTCTGCATGTATGGAACTACCTTCCAGTGTGCAGTAAGTGCATCACTTTACTACTTCTCCTAAGCCCCATATCCTGAGCACAGAGTTCATAGGCATAATCTTCCCACTATCTGCCACCAACAAAGGAGTCTCATTCACCATCAACTGCCTCAATCCTTGACATTTCTCCTTGTTATTGCTAACACAGATTTAAGGTCTTTGAGAACCGATATCCATCCACAGTACTAGCCCACTATCAGAGATTATTACTAATTCTACCCAGGATGCTATTCTTCCTGTGTTTCCACTAACAATTGCAGCAGGAACACCTCTGCCTAAGTCAACACTGGCACCACTGATTCACATTCAAGATCAAATCTCAAGTAGATATTCATTTCCCTTCTGCAACAGTAAGTGGCTCATACAGATATATTATAGCTTCTTGCAGGCAGACAATTTGGAATTTGTTTTACTCCCACGAGCATTTTATTAACCATACATCTCCATCTAAAAATTAATCTTACCCACTGTATTCTGCTAAATCACCCCACTACATCCCTTCTTCCATAATTTGCAAAAGTAATTGCAGCCTCATTTTCAATCATGAAACAGTAAATCTAGACTTAGTTTGAGGCAGCTGGTAGATAAGTCCCTGGATGCCCATAACAAGACAGAGCTTCACAGAAATAATTTTGTTACCGCTCCAACAGTTTATGTATATAAAATAAGTTTGCTGAAATTAAAATGAACTCTCAGGGTTTTCCATGCTCACCTCCCTCCAGCAGTTTGCCTCTGAACACACAGAGATTTTCCCCTCCGCAGTGTTGTTGATATACTTTCACTTCCTCTCGGTAGTCAAAGAGGTCATAGGACAGGTGCACCGTTCTCCCCAGGTAGATCATGGTGACACATGCATTGCTTTGGACTTGAGGCCTGTTGAATCGCCCTGTGTCCTGTATCAAAGAGCAGAAGACTCGTCTGAAAAAGCTGCACTTTTCTTCATGCCCATGTTCTGTTTTTCCAAGATAATTTTGTGCGGTCAGCATCAAGCGTGTATACAGAGCAAGAGGCAGGATGATCAATGATGAGTGACAAGCCATGGGTAATTGTTTTTCTAAACCCAAAAGGAATCACCATCTTAGACTCTTCCCAATAGAATGTCACACATCTCTCCCATTTAGTAACAGAACCACACAGAATTACAATGGGTGGACTCATAAGTAAAACTAACATTCCAAAACTATGCATGCACAACATCTTAATGCATATACTTCTGGTAAATTTATTTTCTCTAAAAAAATTCTAAGAATGTTTCAGAAAATCCCAGCCAAAACTATCAAAATAGTAATGCACCTCCTCTACCTCCTCCTTTGGGGCTTTTACATTGCTGGTGTGTGTGTGTTGCTTTTACTTTTGTTTTTGTGGGGTATCGGATAAATGCGGACATGATGGAAGTTTATAAAATTAAGCGTGGTGTGGCAAAAATGAATAAGGAACATTCTTTTAATCTTCATAATACTAGAATCCAGGATCAGCCAATGAAGCCAAATAGTGAATGATTTAGGACCAAGATATAACAAATGCTCACAAATGATCTCATCCTTCACAAAAAGGTGTCTCAACACATCAAGACAGCTTGACCAAAAATATGTCAGGCACTACAAGCATTTTAGCCCCAGCACAATAATGAGAAGATGAGAGCTCTCTCAAATAAATGTAGGATCTTTTATTAAAATCTTGTACAGTATTTTGTGTGTGTTTGTGAGGATTCAAAAGCTTCTTGCACAAAATGCAACATTTTGGGTACAAAATTGACTTCTGCCCAAGTTTGGCCCCCAGAAATCCTGAAAGGAGAAAAAAATATAGAAAGACTTTGATC
The DNA here is from genome assembly GCA_023846285.1 of Phrynocephalus versicolor. Lineage (NCBI taxonomy): Eukaryota > Metazoa > Chordata > Lepidosauria > Squamata > Agamidae > Phrynocephalus > Phrynocephalus versicolor. The sequence goes on along the minus strand of JAHTLZ010000129.1, from coordinate 32,870,806 downwards.
CTCTTGCCTAGGAGGAGAAAGTTTTATCAAAAATCAGGGAGAACAAAATACATGAAGGTTTACACCCCTACTCAAGATCAATAAAAGGAATTAGTTCTTCCACAGCACCAAGTTACCACTGAATTTGCTGTCAAGAGATGCTGAAAAGGCTGCCTTCTTATGTAGCTTTAAACAAGGACTCACCAAATTCATGGCAATATGCACAACAGCCTACCAGTACGAGGGCTACATATCATCTGTAAGATGAGAGGCTTCATGGTCAATGGATTTGATGGCCTTTTAGGCCCCTCCCAACTTTTCTTCTTTGAATATCATTTGATGAATAACTAAAAATGGTATATTAATGTCCACCTGTCCCATTTTGGGCTTCCACTGGCAGCCTCCTGGCTACCTTGGGAATTAGGACTGGGTAGGCAAAACCGAAGCTGCCTAGATGTCCTAAGCATATCCGATCTCGCCTGATTTCGGAAGCTAAGCAGGGTCGGCCCTGGTTAGTACTTGGATGGGAGACCACCAGGGAATACCAGGTGTGTAGGCACCTGGAGTAGGAACTGGCAAACCACTCCGGTATTCCTGCCAAGAAAACTCCATGGTCATGGAGTCACGAAGAGTCGGTCACGACTGTAACGACACAACACACACACACACACACACAGGCAAAACCGAGACAAAATGCAATTTGGGCTGGGAAGAACTCTGGTCAGAAACATGGGAAAACCATGTGTAGTTATCAAAAGAAAACCAGTGAAACGATCCAGTTGCCTGACTTGGTATAAAACCTTATTTTTCTAATTAACTGAAATGCACTGAAATAGAGAAGTTCAGTTTGCCTGTGTTTCTTTCCTTTAAATCCATAATCCTCAACTGTGGATTAGATGGTATTACTCAAGCCCTACATATAAAATCTGCACAAAAAAACATTTTTTTCAACACATAGGTCATTAAGCATGGCCCTGCGGGAGAGAGAGGCTTTAACTGAATCAAAGCAAAGCAGGAATTATTGTCTGGTTTGCAAGGAATATTCTGATCTTTGTGCAGTTACTACATTTATATGTCCTGATGTTACATGTCAGTCTAGCATGATAAACTGAGGCCTATTTAGCTATAGACAAATGATATGCCTACAGCATATACTGCTCTGAGTTCTTTGGCTGAGGAGGTATCAGATAGATTATTCTGCCTACTTAGAAACAAACTATAGAATAGCAGCGTGTTGCTCTTTGATTATACTTCCAGTACCCCGTCTTCAACTATTTGCATATATATTCTCCAAATGGTACTTCTAGAGATCTGTTAAGCTCCTTGGAAATGTTAGTCATTCTTTTCTATTTAGTATTATATCCGGACCAACCTATATATTTCAGATTGCTTGACAGATTGCTTAAGGGATAAAATACTGAGAAAAACCAAGGATGAACTTTGATGGGAAATCAGATGGAGCTCACTACTCTTTCAAAAAGGTAGGGCTAAACTTAATTACTCAAATAAAAGTAAGAATCTATCATATGTTTAAAGAAAATGTGCTACATGGACACTGTCATAATGATAAAAAGCAGACTACATTCAAAGACAGGCAGACAACTGCCTAACTTTCATGTCCCTGTCTTTAGATCCCTTTGAGGAACTATACCAGTGAGAAATATACAAACTGAAGAACAAATCCTCTTCTGATGTATGAGACCTAATCAATGCAGACATACTTCTCAGGAGACTCAGCTCAGCATCTTCCTACCTATGTGTAATGCAGGCTGATGGTGCAGACCATGTGAGGAATAGGAAGCGTAAGAACATAACAAGAGCTATGCTGTATCAGGCCAAGAGCCCATCTAGTCCAGTTTCCTGTACCTCACAGTGGGACAGTGCCAAATGCCTCTGGGAGCAGAAGAGACCAGATATCTGTCTCCTGATACTACTACTCTGCATCTGGCCTTTGAAATACCCTGGTTTTAAGCATGGAGGTTAAACATCCTCATTGTGGCTTGTAACCTGTGATGGACTTTTCCTCTAGGAATCTGTCCAATCCCCTTTTGAAGGCATCCAGGCCAGATGCCATCACATCATCACATCCTGTGGCTAGGAGTTCCGCAGACTAGCAACACGCTGGGTAAAGAAGTATTTTCTTTTGTCTGTTCTCACTCTTCCAATCCTCAACTGGAGTGGATGCCCCTTAGTATTTTGTGAGAGGGAGAAGAGTGTCCTTCTATCCACTTTACTCATGTCCTGCATAATTTTGTATGTCTCAATCCTATCCCCCTTCAGGAGCCTTTTTTTTCAGACTAAAGAGCCCCAGATGCCTTTCCTCATAAGGGAGGCGCCCTTATCATTTTAGTCGCTATCTTCTGCACCTTTTCCAGTTCCACTATGTCTTTGTAACAAAGCTTGCTATGTTTCAGCGCTTCTCATATACACAACACCGAGCATTATGAGAATGACTAGGTAGGACAAAAAGAAACAACAATGAAGAGAGCAAAGATTCGTTACCCTTATTAACAACTGCTCCAAGCCATTTGGTGCAGTTGTGGGTCGGAGGCGTCGACCTCTTGATGTTGCACCTTTCACTGTGTTGATGTTCTTCTCACTTTTGGGTGGTGGTGGAATTGGTATCACGTAATTGTTAATGATGGGAAATCGGTATGGGGATATTCCAGATGAATAATCTATTGAAAGCATAGGCTTTGACATCCCCTTGTCTCCCTGAAAAGTATAACAAGAGTTAATATTCATGCTTGCTACGTATGTTATTTTAAATAACTGATACTCTTTCGGATTAGAAGTTTCCAATTATTGTGTTTCATAAATGGAAGGAGAGACTGGAGGGCTCATTTCTTTTTTAAAAAATCTAAACCCAATTTTTAATTTCTAATTTGCAGTACAATTTCTCAACTAGCATAAATACTTCTCACCTTAACACAATTTCCCTGTTCTTTGTGATTCTCAATCAAAGCTCTTAACAAGCGACTAAAATGAGGGGAGCATGGTTATTAACAATGCTCTGTATGAAAGCAGATGTATATGTGGCTTTTCACATATTCACATATTCACAAGGCAGGTGTCAGCACCTAATACTCTTAGGCAACTATTAAGATCTAGTACTGATACCTACTCAAGGTTCCCCTCTAATCTTTTTCTAGACCAGCATTGGAAGCAACACCAAGCATATGGATCTCACTGCCGTTTTATCTTCTCACAATATTCACAACATACGGTTGGTCTAAGGCAATGGGTCCCAATCCTGGGTAACCCAGTTGTTCTTGGACTTAAAACTCCCAGAAGCCTTCATTACTAGCTGTTCTAGTCAGAGTTTTGGGGAGCTATAGTCTAAGAGCACAGGATCCTCATGAATGGGGGTGCCATCCTTGTTCAGTGTACTACAGCATGTTGTCCTCAGAAACTTGAAAACAAGCATAGAGTCACACAGTTATGAGTGTCACAGATTTTACCACTCCCTAGAGTCCAATGTAGCATACACATGGAGGTTTTACAGTACACATGACAGACATGCTTCCTGCATGTCCATGAGTGTTTGCTCCTGTGACCTCTTTCTGAAGGAAATGAAAGACATATTTATAAGCATGGTGTGCACACATGCCAAAGAATATCACCCAGGATCTCCTCATTTTACATAAATGGCAGCTGTTCATGCTTTATAGTGTTTTCAGAAAGAAACATGATATCATGTTTCTATATGCAGAAAAAAATCTACCATAATATGGAACAAAAAGAGAAAACAGCACATCATTAGTTGTAACGTACAGCTCCTAGCTGAGACCACCGACATGTACCATCATTCAGCGGCAGCCCAATTTGAAAAATACTTCCATCTCAAAGGTTTTAGATGTACTTACTTACACAGAGACCTTTATCTTCAGCAACAATTACCATACAGTGGTACCTCTAAATACAAATGCCCCTAGATAACGAAAAACTCAAGATGCAAATAAAAATCTGTGGAGATGGGATGCCTCGTCACATGAAAATTTAACCCTGTTTTTTCTGAGATGCAAAAAAGTTTCCCCAGGACCCATTGCAACTGGGAGGTTTATAGCACTGCCCTGTGCATGTAATCACTGGAAATGGAAGGTAACCATTGCATATGAAAGCCCCAGTTCCATTTGCAATGGTTCCCTTCTGTTTGGAATTGCAATAGTGCCATCTTGCGACCACCCCCACAACTGCAATTGCAAACAGAAGAGAAGCATCGCAAATGGAAGCAGTGAACTGGGGCTTCTGTTTGCAATGACTTGCACAAATCGATTCTAGAAATATCTGGCACCGTTTTTGGAACTTTTTGGAACTTTTTTGGTAGATTTCTCAAGCAATTGAAAGTTAGGGAGCTGAGCTTCATCATTTCCATGGCTTTTATTGTGCTTTTTGCATTCAGGGGGAGGGTGTTTTCCCACTTTTTAATTTTTTTTCTGGACCTCCAGAATGGATTAATTGGTTTCCCATGCATTTCTATGGGAAACCACACTTCAAGATACAAAATTTCCATAATACAACGAGACTCTTGGAACGGATTAATTTCATATCTAGAGGTACCACTGTATAACAGACCACATAGCATGGGTGCAGAGACAGAAACAAGATCCTGCTACCAACCTAGATACCATGTCCCCATTCCTACACAGGTAATTATATACCGTGGTACCCCGACTTAAGAGCAATGTGACTTAAGAGCGGAAAGCTGTTGGTGTTTTAACTGCTGCCTTACAAATTTTAACTATGGTATGCTAGACTTACAAATATTTTTTCATATTTTTTTTCATTTTTAACTTATTTCTTGAATTTTTTAGACTTAAGAGTAGTTCGACTTAAGAGCATGCATTCGGAACAGATGAAATTTGTAAATTGAGGTACCACTGTATTCCAGTGAAATCAAGCCATAACATCAGGGCTCATTTACCTGTTTGTCTTCCAAAGTTATATATCTTTTTTGCAATGCCTCTCTGCATGTCAAACAGGAAAAATAATCCCTCTACAAGAAAATAAATTGTCACAAGTCTGTCTGTTTAGCATTAGACAAAAGCTGCTTCCAGAATATTTCAACCAACAAGATTCTGCTGATATCAAAGATGCTACAGTGGTGGTCGTGGGGATTTGAAAGGAAGAGATGATATCATAGATCTATAAATTCCACTGTGTATCTAGGATAGTAGTTTCCAACATTGGGTTCCCAGATATTATTGGATTACAGTCCTCAGAAATCCTGGCCAGCACAGCTAGCGGTGAAAGCCTCTGGGAGTTTTAGTCCAAGAACATCAAGAGACCCAAGGGTGGGAGCCACTGATCTAGAGGCTTAGAGACCAAGGCTTCTCAACATGCATATACTGTACATTAATAATTTGCTTCTCCTCGGGAAGAAAGTCAGCATAAAAATAAAGTATTATTATTATTATTATTATTATTATTATTATTATTATTATTATTATCATCATCATCATCATCATCATCATCATCATCATCATCATCATCATCATCATCATCATCATCATCATCATCATCATCAATAGAGTTTTAAAGTTGTTTTCTCGGTAAAACTCCGGAAATAGCATAGCCAACTTTTTCCAGTGAACAGAACTCACTGCTTTAGCACTTCAAAAACTAAAACCTAATCATGGAGAAGTTAACATATGTTTTGCATTAGCTAATTACTCTAGCTATAGCCAGGATGCTTATGTAATCAGTTCTTGGAAGATCATTGTGTTGATAACAAGGATGGGGACTCAAGTCAAGTTGGACTTAAGTCACACGGATGACTCTGCTCAGAGGCAACTTGGGTTTTCTCTTCTTCTATGACTTGGACTCAATTTGTGACTTGGAACCCCTCCTCTGTCTCTTTTTTTTTCTGAGAAAAGGGCTTGTGTTTAATATGGAAGTCGGGGCATAGGGGTCAGGAGGACTTGTTATCAAAGACTTAGGTCTGAACCCAAAGCCTTGCCAACAGCCCCTGGTTAATAATACAATTGTCATACTCGTCATCATTTTTCCACTGTGCTGGACTTCCACCATAAATACTGGCTGAAATCCTGTTGCTTATCATAGTAAATCACAACTAGGGTAGGCTCACTGATACAGTAGGGATCTGGTGAGGCAACTCCTCTGTAAGACCCATTGATTCGGCGGGCCTACTTTAACTGCAGTCACTGTGTTTGTATACCTGTAGCCTCAATACCATACTCTGACTGTTTGTAAAAGTAGGCTGCAATCTACAAAAGCTCAGATTGAGGTGAACTTGTTAATCATGCCATGGGCTTTTCTGAAACCCTTTTTTTGTCACTTAGGTTATACCAGACTAACATAGCTACATTTTTGACAACTCCTTACAGCATGTCATACCTGCCTCAATTCTACTTATTACAATTCGAGGAACGATCCCTAAATTTAACCCTTTCTTAAAATTTTCAGTCTCAGTCCAGCTCTATATATTTGTTTGATTGGTTGACTGATTGATTGATATACCACAACCATCTAGCAGAAAGCTACTCTGGGTGGTTTACAAACATAAATAAAATATAAGAAAACACATTAAACAACTTATAATAGTAAACAGACTCGTCAATCAAAACCGACATGACATAAATAATAATAACAATAATAAAAAGGACAGGTAAACACAAATAAATCAAAACCATTTAGCTATTTGAAATGGGAAAAAATGAAAAAATAAAGAGCTGGTAGAGAATTATCATAAGGCTGACAGGAAGAGTGGTGCCCTATTTATATAAGGACATTGGAATAGAATAATCAGGGAAGGCCAACCTATAAAGTCAGGTTTTCAGTAATTTGAAAAAGGCTTGTAGTGAGGGCAGCTGGTGAATCTCTTGTGGAACCTGGATCCACAAGTGGGATGCAACCACCGAGAAGGCCTGGTTCCTTGTTGTTACTTTCCAGGCATCCCTTGGAGTTGGTGCCTGCAGACGGCCAGGCTGGCTTGAACAAATGATCCTGGCAGTTCTTGGGAGGAGCCGTTCTGTCCGATACTGAGGTCCCAAACCGTTTAGGGATTTGTATGTTAGTACCAAAACCTTGAAGTCAATGTGGTAGCCAGTGCAGAGCAGCCAGAACAGGCGTAATATGCTGGGACCTTTTTAACCCAGTTAACAATCTGGCTGCTGTATGCTGCACTAGCTGCAGTATCTGCATTAACCTCATAGGCAGTCCCATGTAGAGAGCACTACAATAGTCTAATCTTGAGACTACAAATGTGTGAACACCCCAACATTCAGGAAGGCCTGCAGCTGTGCAATCCTCCACCGATGGTAATGAGCAGAGCGGACCACTGATGCCACCTGGGTCTCCTTGGTGAGCACCAGGTCCAACAGGACACCCCAACTGTGGACCCCGTACTTTATGGAGCGAGTTAGTCCCCCAAATGAGAGGGAGCTTCCCAAACCAATGACATCAGGGGTCCCCACCTGTGGGATCTCCGTCTTGCCTAGGTTCAGCCTCAGTCTATTACCCCCCATCCAGTCCAGCACAGCTCCCAGTCAGTGCTCAAGGGACAGAGCATCCACTGCAGAAGATGGAAAGGAGATACAAAGCTGGGTGCCATCCACATATTGGTGACACGAAGCTCCATACCCCCTTATGACCCTCCCCAGCAGCCTCATATAAATGTTGAAGAGCATGGGAGAGATGAACAACCCTTGTGGCACCCACAATTGAGGGACCAAGGGGCCAAAGTCATATCCCCCAGCTGCACTCTCTGGGGACAGTCCTCCAAAAAGGACCAGAACCATGCCAAAGCATGACCTCCAACCCCCAACTCAGAGAGCCTCCCCAGGCGGATACAGTGGTTGACAGTATCAAAGGCCAGTGAATGGCTGAGGACCAACAGGGATGTTTTGCCCGTCGGCCTCCCTCAAGAGGTCATAGTTCAGGGCAACCAATGCCGTTTCCTTACTATGGTGTGGCCTAAAGCCGGACTGAAATGGATCGAGGGCATTTGTATCATCCAGAAGACCTTGAAGCTGATCAGCCACCACCCTCTCCAAGACCTTGCACATAAAAGGAATATTGGTGAAAGGCCTATAATTGCCATTTTGGTCTGCCGCCACGTTAAAAATTTTTTGAATGGGCCTAATGAGTGGTGACTCCTTGAGGACGGGGGGAACACTGCCTTCCCAAAGAGACCCATTAATTATTGCTGAAGCCCATTCATTAGTAAACATCCTGGCTGCTTTTATTAGCCAGGCCAGGCAAGGATCCAAGGAGGAGGAGGAGGCCTGGCAGCGATCAAGGACTCTGTCAACCTCATTTGACATCATAGGCTGAAAGCTGGTGAAAGGTTTCAAGCAAGGCGATGCGCTGGACATCTTGGCTCGATCTACTGTTTGCAAATGGTGGTCCAGGCCCCAGTGGATGGCCTCAACTTTAGATTTTTAAAATGCCCCAAATTGGTCACAGGAAATGTTAGGGGGAGACCTATCACTGTGACCAACTTGAGATAGATTGTACACTATACAGAACCATTCAGCCTAATGGTTTTGGGCTTCGCTTATCCGGTTAGCAAAGTATGCTCTTCTTGGCCTTGGTCTTAGCTGAATAAATGGAAGATGTGATCTTGACAGCTTTTAGATTAGTTTTCATTGGGATCTGCCTTCAGATGCTCTCTAGCCTCCTCTGGTTTTGCTTCAGAGCTCACAAATCCTGGTTAAACCAGGCAGCTGGGTGAGCCCAGGCACAGAGGAAGCGTCTGGGTGCAGCCGTGTCATCTGCCCTGGTGGCCGCCAGGGTGTTGACAGGAGTGCCAACCAGTTCAGTGGATAACCCCTGCATGGCATCATGGAAACCCACTGGGTTTCCAGGATAAGCTCTATAACTCAAGATTAATTGAGGGAAAGGAGTTTTAGACCTATTACGAGGCCACATAAGACAAATGAGAGGAAAACTAGGTGGGCATCAAATAGCTCTTGCTCTCTCCTGAAGCCTCTGTTAGTGAGCAAACCTGTCTATGTTCACATGGCCGGTATTATTTTATCAAAACACCCTGTTGCTTTTAGGTGTGGTGGAAGATGCTACTCCATGGCTAAAGTGCAAGAGGCAGTCCAGCTGTGTAGGGGAAGGGCTACAATTTTGTCTTTCAACTCAAAGAGCAAAAAACAAAAAAAAGAGTGGGCCAGTTGTGTTAATTCAGTAGCCCAGCTGACTAGCACTGATAATTTCATTTCAGCTTCCAAATAAAGCTTCGCTAAAAGCGCAAAGTCTAACCGTGCAGGGAAATGGATGTTCTTTTTCAAGGGTGAGGAACTTTGTTCTGGAACTCAAGGTAGCCTTTGATGCGGATTCTGTGGTGATGTTGCCATAAAGTGGTTGCAGTCGGACGGGATGCTGTATGTTTCCTGGTGCAGTGCTCGGTCGAGGACAGGTGGCCTAGACAATTTTTTAAAAGCAAGGGAGGGGGGAGAGACATTTTAGAGCCAACATCCTGTGTGTTTATAAAATCTAATTGTCTTTCTCTTCATGGCATAGAAATTAGTCCAAGGCCCTGAATACAGTACTTAAATGAAAAGTGGAACAAATAATCTCAGGACTACAAAGAGTGAAATCCTATGCTAATTAATTAATTAATTCTGACACTCAGGTGTTTGCAGTACTGAGAAAGTGCATACACAAAACAAAAGATGATATTTCTGTACGATGTGATGTTTGTGAAATAGAAGAGGGAGAAACATCCTGAGATTCTTCTTTTCATTTTTTACTGGATGACATTTAAAAGTGAAATGTAAGGGAAGAAAAATAGCAGAATGGAAGAAGAGAAGTAAACGTTTACTATTTTTGTTCTTGTTCTGTTTATTTGTTGTTTGTTTTTGTGTTTTTGTTTTTTGCTTCTGTTGGTGGTAAGGAATATGCATGTCCTGAAAGGAGAAATGCAGGAATTAGAGTGGCAATGGGAACTTTTAGTAGGTGTTTCTGTAAGAAAAAAGGAGAGGAGTAACCCATCATAGGATATTCTTATAGAAAAATATTGCCACACCTTTCTTAGGGTTCAGTGTTATCTTTTTATCTTGAACCTACAAACCTAAAAAGCTGGAGTGAGGAACAGTCAGCCAGATATGGGCCCTCATGGCCATTCTTCAAAAACTGGAGCCTCCATATTCCAGTGACATGATAGAATTTTTAAAATCACATTTTTCTGCTAGGAAAAGGTATGCAGGAAAAGGGTAATTGTACTTAAGGGGAGAACAACCAGAAGCTGCTAGGAAGCATGGTAGTTCTCTAGCACAAGTTGTGAATTGCCTCAAATATCATGTTTTATCAAAGTTATTCTAAGAAATAGCAAGTTGAGAGTTAAAAACAACAACAACACTTCTAATGGACACTGCACACTGATTATGGCAAGCCAGCCCTGACCATGTGACAGGAGGTCCTATAACAGGATCTGGTGACTTCCGTGAGATCCAATGAGCTTGTTCAGCCCCACTGCACACACTAACTTGATAGTAAGTCCAACTGAGCCTAATGGCTTTGCTGGTTGGGGATGATGAAAGATGTGATCCAATATATCTGAAGAACACTTGGTTTGGTAAATGCTGAGCTACAGTGTTGGACCTCAGCAAGTGAGGGCATGAGTAAAGTGAATAGAGGGACGCTCCTCTCCCTCTCACAAAATACCAGAACTAGGGAACATACACTCAAATTGAGGGTTGGGAGAGTGAGAACAGACAAAAGATTTTTTTTTACCCAGTGTTTTGTTAGTCTGTGGAACTCCCTGCCACAGGATGTGGTGATGGCATCTGGCCTGGATGCCTTCAAAAGGGGGTTGGACAGATTTCTGAAGGAAAAGTCCAAAACAAGTTAATACCATGATGGAGATGTGTAATCTCCAGGCTTAAAACTAGGTACTTTAAGGGCCATATGCAGAGGAGAGGTATCAGAAGACAGATATCTACACTAATGTACTTCCAGAGGCATTTGGTGGGGCCACACTGTGAGATACAGGAAGCTGGACTTAGATGAGCCTTTGGCCTGATACAGCATGGCTCTTATTATGTTTTTATGTTCTTATGTAAGGCTTCAATTCAAATCCCCATTTCACATCAAGATTGGACTTGTGTAAGTGTAATGCTCAAGTCATGGTTTTTCAGCCCTATCTACCTTTCTGGGTTGGTGTGAGGATAAACTCAAATAACTATATGCTGCTGCCTTGAAGGATTAGAACAGTACAGAAATGTGACTAATAAACGAACATGACCATCTCCCAATGGAGCAGAGTTGGTAGCCTTCATTTGGATTCCATTCTGAATATACCTGCAGCCTGTGATGAGACAAATGGCAAGCTACACTCACACTTTAGCTGTGTACAATCTTTGTTGACTGAGAAGTCACATTACACACTCACCAAATGAACTGACTGTCCTCTGTTACCTAATTTGCGATGCCCAGAGCGATTCCTTGGAGCAGTGGGTGGGTGAGGGGAAAGCTGGTGATCTGCCTCTTCTGTTGCTCTTCTAGATCGCTCCACCTACATAAAGAGAACATTGAGACACCTATCGGACCATAAATTTAACAGATTTTTAACAGAAGTGCTCCTTTAAGAGGTGGATAACATCTGCTTGTTACAGTATGTGATTTTCCTCTCTGATGCATGTTACATTTAGCATGTACTTTTTGTGACTGCTAACTAGAGGTAGAAAATAGATTTAATTTGCAAATCCCATGAAAGGGGCCTCGGGAGGTGGTGACTGCTCCAATGCTGGTGGTGACTGCTCCAGTGCTGGAAGCATTTAAAAGAAAACTGGGCAATGATCTATCAGATCGGCTTTGATTTAGACTGTTGCACTGAGCAGAGGATTAGACCTAATGACCTGATAGACCCCATTATTCTATATTTCTGTGCTATCTCTGAATCCATACATTTGCCTTTAGAAATCAGAAAACCAAAAGTAGCAACTTAGCCTTGAGAGATCAGTAAATGCCTTTTTTTTCCTTTTGTATAGATCTGCTTGTAACTGGGCACAAATACAACTGTGTAATATGAAGCAACAGAATTATAGAAATCAGCATTAACAAGGGAGGGACATCTAGTGGCTAATCAGTACAAGTGGTATAAGTAAAAGCAGCAGCAGCTTACAGAGCCTGACCCAACATACAATGTTCTGGTTTTACTGGCCAAGACAGGTACAGAGTTACAGTCAGAAAACAATGTTCCTTGTGGTACAAAGTGCATGTGTGTGTGGACACTCTACCTTGATTCTCTGAACACGCTCTCTCCTGGCAGAATTTTCCAGTTTTCTTTTTATCTCAACGTGGTGATGACGCTAGTAGAGATTTTAAGAACAAAGAATATTACATTTCTAAGAATGCCAGCATTGTAACTTTGTGCTGTGATTGACAGAAACTGTCACAACAGCTTTGTGGAACAGTCCCCACTGAGAATAGCTTCCTATACATTCCTATTACCTATCCAATTCAGCTACAATAACCACAAAATGTCTGTTTATAGTACATTCTCCTACACATCAATGGTTCTTATAACCTTCTGTCCTCAGGGGTTCTGGGCCTAAAATCCCTACCAGCTGTGATAGCCAAGATACTGGCCCTTCTCTGTATGACTGCCTTTCAAGAACACCTGGGAATTCAAGGTTGAAAATCACTGTTAAAGATAGCCATCACCCAAGAGAATGCCAAGCTGAATAAAATATCATGTGCTAATTTATACATGCAGAGCCAACATTAGAAATGATTTTTTCTAATTTAAGCGAGTTTGCATTACAATGGGGGGCGGGGGGGGGTTAGGGTATGGTAGCCAAGTTCTCCAAACGATCTTGGTCAAATATTGAAGACAGGTTTTTTTAAAAAAATAATATAAAATAGAAGCAATCCTCAACTAGACACTGCAACTTCTTAGAATCATGTTTATTAGTTACGCACTATTTCCTCGAAGGCTCTAGAGCTAAGGGCATAGCCTCTGTTTGGCTCTGGGAGTAATTGGTGACCCTTGGTTCCCAGAGATGGGTAAAAACCGTGACATCTGCATCCACTGAGGTGACACTTTCTGCCTCAAACTGATTCTAAAATGGCTGAAGATTCCATTTTGGGGGCTAATGTGGAACAAGTTAGTACCAATATCTGGTTAGGATTATTTGGGGGAATTTTTCTTTCCCTTACCCCAGCTATGTAATGGCCAACATGAAGAGTCTTTTAAGACTCAAAAGCTAGCCTGTTTGTAAGATTTTATTGATCTAATAAAAGTGTTCCCCAACCCTTGTTTTTGTTTTTATAACTGGCTCAAGAACCATAGTGCCCCCTCTTTTTTTTTTACTGAACCTAGGTAGGTTTTTCATTCAAGGCATAAAAGCCAGAGCGCAGAGAGAAAAAGAAGCAGGAGGCATCACTAGTGAAAATACCATGAGATTGTTTGCCATTAAAAAAAAAAAAAACCTAACCCCTCTTCTGTTTCCTCTAAATCCCCTTCTCACTTGAAGACCAGAAGCCTCTCCTTTCCTTTCATTCCAAGACTTCGCACTCTCTGTTTTCCAAGCCCCTCTAAGGAATGAGAACAATGAAAGAACAGAAAAATGTCTACTATACTCCAAACCAATTAAAAAGTTTTCTTAATTCCTCACTCTTCTATGGACAGAGAGTCGAGTCTGGGAAAGTACAGGAAATGGTATGGAAATGCATGTCCACATCCAGATCTTCTTTCTAAATTCCATTGGCAAATTGTTAGGAACCACTGGTCCAGGTGATCCATAAGGCCCCTTCAAAAATGTTGGCACTGCAAGGTGTTCCTGCTCAGCTGACTAGGGGGAAAGGGAAGATGGCAGCCCTCTTGTTAAATAACCTCCATCTTTGTATATGTCTGTCTATGACTGAGGCGGCATCTTCCGTAGGATTCCATGATTCTAAGGCAGTTGGTCTCAACAGTTGTTTTATGCTCTGAGAGGGAGAAGCAGCATAGATAATTTCTTTCAGACACAGTAAGAGTATAAAAGCTGACATCTTAGAGAGACTTCGACCCCTGAAATCTCTGATCTATGGATCTCCTCCTGAGCTATATAAATTGTACACAGGATCAATCACGGAACACGTCAGCATCACAAAGGGAAAGAGAAGGTAGGGATGATTGATAGATCGAATAAAGCCTAAATGAAGTCTACCTCCAGCCATGTCTCCACTTTTTGTGTGAATGAGATAGTATCTGTTCCACTCAGTCCATTCTCACTCCTTGTATCTAAGTCTCTCTTTGTTCTGGCAGGTGTTCCTTGATTTTTGGTGTTCATGTGGAGAGAAAGAAGCACTTCCCTGATAGACTGTGACAGGTTCTTGAGTACTCAGATGGGACATGACCTCCAGGCACCTTACTCTCAGGAGACGCCTGTGTGGAACCTGGTGACCGTAGGGACCCTTGCATTCTGAAATGATGCCAACTTATTCATTCTGGCCAATTATGCATTACTTTTCTAGCTTGTCTTCCACCCCTAACTTTATTCCCTGCTTATATGAAATTGCTATGAAAAGTATTATTCATGTAGTAATATTACTAATATATTTCAATCACAGTTTTTGATTTTCAAATCATAAAGGAGAAAAATAATAGCACATAGTTTTAAGTAAACTCATATTAAATTAAGAAAAAGATAGCTTGAGCTGTTACTATTAAGTGTTGTAGACTCACAAAGCCATCATGTTGTTATCTTGATTAGCATTCATTTGCATTATAATCATAACAGAAAATTATCTTTGCAGTCCTCAACTAAACACAACCTCAAGCACTACTTTTCATGATATTTTAGAAGCAGTAGCTGCAAAGTAGCCGTACTTCCATGTCAAGGACCTTGTGGAATATGGCCTGAGCTAAACATTCCCGTATGTACTTCTGGTGATCCTTCCTCATGACATTCAGACGGTATTCCTTCTCTGGTATTATTCTTCCACTTCTTGAGATCTGCCACAAAAAAGGGGGGTGTAAAATGGTAAGTACAGAGAATGAAAGACCAGAAGATACAAGACTGCAGGAAATGTATACAGTAAATGGGGACTTGGTGTACCAGTGACATACCCAGTGTAGTGTAGTGTAGTGTAGTGTAGTGACAGATGAGGACTTAGGAGCCCTGAGTTCAAACTCCATTCTGCCATGGACTGTATGTGTGTGCAGAATTTGTAAAACCACTCCTTTAATATCTCACTTACATTGAAAATCCTATTAGGGTCACTATAAGTCCATTCTGACTTGACACATATAACAATGTGCACTAGCATGTCCTCAGGACCTTGCCACACATTTCCAAGACATTGGATCAAAGTACTTTAGATTAGAAAAGATGGGATTTATTCTATATATTTGTCTTCCTGACTACTAGTTGGGGGGAACTGAAGCTATTGAACAAGATCCAAAGACACATGGCAATTTTGTAATTCCAGGAGGTTTCAGTGCAACACCAACTGCTTGTGAATTGGACACAAGTTCCCATAGTAGTTTGTGACGTAAGAGCAGCTGTTCAAAAGACCCTTAAATAGAACTAGTCCTTTTTGTGAAGGTAAGCACTTCTTTGAAATCTAGCACCTTTGTTTCATTCCCAAAGGAGTTTTGTGTATCACATTTTGCACAAGCATGCAAGTGATGGGCTGGGTTTGGGGAGCTGCAAATTCTAGATCACAACCAAGCATGAAATTCTCTGGAAGACAATGAGAAAATGAATCTTTCCCACCCAAACCAACCTCACAAGGTTGTTGAGAAAAATAAGTGGCGAGTTAGGTAAATCACACTGAGTTCACTGGAAGACAGGAACTAATGAATAATGTAATTGGATAAACAGAATAGGGTAGATAGGAATAGCAACAGACACATTCAGCACCACGGGCACATATGATTTGTCGGTTATCTCTTTAAAATACTTTGTAGTGGATGCTAAAGTAAGGTCAGCTATACCATTATCTGGAACGAGGCGGTTATCTGAGATAGCAGGGTGCTGAGTAGAGATGGGCACGACTTAGCGCAATTTTCGTTTTCGTTTTTGTTTTTCATTTTCGTTACGTAACGAAACGAAAAACGGTTCAAAAATGGACCGAAAACGGAAATGAAACGACTAATTTTGAGCCAGTTTTCGTTTTTCGTTACTGGAAAAGCACTCAATGGAGCTAAATGGGGAGAAACGAAAAAATTTTCATTTTCGTTTTTGGTTTTCGTTTTCGTTACGTAACGAAACAAAAATGAAAAATTTTGAAAATTAGCTCACGAAAACGGAAACGAAACGAACCGGACCCCTAGCCAAAAACGAAAACGAAAACGAAAAAATTTTCTGAGTCGTGCCCATCTCTAGTGCTGAGAGCAATAACATTTGTTCCTTTACGACTACGGCCTGCATGACTACTGCTACCTCCACAGAAACTTTCTTGCTGTCCTCATATAGCTGCACAGCTCCTTGTTGCTCTTGGTGTTACTGCTTTGCAGCTATATATGCACAGCTGCTTTTCCTCACACACCCTCACTTGCATTTGCTTGTCTTCCTCATCCCTGCCATTGCCATTTTGGTGGCTATTTACCACATACAAGCTCTCTTTCCCATGGTCACTTGCTGCTGTTGCCATGTGCCATTGCTGTCACATAAGAACATAAAAACAGCCTTGCTGGAACAGACCACAGCCCATCCAGTCCAGCATTTTGTCTCATAACAGTGGCTCAACATTTGCTTCAGGGTATTCCCAAGCAGATGTTTTCAGCTGTTTATGATTCCCTGCAAATGGCATTGAGAGATATCCTGCCTATCTCCCCAACCCGGAGGTTGTCCTTAGGCATCCATAATGAAAGCCCGTGATACCCTTGTTATCCATAAACTTGTTTAATCCTTTCTTAAAGTGTTCAAGGCTCACAGCTGTCACCACTTCTTCTGGCAGGGAATTCCATAGACCCGTGATCCTCTGGGTGAAAAAGTACTTTCTCTTATTTGTTTGAAATCTAGCACCCAAAAGTTTCATGGAGTGCGCCCTAGTTCTAGTGTTGTGCAATAGGGAAAACAGTTTTTCCTTATCTACTTTGTCCACACCATGTATGATTTTATAAACTTCAATCAGGTCACTTCTCAGATGCCGTTGTTCAAGAGTGAAGAGGCCCAGCCGTTGCAGCCTCAGATGGTAAGGAATGTGTTCCAGTCCCCTAATCATTCTGGTTGCCTTCCTCTGCACTTTTTCCATTTCCATAATATCCTTCTGGAGGTATGGTGACCAGAACTGTACACAATATTCCAGATGGGGCCTCATCATAGATTTATAAAGAGGCAAAATGACAATTGCTGACTATAACCTTCCTAATAACCCCTAGCATTGAGTTTGCTTTTTTCACTGCTGCAGCACACCGGGTTGATACCTTCATTGAGCTGTCCACCAGGACACCAAGGTCCCTTTCCTGGTTTGAGGCAGAGAGTTCAGACCCCATCAGTTTATAAATGTATTTATTTATTTATTTTTGCCCCAACGTGCATCACTCTGCACTTACTAATGTTAAAGCTCATTTGCCACTGGTTTGCCCATTCCCCCAGAGATCAGCTGAACCTCATCCTTCCATCAGTGTGTATGATTCCTATATTTTTCTGTTGGTGTCTAGGGTAGCTGTGCATGTATCCCCTAAAAAATGTGATTCATTTCCCTTAAAAGAGGAAATGAATCACATGCCAAAAAAAAAGAAGTCAAAAGAGAGTGCAGACTTTAATAAAATGTTTGTGGGTGTGTATTAACATGCATTGATGCATTTTTAGAAACCATTACTTCAGTTTAAAGAGAAATACAACACATTTTACCCCACACTAGTGATAACGTCACCCGTGTGTCTACACAGTCTGCTGTCCAGATGTTAGCAGTGATAGACAACATCAACTTGTTAATTGTCTTCTACCCGAACATCAGTCTGGGTGTAATATGGCAGATGGTCAGTCCATTGTTGAAAAGACTTTAGAACTGTCACCAGGTGGAGTTCTCAGATTAAGGTCTAAGGTTTTAATAGAGAGGCCCACCTGTAGGTCTTTCTAGTCTGTCCTGAATGGCATCTCTCATGTTGTACATGACACCATTCTAGACTTCCTGCTCCCTTCAAGAATAGCTTTTAAGCACACCTGGGTAGTTAGGAGGCCTTCAAAAGCCCCAGTAAATATGGCTCTTTTGATCCCAGCTTAAAGACTTTTCTTTGTTTCCTTTGGAAAAGAACCTCTTTTGATATAATCTTGCAGGTAGCCTTCAAATTAAAAGGTGGAAACATGAAATCACATAGACTTGAGTAGCTTCATAACAGTTCATACTGATGCTTGATTTAATAGCTTCACAGTTATGCAGCTATTAAATCTAGTAGCAGTATGAACAGTTACGAAGCTATTCCAGAACAAATCATATCTCAAAAACTATGTAACAGACAAATGGTACTACATGGCTTAATATCAGGTTTACTGTTTTATGCTATGCCGTGATAGAAAGGATTTAATATATGCTAAAAGCCCGAGTTCTATGCCAAGAGAGCAAGTATAGGCAGACCTCATCAATCTATCTCATCTAAATGTCTGCAGCAGCATTTAAATGGGATGCTATTATATTATTGATAGTCAATCATCGGTATTAAGACAGAACAAAGCTTCAGTTCCCACTAATATTTCTTCATCAGTCTTTCCCACTGTTAGACATCTCTTGAACTTAGAACAGTCTTTCTTATTTGATTTCAAATGTCACTTGAAAATGCTAAATGTCTCATTAGGTGGCAGAATCCATCCCCCAATAGCTTTTATTCAGATGTCTTAGAACCAAGCCTTTTACTGCCCCCCCATCTCACGAAGATTGTCCTCAGAATATACATTTATCTCTAATTTTTGTTCAGTGCCAAAGGGAAGATGGACCTGTCCTATTTACTTTCTTGAACTGATTTGTTTTGCAACTCCTGTGCAAGTGTGTAAAAGATGTCCCTATTAAATTCAGCAGCAATACCAAAGCACAATTGACAACTAGACAGTGAACCCTTTATTTTTGTTGTTGTGTCATTACAGTCGTGACCGCCTCTTCGTGACCCCATGTCCATGGAGTTTTCTTGGCAGGAATACTGGAGTTGCTGTCCAATTCCTACTCCAGATACCTACAGCACCTGGTATTCTCTGGTGGTCGCCCATCCAAATACTAGCCAGGCCTGACCCTGCTTAGCTTCCAAGATCAGGCGAGAGTGGATGTGTTCAGGACATCTAGGCCTGCTCAAATGGCACAAACATGCAAAGCTAGCCTCAACCACCTTCAAGCACATAAGAATATAAGAACATAAGAGCCATGCTGAATCAGGCCAAGGGCCCATCTAGTCCAGTTTCCTGTATCTCACAGTGGCCCCGCCAAATGCCTCTGGGAGCACAGAAGACTAGGTATCTGTCTCCTGATACCACTCCCCTGCATCTGGCCCTTGAAGTACCCTGGTTTTAAGCCTGGAGATTACACATCTCCATCATGGTTTGTAACCTGTGATGGATTTTTCCTTCAGAAATCTGCCCAATCCCCTTTCGAAGCCATCACTCTTTCTGTCACCCTATATATCACTGAGTTTCTACAGGGAAAAACCTCCTCTATCTTTAGAGGGTCTCTTTCTTCTTGATTCCAAGCCCTGAACAAGATTTCAAATCATGTAGAGACAGCCTCCACGGATAAAAGAGGCCCTTCCACTTACAATATTGCCGCCTATGTGTAGAAGGCAATTGAAATGGAAATGGATGGACTAGCACTAGTCCGAGAGATCTAAAAACTGAAGGGTAGGCATCTGATCTGGGAAGCTTCCCTTCTCACTCCCGTCAGAACCACTTGTGGCTAACTGGGTCCCACTCCTCACATGTTGAGCAGAGCAGGCTCTTAATCCCATTCAGATTTATGAGATATACATCAAAGGAAACACGTCTAGAATTACTCTGTTAGATGATTTTCCATTCCTCTGCTGTTTTCCTTGAGTAAAAAGAGAGGCCAATGTGAAAAGCAAAAAGAGGTTGTTTGGGGTTAAACTTATCGTTCTTTTTTCCCAACGAAGCTGCCAATATTATGACAGGTTCCATTTGAACACAGAAAACATTTAGGAGGTGATGGAGAACCTGGTGGGTAAATAAGAAAAGGGCAGCTAACTTTCTGTTTACTGTTGCAATGCATGCAGATATTATGGCAAGTCAATTCTTCACCTAAAATTATGCTTTTATTAAATATTTAGGGTTAAAAGGTGATATTATTATTGGGCAGCAGGAGGAAAAGGTATGCACGTTGACCATAAAGACCAAATGGCCATACTTGGAAGACTTATAGAGGAGGATCAGGGGAGGCTCCCTTGTACATTTGTTGTCTCTAGGTGCATGTGGCAATTTCCTTGGGGGGGGGGCTATTTGGTGGTGCATGACTCAAAGATCCTGAAATGAACTTTGGTGCAATGTTCATGTCTCTAGTCCATTTTATGGGGTTATAAAGTAAAAAACAAACAAATTTATGAATTGATTCATCAATTCATCAGGAAAAAAATCATCAATTCATTTTTGTGATTAGATTATCCTGACTAATCACGATTCAAAACTAATCACCATTTTTCTGATTCTTCCCCATCACTGTCTAATACTATTTTATTTTATTTATTTATTTTTACATTTCTATACCGCACCAGTTTTCCCATAGGAACCCTAGGCAGTTTACATAGATCAGCAGATCGACAATATAAACAGGCAATAACAACACATCAATCAATGACCAATAGATCACTCGGTAAACAAAACTAAAAGCAAAGGGCCCGGCAAGAGGCACAAGAAAAAGATGGGAAATGCAAACAAAACACAGGGGTGAACAACAGACACATTAGTGATCTATACTAATACTGGTATAGTCATTATTCCTATTAATCCTTCATGCCAATGTTACATGAACAGATACTATTGACAACAACTCAGTTTTCAATTTCTTTTTCAGCTTGGTTGCTACAAATTATTCCTTACCTCTATGTAAATAGGAGCATTTTCAATTGATTCCCCCCCTACCAGATGCTAATTACATAGCTGCCTATGGTTATATGACATTTCTAGTTGGTTCAGGCTTTTCTGTGAGAATAAGAAAATAACCTAAAATGGAAAGTGCCGTCAAGGGAGGCATAAAACCCCTCTGCTCTCATGGACTGCTTTGTCAATAGGCTAAAACAGATAATGAAATTCTAAACTCTGGAGATGAAAATGAAATGTTTCATATTGAAATGAAACAGCCATGTTGGCCGCATGGTTCCTTCCCTCTTCTCAGTGTGTCAACATATTCTGAAGTGATTCAACCCTGAATCCCTACTCTAGCTTGGAAAAGTTACTATATCTGAGCACATCTGGAAAGTTACTATTTGTGAGTACAACTCTCATAAGCATCCAATGGCCATGCTGACTGGGGAACTATTATCATCCAAAACAGGGATTTTTTTCAAAGCTATGGTCTATGCCGACACAATCATGTTTAAATCATGGTGGTTCCTCCAGTCAACTCATCTCTGGTGTTCGATTTCTCCTGCTGCTGAAGTGATGCTTGATGTGAGTAGTTGAAAGAGATTGTAATACAAAGACATGTGGCCAATAGCAACCCTAGAGGAAAAGACTTTTCTCCTGCCACTTCCCCGAGGGTCCTTGCAATCCACTCCTATGCATATTTATTCAGAAGAAGAGATGGGCACGAAACAAAAAAAAAAATCATTTTGATTTTTTGTTTTTCATTTCATTTCCTAACGGGGGGAAAACGAAGTGCCCTTTAAAAAGCAAAGTGAAATGAAATGGAAATTTTCATTTTGTTCCATTTCGTTTTTCATTTTTTAAATTATTTATTTTGACAAGCACCGATCTCACCGCTTGTAAAAAAAAAAGTGCTGATCAGCTGGTTGGCGAGAAAAATAGAAATTTTAAAAAGCCACCGACCTGCTTCCCCATGAACCAGCTGGTCAGTGGGAGGGAAAAAAACAAAGGCCTCCTCACAAGCCAGCTGGTTGGTGGGAGGGAAAAAAAACCCTGCCAACTGGCCGCCCTGCACATCAGCTGGTTGACAGGAGGAAAAGGAAACACTGCCAACTGGCCTTCCCATGCACCAGCTGGTCGGCGGGAGAAAAAAAACAAAAACGCTGACCACCCCCCGCATGCCAGCTGGTCAGTGGGAAGAAAAAAAACCACCGAGTGGCCTCCCTGTGTGTCGGCTGGTCAGCAGAGGAAAAAAACCCACCAACCGGCCTCCCCGTGTACCAGCTGGTTTGCGGGAGGAAAAACAAAACAAAAACAAAATCCGCCGACCAGCCTGCCCGTGCATCAGCTGGTTGGCATGAGAAAAATACTGCTAACTGGCCTCCCTCGACACCAGCTGACTGATGGGAGAAAAAAACCTGTCGACCGGCATCCACACGCACCAGCTGCTCAGCAGGAGTTTAAAATTAAAATGCCAGCCAGCCGGCCCGGCCCCAACAGTGTAAAAAAAAAATGAAAAAATGAAAATGAAAATGAAAATGAAACAAAACAAAATACGAAATGATTTTTTTAAAAAATCAATTCATAATAAATTAAACAAAGCAGAGGGAAAAGAAACAAAAACTGAAACAAAACACCATTTTGGCGTTTTGTGCCCATCTCTATTCAGAAGGAAGTCCCACAAAGTTCAGTTGGGCACCCCTTAGAGAATGAACATAGGGCTGCACGCCTGGCACATACTGCTGGCTGTATTATGCTGTCAGCATTAAATGTTGTCACAATGATTAATGACAGCTGTGATTGCACTGCCACACATTTTTAGTAATGCCACAGCATTAAGGGGCATTTTTGCTAGGTAGCTAGCCTTTGTCCTTTTTCTTTTTTTAAGACTGAGTGGTGAATAAAATATACCCAGGAGGAAGCTGGGGGAAGGAAGCAAACGGAGAAATCAAGTTCTCACTGTCTAACCATTTCATGATTACAGAGCTCAATAAGGACCCAAAGGACCTGCATTCAAATACCCACTTAAACAAATCACAGGAGTCACTCTTAGCGTAACAAGCTTCATAAGGATACTACTACTACTACTACTACTACTACTACTACTACTACTACTACTACTACTACTACTACTACTACTACTACTACTACTACTACAACAGGTAAGGAAAAACCATGTCCAACATGAACAATACAGGAGGAAGAATGAAATAAAATGCCATTAACATAGGCTACAATCCTGAAATCCCTGGGATTCAGCTCTACTAAACTGACTTATAATTACAAGGGAGTGGATGTATATAGGACTGGACCATACATGTATGAAATAACCCAAAGGAAAGGTTTTAAAAATTGCAAACCTACCAGTCCTGATCTTAGAAGGTGACGTCTTATCCTAGTGTTGCTGAAATAGCCGGCAAGGTGTTTGTCTGTTAGACTGTTGTAATTTGCAAGGAATCTGAAACAAAGTCATCATACTATTAGATATAAGAGCCCAGAGATTATTAGTTATAAGAACCCAGAGAATTATATACTGAAAAAAACACAAGGGACTGAAGGACTTACCAACATCAGTTACATTAAGAATTCATCAGAGTGATACCTGGGTGAAAATCAAGACTCGGGAAGTACAGGCCTTTACAAACCACATCAATGAAGTGGACCCTAATGTTAAGTTCACTAGGGAAGACACCCAAGACAACAGGCTGGCTTTCCTGGATTGTGCAGTCATCATCAGACCCGACCGTGGCCTGGGAGTAGAAGTTTACAGGAAACCCACCTACACAGATCATTTCTTACTCCCACCATCCATTACAACACACATTAGGAGTCATCAGGACCCTAAACCACAGAGCAAGAACATCCCCACCTCCACAGAAGCCAAGAAGAAGGAAGACAGGCACCTGAAGACAGCACTTGAGGCCTGTGGATATCCAAAGTGGGCCTTCAACAAAGCAGTGTGCCGACCCAAAAGGACAATGGATCAGGCTGAGACCCAGAGCTGACAGAAGAACTTGGTCATTCCCTACATGGCTGGAGTGTGAGAAGCTTAAAAGGATTTTTGGCAAACACCACATCCCTTTTTATTTCAAACCCACAAAACAGACAAAGGGAGAGACTCGTCTACCCAAAGGACCCGACACCAAAACACAAAAAGGAGCAATATAGTATACATGATCCAATGCAGCGAAGAGTGTGCAGACCTCTACATTGGAGAAACTAAACAGCCATTAAACAGTACGGTGGCCCAACATAGGAGGGGCAACAGCTCAGGACCAGAATCAGCAGTACACCTCCACTTGAAGGACAAAAGGCACTCATTCAAATATGAGGATGTACACATATTAGACATATTAGACAGAGAAGATAGGTGGTTTGAGAGAAGGGTCAGGGAAGCCATCCATGTGAGCATTATGTGTGCTACTTATCAGGCAGTGATTTCAACAGACAAATAAAAAGTACTTCACACTTCCACCACCAAGGCCATAGCTAATGACCCAGAATTTATGGGTTTTAGCACCTTAGGCCATTGTTCAACTAATGGCCTATTTCAGACCAGGGTTGAAGTCAAGGTGAATTATAAAATGGAGGACTCGCAACTAGCTTTCCTCAGACTGACGAAACTGTTTGGATGAGCAGCGAAACGTTTCAATCTCTCAAGAAAAGAAGTCCAGTTGCCATGACTCAACTTCCAGAAATACTTCATATACTTCTACACTTAGCATCAACAGATGTCTTTGATATCGAGATGCTACTATTACCTGTAGCATAACAGTGAAACCTTAGTCTTCCAGATGTTGCTAGACTCCAGTTTCTATTCGTTCTTCTTCAGGACCAGTAATCCCAGCTGGCCCTGCCCTGCTTACTCAGGCAGCTGACCATTCCTGAAGAAAGAGCCTGGTGCCACACAGAGCCAGGTATGTGGACCAGCGGGGTGGGGGGGGGATGGGCCTCCCTTTGTATGAATATTTACGAAGCATAAAATGCCCACCTCTGGTTCTAAGACCTGTCGTACAGTGGTGGTTGTAGAGTGTCTGAACCTGTACCTGTGTCCTTAAGTACACTTCCATGGGTCAAACATTTCTTAAAGAAGGTGCCTTAAAGAAGGTGTTTCACTGATATTACTTTGTGGGTGTGTTGTGGTAATGACATGGCAGACATAACTGCAAATGCATCTCTTTCTAACTCCAAGCAAGTAAATGAAACTTGCAGAGTAGATGCATTAATTGGCTTAGCCTCAATTACCCTCTGTTCTTTCACTGTGCATTAGCCCAATGATTTTGAAAGGGGTTGAAAGGCTATCAGATTGCTGAGTTATAGCAAACAAAGGAGCTCTCCTGGTGAGAAAGGAGGGAGTCAGAAAAACATGACAAAGGTAAAAAAAAAAAAACCTTAACAGGGAGAAAAGACTGGCAGGAAGTTTATTTCTGGTTTCACAATAATCCCACAGGTAGGCTATACCAGATAAATTAAACTTTAAACAATCAGTTTAGTTGGCCATGTCATACTTGGTGATTATGATTAAACACTGGTGCTATGGCAACTGCTTTATACAGTATTACTTCCTTTCTTTTGTAGCCTGCACTTGCATCTGAAACCACTGAATTAAAGTAATTAAGCCAAGTATTGACGTATATAATGCCACTTGGACCTGGTGTGCTGCTTTAAAGGGTACAGATTAAATTTAACCTAATACTCTTTCATTAACTTCCTTCTGGGTATTTCATGACTGAGATAACAAGTGCAAACACACCTAATCTCAGATATCAGAGAAGCAACAGCAACCTTAGCTGTGAATCCTTATAGAATATTGTTTCACTTCAATTGTGAGCAGTCTCTCTTCAGCAAAATGTCCAGCTGAACTAGAGTATTGGATGAGCACCTGATTGAAACAACAGCTATAGTATTACAATACCCAAGATAACATGTCATCTTCAAAAACCTCTTTTTCCTGGTTGCTACAACTAATTCCAAAAGAAATGACATATATGGACATTCTCACTTCTAACTTGCAAAGACCCATCCAAGATTATGGTCTGCAAAGTTTGAACTCAATATGTTTTTCTATCAGTATTCATTAATTTGCCATTACTATCCAAGTTGGATAACAGATAGTTGTGAAGTGGCTGTGATGAATGACCAGATAAGAGTAAACTGGTGTTACTAATGCATACACAGCTGTCCATATAGGTACCCCATTTTCTCCAGTGTGAAAAATGTTCACCATTCGTAGGATATGCATTTGGGGGCATGGATGAGTATGAGGCAGATGTAAATCTATTGGAGCTTTAATTGCTTTGGCAGATGTGCAATTCCCAGGCTAAACTACAAGTTTATGTAGATTCCTTTCTATGTGTTTCTACACATTTCAATGTATACCCTTGTTAACTTGATGGTTTAACAAAAGACCATATGCTGTTCCCTACTGTTCTCTGTGCCCACACATCTCCATCTCTCTCCTCTCCCCAGATGTATCATACAATGGAAAATAATACAGGGACTTATTTAAAACCAGAGAAAAATTACTAAGTGGTTCAGAGTTTTGGAAATTCTGATAAAATTTCCTTTTTGATACACAGTAGAAGTACAAAGACCTACAGAGGAGAGTTGCTACAATTTCCCCGGAGTCCACCTCTTTCACATTAACTGGCATTTAAGTCTCAATAACTCACTCTGAGACATTAGTAGGAAAAATAATTAAAATGTTTCTTTATTTAGGTTTCTTTAAATTACAAATTTGTGCATAATGCTTTCTTTACTGCACACATACTAGTAACCAACTGAACAAATCAACAGCAACAAAACAACTGTCACTAACTGATGAAATAAAGGAACAGAACTCTTAGCAGAGAGATGGGTGTTTCTCAGAATTTCAAATTCTGGAAGGAGTGATTGGTTAGTGCTAGATAGATATTCAACCCAGTCCCTCCCAGTCACTCAAACTATATACAACATGCAATGTTGTAAATCAAACTCCAACAACCCTACTCAAATTGCATGCAAACCCCTCTTGCTACATAGATTCTGTAAATGGAACAGGCTTGGACATGACCTCTGCTGTCATCACTGTGGTGTGACAGTAGATCTTCTTGATGATGCCTTTCTCAGTCAGATCACGCAACAAGTGGTATCGCACACCAATGTGTTTGTTGCATGCATTCACTTTCTCACTTTACAATAGCTTGATACAGCTCTGGTTGTCTTCCATCATCTGGATTGGAATCTCTTCATTTATTCAACAGCTTTACCAACCGTAGCATGCTTTTGCTGCAGCTATCAATTCAGACTCTGTGGAAGACAAAGCTACAATATATTTGTTGTGACTAGTCTATGTATTAGGAGCATCAGCACACATGAACAGAAAAGCAATAGTAGACTTATGACATGTACTATCTTCTGCCCAGTCTGCATCAGTGTACACTACAAGCTTTGGGTAATCACTAGCTGGCACTCTTCACATCAAATCTATGCTCCTTTTCAAATATCTAGCTTCTTAATTTACAGCTATTCAATCATTCCGTGTTGTGGACCTAACTTTTCAGCTTAGTAATCCTACATTGGCAGCTGTATAAATGTCTCCAGCAGCTCAAGTATCTTCTTTGTCCGATTTGGCAGAATCAGCCACTATCAAAATTAGTGGCCAAATAATACATTGCAAATAATACATTGCATCTCCCAACTGGCTGATTTCTCTCCTATTTGTTAGGATGGTGTTCAATCTCTTTGTCTTCTTTTTCCCTTCACACAATTAAGTCACCTTAATAAAGCATGAAAGTTAAAATTTATTTCTGCTTCTGCTATACAAGCATTGATCTGCAGCACCTGGCTTGAAGACTTCTTGCAGTAGCATTTTCTTCAGTTTCTCATTCCAGGTCCAAACAGCTTCCATCAGTCCCTACAGCCCCCTTGTTTGCATACAAAATAAAGATGCTTCGCATTGATACAGCTCCTATACAACCTCTCCACAGAGAAATGCACTCTTGACATTTAGGTACAACGGTACCTTGTATAAAGGAATTAATTTGTTCCAAATGAAATTATGTTAAGCAAATTTTCCTTTATACAAATATCTCATAGGAATGCATTGAAAACAGAGTAATCCCTAACTGCGACCATTTTTATGTTGTACGGATTCGCCCCATAGATGATTCTGTTAAGCAAATTTCCCCTATCTCTGGAATGTTTTATGTTGTACAGATGTTATGTTATACAAACTGTTTGTTATACGAGGGTCCACTGTACTTGACTTGCATGTTTCGCAAGGATGCCACAACTAGAAGCATTCTTATTGTGCTGTACTTGACATAAGGAGCAAAGGTTTCCTCCAAGTCTTCTCCATACTTCTGTAGGAACCGTTCTGAAAATAGAGTAGAACAATCAGCCTTGCCTTGTAGTGCTCCAATTCTCCATTTGCCCCTTGTTCCAACTTGAATACCCACTTGCACACGATGACTTTCTTGCCGGGTGGCAGCTTAGTCAGTGTCCATGGTTTCATTTTTGTCCAGTGCTTCTGTTCTTTCCTAATTGCAACTTTTCTCCATTTGGCAGCTTTGGCTGCTGGCATCTGCTCAATCTCCTCCCACATTGCTGGCTCATTGATCTGCAACAGCCTTTTTAGATGGGATAGCCAAGGAGCTGGTACACCTCTGTTGGTTCACGACAAGTGTCTCATGGGTGTTTTTTGAAGCATCTTGTGGCATAGGTTCCTCTCCTAGTTCAACAGCCTCGGCCTCTCCATCTGTGTCCCCTTCTCATGGTGTACTCCTCTCAGTTTGTGTGCCATCATCTTCCTTCTTCCTCTCTGGTTCAGGTTGTGGAGGGATTGGTTCAGCTTCATCTAAGAGGACCAGCATCCTCTTTTGTTAGCGTTCTTTTGTTCATCAAAATGAACCACCCATATTTGCCGGTTTTCATCACTTGATATCCTTTGCTGCCAGAAGCATAGCCAAGCAGAATAAGCTTCTCTTTGGGCAGATTTTCCCTTGATGGCTGGCTATCTGAGAACAGTTCTTAAATGGAGTGTTAAGCCTTATTGGTTTGAATCTGGTTTTAGTGCTTATTTTGTTTACCATTTTAGTATGGTATTTGTTCAATTCTTTTTTAAAACACATATATACTTACTGCTTTTAGCTTTTTAATACTGTTGTTTAATGATGCAAGCCATCTTGGGTCCTTTTTAGGAAGGTTAAAACATGTTAAACAAATAAAGTATGCAAATAGTCTGTTCAATTCTAGAGTTCAATTTCACCTTTTTTGTTTTGCCAAATAACACATACGCCAAGCTCCCTAAAACTTGGACATGTTCTGTGCTTGGTACTTTTTTCTCATGCCCAAATGGTGTGTTGTTGGTGCCTTTGGTTAGCAATCTGTTCTGGAGAAATATTGCTGTCATGATTGCATGAGTGGAAGAAATTTAGTTTAGATTTTAAACTTGGTTAAGGCACCAAAAGCTTATGACCTGGCCAAAAGCCATGGTTTGAGCCCAGTCCGATGACACCTTGAATACGTAGCAGCTGCTAGGAAATTTCTAGAATCAAATTAACTGTTAGATAGAATTGCCTTTAACTTGCCCCTTAAAGAAAGGAAAACAAAACAAGCAAACAAAATAATCAACCAAAGATGGGCTGAAATCCGATAGGTGTAAATTTACACCATGCAAGCCAGATGATGTCATTGTCCGGTGACAGATACCATTAATTTAGTTAAGTTTAAAGTTTCCTGTTCCCCACCCCCAATTCAGGTTCATATTGTTTTTTGTACTGAATAGTTAGAGCTGCTTCTATAAATTTGAAAATAAGTGCAAACACAACTGTTGCAAACTTCTAACACTATGTTTTAAAAGCAAATCCTCCTGATCAATGCTTCATGGTATAATTAAGCTAGCAATGGTATACTAAAAAGCCCTTATGGAACAATCCTACTTGTTGATCTACAGAGCTAGTTACTGGGAGTTATAATCTCACTACTGCATTGTACAATCTCGTTTTATTGTCACTTTTGCACTTAAACTGTAATGAGAATCAAACAATGTAGATTTTTATATGCTAGGCAATCTTGCATTATTTCCAGCTGACGATAAAGAAAAAACCCTCTCCAAAGTCTCCTTAGCAAATAAAATAATTTAATAAGGAAAGTGAATGTTACTGTTGTTAGGTCAATCATTCAAAGGCTGCTGCATTCATGCTATATTATATACTCACCAAATTATACACTAACTACAAGGAACTGAGTTTCAAATGCTAAAACTGGAATGCGGTATATACACTGCTGATATCTCAACTGATTTTTTAACATGAACAGATATGCTCTTATTTTGCATGGACAACTTTTCACAATAGTCTAGGACTGAAAAACCTACTGTTGCTGCCAAGTGAGCCCTGGAAACAGCCTTCAAAAAAGTATCTGGGCATATGTCAATTTATTTATTTGCATTTCACTTTTCCAGTAACAGTATCCAAGGTGTCTCATAACATCTCAAACAAAAAGTGGAGAAATTAAAAAAACAGGCTTAAACTATTACAGATAATCATTACATCAACAGCTAATTAAAGAAGTTTAATGATAATAATCTGAGAATTGCAGAGCTGGACGGTACCCTACAGCTCAACATCTCTGACCCCTATCAAGGGGGCACAGTGGGGATTCAAACTTCAAATACCTAACAAGCACTCCAAATCAATGTGATGATAGTTACGACTCAAGAAATTAGTGCCAACAGCAAATGTCAACTCTGCCAAGAAAAGGATGAATCTACGTCACACATCATCTGTGATGGTCCAAGATTGTCAAAACAGATTTAAAAGTTAGACATGATAGAGTAGCAAAATTAGTATACTGGTCAGTATGCAAAAAATATAAGTTGCTGGCCTCTAAAACCCCATGGGAACATCAGGAAGGAAAGGTGTTAGAAAATGACAAAGTCAAGATCTTGTGGGATTTTTTGGATCCAAACCAATGGACACCTTGAATCTAACATACAAGATATAGTAGTAATAGAATGAAGAAATGTCTGGATCATTGACATTGCAGTTCCAGGGGATGCCAGAGTTAAAAATAAAGAATTGGAAAATCCAACAAAAAATGAGACCTGGCAATCAAAATATCTTACTTGTGGATGAAACACACTTCAGTGTTCTTCGTAGTTATTGGGGCTTTGGGAACAATGTCAAGTAATTTCACACAGTATTACAAGCAGTTGTAGATCTCAAAAATAATACCACAAGAGCTACAAAAATGGCAATATTAGAAACAGCACACATACTGTGTAGATACTTAAAAATGCTTAGGTTTTGGGTTAAAACTTGTATCTGTTATATTACACTAGTCAATATTTTGAAGAAGAAGAAGAAGAAGAAGAAGAAGAAGAAGAAGAAGAAGAAGA
>JAHTLZ010000129.1:32815874-32839515 GCA_023846285.1 Phrynocephalus versicolor | reverse complement strand
GAAGAAGAAGAAGAAGAAGAAGAAGAAGAAGAAGAAGAAGAAGAAGAAGAAGAAGAAGAAGAAGAAGAAGAAGAAGAAGAAGAAGAAGAAGCCTAAAGCAATTGAATTTTTGAATTTCCAGTGAAAATAATGTTAGGGAAGAAAACTGAGGACAGTTCTGTGTTAAAAATTCTTACCGGGCCAAAGATAACTTGCAAAGAGGGCAGGTACATATTACAGTGGCAGTGGAGGCTGTGTAGCCCTTGGTGGCGCAAGTCGGGACCACCTGCCTATGATATCAGGGGCAGCAGCAGATGCCACGCAGCCCTTGGCAGTGTGGGTGTCCCCTTGGGCCTTGGGCCTTGATGGTTGCAATGGAGCGCAGTCCAAAGGTAGCCCCCTCTGATCCCATGCCTGCCTGCCTCCCCCTGTCGGCTGGCCCAACTGCGTCCAGCACAGCTTCTCCCCCAGGTGCAGCCCACCAGACACCGGCAGGGCACCCACCCCGCACCCCAGAAGGCACAATGATGATGAGGAAGAGGCAGCCATGGTGGTGCGAATGTCCAGCTGGCAGCTGCAGCCAACAAGGGGTCAGTGTCCATGGCAGCAGCTGGCTCCTTGCTGCCACTCAGCGCTCCAGTGCTTGTTTTGCAAGATGAGCTTGTAAACTGAAACAAAATTCTTCTGGAAATTTTTCTCGTCTTGTAAAACACTTGTAGAGCGGGCACTCATAAACCAAAGTACACCTATTACTATACTGTCATGACGTCAGACGGTTACATTTTAAAAGATACTCTTTGTGTTATTGTTTCTCTGAATCCAGGTTGCTGTTATTATTATTGTTATTCAGACTGCTCACTATTAAAGATTGCATTGTCTTAGCAATAGGCCAGGAAATGTACAGGAAAATACCTCACCTAAACAACCCAAAAGAAAATTTACGAGCTTCCATTACATTACATTACTCAAAAGTAGCTACTTAAAAGGAACTATGTTACAATTCAAGTAAGCATGTCTGAATCAACAGAGTTTACAAAAAAAAACTGACCCACTGATTCAATGAGTCTACTTTAATGTGCTTTACTACACTAAGCAACATTATTTTGACTTTTGGTTTCTTATACAGTATAAGAGCAAGGCTACCGGTTTTCTTCCCCAAAATAACACACTTCTTGTGATTAGCCTTAATGAATATCATATTTGTCAACTCCTATAAGGTTGCTGCATAGCTAACTGACACATTATCTCCTCCATGGTTAAGTTTATGTTACACCATCTCCACCCAGTGAACTACCCTGGGTAAACAACATTGTCTGGTTAGCTTACTATGGAGAAATCTATGCCACAAATATGATCTATGATTCACCTCCAACAATTTAATCAATAGATAAGTATTCTGTTGCTGTATTCACTAAAATACAAATGTTTTAAACATTAGCTGTTATCTACCACAAAAAATTGTCCATTATAAAAACTCAAATAAATATTTACCAAGGGAAACACTGAATACTTATTTTCTAGCAAAGACTACAGAAATAGAGTCAGCTGTGAATTCATTACCCCTTTTTATTCCCTACATATGATTTCACAATTCCCCAAGAATTAATTAGCAAACCAAAAACTCAATGTTGACCATGAACATTCAATATCAAGGTTACTGTTGCATTTCTAATGCAAGGAAATTGCGATTACTTTTACATTTACTGACCTCTGACTCCCCTACACTGTGTCTTTTTCACAGGAGTACCCAATGGATGAAAAGAAATATCCTTGCAGTAACGCAAGCCCAGAAGTGCTTTGTCTACCTGCTCTTTATGAAATTTCTGATGGCCCATTAAACAAAGTAAGGCCTCCTTTCAAAAAGACTTAAGCCATATACTGTTATTTCGCATTTATCTTGTGTTGTGGGACTTGATTGTTTCAGCAGCCAGAAATCCATATTCAAAGAGGGAACCCCAAAAGGAGGAAAAGAGCAATTACAGTGGTACCTTGTATAAAGGAGTTAATTTGTTCCAAATGAAATTATGTTAAGCAAATTTGCCTTTATACAAATTTCCCATAGGAATGCATCAAAAACAGAGTAATTCCTAATCGCGACCATTTTTATGTTGCACGGATTTGCCCCATAGACAATTCTGTTAAGCAGATTTCCCCCATCTCTGGATTTTTTTATGTTGTACAGATTTTATGTTATACAAACTGTTATAGGAGGGTCCACTGTACTTAGCTTGGGACACAGCTGTTTCATATTACAGGGTATCTTAATGCCCCCTGGTATTGGGCAATTCCTGAAGACTTGAGTTCACCTCCAGCTCTTGCTGCTCAGATCTCTTGGCTGTTTGCAACTTCCCACTTGATATGTCCACCTTCTTCCACCACTGCCCTCTTCCCCAAATTATCTCCTTCCTCCTCCTCCCCTTTAACCAGGGTTTGGTTCCAGTTGCCCAGAACTGTCCTGCTAAGGTGACAGGTCACCATTAAGCCCACAAGCTGGTATTCCCTTTTCAACAGAGGATTCTTTCAGTAACAATCAGCCAAGTCCTGAAACTCGAGAGGTGAGGGGGGTTTCTTTTAACCAAGCCGTTCAATTAAGTGGGGTTAAAAGACAAATACAGCCACAGGGCGGCTGCTTTAAATCTTCCTTCAACAGAGGCACAGCAACCGTCTCTAGAATCTTCTCACTTACCCTGGCTGATGATGGCTCATCTTTGCAAAAAAATACAATAAAAAAGGCTCTTTTTTATTTTATTGTTTTGTCCCCCTCGCTGGTTGCTTCTGCAAAACCAAGGGAAAAGGGCGCCTCTGGGCTCCTGGAAGGCGCTAAAAGGGAGCGCGCGTCTTCCAAAAAAAAAAAAAAAAAAAAAGCCTTTAGGCTGCCGATCTGCCTCGCCTCTTTCAAGAGTTCGAACCCTAAAGCCAGCCAATGCCCCTCGCAACGCAGCCCGCAGACGAGACGACTCCTCGCCGTCCTTTATCGTTTCGTGTCTCTTCCCCCCCCCCTCCTCCGCCACTTCCCCGCCCCGCCAGCGCCGGGTGAATGTGAATGTGCCAAGGCATCTCTTCCCGTTGCCAAGGGGAGGCCGGGCCACGTGGTGATGCTTTGGAAAGAGGTGGGCACCCAGCACTCCCTCAGCCCAGTGGAGCCGGAGTTGGGCAGAGGCGCTCTCCGCTGCTAGGGGGAGCCGGGGCGGCTCTTGGCTCAGCCTGGGAGAGCAGGTTCCCTAGGCGCCGGTCGCCCGACGCACACCGCGCAAACAGAGAGACCCGAGGCGGCCCAGGCGGTCCTCGTAGCCGCCGGGAAGCCTCGGGTGGGCGGCCGAGAGGGGTTGGAACGGGGCGGCTCTCCTGTGCAGCACCGAGCGCCCGCCTGTCTCTCTGGCCTTTTGGCCAACGCAGGGTTCAAGCTGAGAGCCGTCGCCACCTTGTTAGATCACTCGCCGACCCACTTTTGAGGCTCAGGCGTCGTCGTGGTTCGCCGTGCCTCAGCAGGTGTCCCGGTTTCTTCAGATCACCGTGATCAGGGAGGAGTTCTGGGTAGAGATGGGCACGAATCTGGGAGATGTTCTCCGCAAAAGTAACTTCCCACACTTTTGATTGGTCCTTGGAATAATTTTGCTCTACTTCCTCCCAGGAAACGGACAGCCTGGGATTCTGCTGGTTTGGTCCTTAGGGAAGTCCTGTGCCACTAGCCAGTTATGGACTTGGGTGTTAGAGATCTAGAGAGGAAACTTGACCAAAACAAAAGACAGCAAACTATGTTGTGGTCTTTTCCAGCATGTAAAAGAATAGACTTGGGACACCTTTAAAACTAACAGATTTATTTCAGCCCCAGCATTCCTGGATTATCATTCACTTCCCCACTAAGAAAGCCTAGAGATCTTTGTTTTATGCCCTTCATTTACTGGCAAACATGGATCCCCACCTTTATTCTTACTGCCCTGAGCATTTGTTACACCTTACAGAGTTACAGAGATAGACAGCTATCTCAGAGGCATTTAGAGTGGGCAATAGGCAATGTAAAGGAGGAAGAGAAGGGAAAGACAAAAGAAAGGTGGGGAAAACGTGGGCAAAGGAATAGAAGCATGGTTTCTGGGGTGGGTGGGAACGATGACTGGATCTCAAGGACTCACAAATGCATGTTTTGTCCTAGATGGCACATTGTATGGTTAGGAAAAACTTGGTATATCTGGTTGCCCCATCTCAAGGGGGGGGGGATCCCAGAAATGAAGAAATGTGTTGAAAGAGGCTATCAAAATGTTTTGTGTGCCTGAGCATCTTCAGTTTGAGGAAAGGTTTATGAAATTCAACATGGTGTGGAGGAAGTAGCTTCTTCCCTTGTGATGCCAGAACACAAAGTGCATCAAATAGGAAAGGACAAGTTCAATTTGAATTAATCCAAGCAACACACCTTGTCTGAAGGGGCTCTAAGAGGGCATCCACACCATATAGTAATTTTGATCCTAATGACATGAGTTTACCTTACAGAACACTGGGATTTGTATTTATGGCAAGGTTCTGGTGCCCTTTCCTGAATTAAATTAGGTAATTCGAAGTACTGTACCTCAGCAAGCTACAAATCTAGAGGACTAGACAATTCTAGAAGACATTCGTGACAATTCAACTCATTGGTAATCCTGCCTCCTAAATTTATATCTGTTTACACTTCTTTAATTTACCATGTTTCATCTGACTCATAGTGCCTTTAATTGGGTTTTAAGGTATTTGAGATAGTCAGGTACCAGTGGCACCTCCCCCATGAGTTTCCATGTCTGAGCAGAAATTTGACCTCAGGACTCCTGAGTCATCACTTGTCCCTCTATCCACAATACCAGTGGTTCCCTTTGCAATGAATTTCCATAAATAGTATTAGCTAATTTTTGTGATTAATATGATGGCTGTTATTCCACATTTATAACTATAAATAAATAGAAGTCACTGAACACTGCTCACGGGGATAACTGATGTGCATACTTATATATACACTGGTGCCAAGGTGACAGCACTTTAATGTTTGCAAAGTGGAGGAGAATGAAAGCTGATCCTGTGAGAGGTGTGGCACCAAACATGCATGCTGTAATAGTGTTTGCAACACATTGTTTAGGGAGAGACCCACCACCATTTGCCAAAATAACAGAGTAAGAGAGCAGAGCTTTTCTTGAGGTTAATAACGCTCCACCACTTGTGATAATTATGAATTTCACAACTTTTGACTTGCATCTTGTATCTTACATTGCTGATGTGTGTGCCTTTTCCAACCATTGTTCAGCTTATTTTCCTACATGCATTATACACCAAACTGGCTCTCATATTTGTTCATAAAGGTCCCCAATATGGTAAAGGTAAAGGTCCCCCCCCACAGTGTGCTAGTCGTGTCTGACTCTAGGGGCGGTGCTGATCTCCGCATTGAAGCCGAAGAGCCAGTGTTGTGCAAGTCCATGGCCATGTGGCCAGCATGGCTGCAAGGAAACACTGTTTTACCTTCCCGCTTTTAATGGCAGTACCTGTTTATCTACTTGCATTTACATACTTTCAAACTGCTAGGTTGGCAGGAGCTGCGGTTAACAGCAGGGGCTCGTTCTGCTGCGTGGCACCCGGGATTTGAACTGCCAACCTTACAGCCGACAGTTTTTGGAGCCTTCGTCTGCTGAGCCACCACGCCACCAATATGACTACCTCCTATTTTCTATTCTGAAAAGCTATATTTTTTGCTGACTAAGGAAAGTACAGTACTACCAAGGATTTGTAATTCACAAAAGGGCTAATAAAATTTGAAGTGCTAAATAAAAATAGGAATCACATTAACTGCATATTTTTGGAATAGATCTAGCCAGACACTAAAGGTATATTTGTCCACACTTCAGGGGAAAATAAAAGCTTTAACTTCATTCAACAACTTGGACACCAACTAATAAAGGAAATCAATACTTTAATGAAGAAGAAAACAATGGAAATGTGGATGTGGGATGAAAGAAATGCTAGGGCCTGAAAAGATCATTAGAAGATCTGTACTCTGGACTATAGTCAAAAGATGTTCAGGGAGCCAGAGACATATACAGATATGATAATGGCCACCAGTCCTGCTGGGTTGCTAATAGAACATAAAAATAAAGTGAGAGAAAATTGTAATTGCATTCCAACACAAATAGAAGATATAATACAATTGGTACACTTTGCTTTTACTATCATACCGCTGTGAACATGCTACTGTGGCCTATAATTTTTCAAAGCTAAGCAGGGTGAAGCCTGCAGAGTTGACAATACTAGGCTGTAGAGCCCAAGTATAAGACACCTTCCTCCTTTGATATATAGATTTAATACAATACCTTTTCTCTTCTGCGTCATCACACGCAACATGCAAATCCCACCTACTCCAATATTTTTAAGATTTTTTAAAAATGTTGGCTCTGGAAGCTTCAGTTCTCTAGGGGTGTGTGTGGACTAATTGTACATGTTTTGAGGGTGCCCAGCACCCAATCAACATTGTTCTAAAATTATTTTTGGTCAGTAGGATGCAAGAATAATTCATCATCTTCTAAAAGCCTACATTTGCAAGGTGAGACTATAGGAGCATGGGCATATACAATCTCTGGCTCTCTGAAGATCACCCATCCCTGCTCTATCTGATGCTTATCTATTTGTAGGAAAACAGAATGTAAAGCTAAAGGAAACTCTTACTGGATATTTACAAATCTCTCTATCAGCTTGATTGTTTATCCTTTGCATCATCAGAACCAAGACCACTGATAATACAAATACAGTGCACTGATATTGAAAAAAAAGTAGGGATGTTAAGTCTTTCCAGCCTTTTCAGGTATGCATGTTGTTAGGATACAAGTAAAACTGTCTTAGTTTCCACCTCAGCATAAGCAAACTCTTCATCTCAAATGCTCTTAGTACTGCTGTTATTTCCCATTAGGAGGAAATAACAGCAAACCAGAACTGATATACTGTATTCTACTAAAAGCAATTGAGCAGAAGACCACTGTCATTAGTTTATTGCTCTGTATAGTTCAGGTAAGCTCACAGCATGTTGAAGCCATTAGCTTTCTCTTGCTTTGTCAATGGCTGCTTGTCATTATATGACCTAAAGGAAAGGAGTCAGGTTTTCACCTACCTTAAAGCAATATCCAATGTGTGTGTCTTGGAAAAAGTGGGATATTATGTTTTGACCCGTGTTGTTTCTTCTTCCACTGGCAAAGATACATTTTATTGCTACAGATAACAAATGTGTTGTAATAGCATAAATAGGATTCCTTGTTCTGAGAAGCAACCAAATGTCTCATGAAAACAAGCAGTAGCATTTATCTAAAGAAAAATCCTGAAGGAACTTTTATTGGTGAAATAATGATGCGCAACCTTTCATGTTCTCCAGGATTCTTAATCAGGCAATGAGTCCAATACAGCAAATATGGTTTTATTGAATCAAGACAATTCAGAGATGGTGGGAAGGAAGGGAGGGAGGGAGGGAAAGGAAAGGAAAGGAAGGAAGACTAAAAAGGGAGGCAAAGAGGTTGACTTGAAGGTTGGACTAGATGGCCCTTGAGGTCTCTTCCAACTCTATGATTCTATGACCTCAGATAACATTTAATAAATAGTTCAGCGCCATTATTGAACACACGTAGTGTGTGATAAATGCAGGCCTAAACAGCTCAAAGGATAAGAGTTCTTCACAAATGGAACAAATGAATGACAAGATTTTAGCACATTTTCATTTTGCTCTCATAGCAACATTTTAAATGCTTCTGTAAAAGAAAATGAAGTTCATAACAGAAAATGGTACATGTACAAACCTTGAACCCTAACAAGACCAATAAATGTGGTAAGCAACACTTGGGAGTTCTCACTGTAAAAATGAATGTTATCGGGATAAGAGAACCCATGGCTATCTGACCAGTCAATTTGCTGTGCATGTGAAATTCCCATACCACCACCTCTACAAGATGCACAGAAGATCAACAACTTGTGAGTTCTATAAAATGATTATCCATTGCTGCTACAGATGTAATGAATTTACAGATCGTTCAATTTGGTTTATCAGTAACAGAAATAAAGTCAAACACCTGTCCTTGTATGTTTTTTATTATTTTGAATTAATATATATACAAAACATACTTCTGTGGTCAACAACAAATACCAGCAGCGACAGTCAGTGTAACTCCAT
Organism: Phrynocephalus versicolor; assembly: GCA_023846285.1. Lineage (NCBI taxonomy): Eukaryota > Metazoa > Chordata > Lepidosauria > Squamata > Agamidae > Phrynocephalus > Phrynocephalus versicolor. The sequence continues at coordinate 32,831,375 of JAHTLZ010000129.1, read as the reverse complement.
TCAGCATTTCCATCAACGTGGGCAAGACACAGAGCATTTCAGGTGCAAGTGTCATCTTTTGGAAGGTCCACAGAAAAAGAAAGAGCAAAATCTTTTAAGGCAAATCTGAAAAATAAAGCATCTGATCGTTTCCAATTTATTTAATGTAGCCTATCCAAATCATTACCTATCATATCCACCATGCCTAATACACAAACCACATTTTGTGTAGCAGTTCAAATGTGTTGCGTAACAGGATTTCAGTAAGTATTGAAAAAGCACTTAATAACATGATTGAACTTGCCAGAAATACTATTTTCCTCAAAATACCTGGGCTGTAGATTATGTCGTCATGAGTCTCTGCCTCCTCATCTACCAGATATTCAGGGTCCACAACTGGTTTCAGCCAACCAGCTTTTCTATATCAACATGCTCATACATTTCCTCCTAAACAAAACAAATGCATCATTTTACATCTAACATAAAAGGAAAACACTATATTCTTTTCAAGGACAGAACCACCAAGGAAGGGGGTGAGAGTTCAAGGGTTGAGCAAATGCTTTGCAATGAAAAATTTCCCATATCGAATTACTCTGAGATCCAGATAGTCTAGGTGGGAGTTTTGTGTCCATCCCTGGGGAACTGTTGTCACCCAGTGCTGACCATATAGGACTACAGTAGATGGATTATTGGTTTGACTTAGTGTATAGCAGCTTCCTATGTTCCTAACCTTGATCATGTTACACAGCAGAGAAAAAGCAAGGAAATCTGATTGTATGTTTCACTTCCTCCCACGCTGACAAGGGAGAGACCAGAATCAAGTCACTGACATGCTTTGCATAAAGAAGGTTCTAAGATCAATCCATTATTTATAGGTGAACCAGCAGCACGGAGAAGGTGGCAGCAAATCATGTCAAAGCAGAATTTTCCTCATGCTACTCTAAACCCAGGCTACAAGGTTTTAGCACAGTCTTAACGAAGGAGCACAGAACCTTTTATGTCCCAAGGACTGTATCCAAGTACTGAGGGCATCATGTACACTTGCGTACACACATAAAACTCAGCATACGCTCCCTTCAGCATTTTCATGGATGAGTCCATTGATGTCATACTATCAGCAGATAATGCTGTCCCTTTAGGGTTTTGAGACTGCCACAAACACCAACCTCATTTTGGTACATACGTAGTTATTCACCAAGGCCTTTGGGGATTAGGCTGTGGAAACTTCTGAGTTTTCATTGGGTTAAGTGTTTTTTCAATGTTTAAAACCGGAATTCTTTTTACAGTGGTACCCTGACTTAAGAGCAGCTCAACTTAAGAGAAATTCGACTTAAGAGTGGAAAACTGTTGGCATTTTAACTGCCGCCTTACAAATTTTGGATATGGTCTGCTTGACTTACAAATATTTTTTTCATTGTTTTGATTTTTTAACTTATTTTTTTCAACTTTTTAGATAGGTACCATGACTTAAGAGTAGTTTGACTTAAGAACATGCATTCGGAATGGATTAAATTCTTAAGTCGAGGTACCATTGCATATTGTTTATTGCTGTACTCTGCCCTGCCCACATAACTGGAGCCTGGTGGACAGCAGCACTGACTGCAGATGTGTAACACCAATGCAGCACTACATAGCATGTGGCTGCAGAACTTAGATGGAACATTGTAAATATTTCACCACTTCATTCTACCATTGTCAAAGTGAGTTCACTCTTCCACCTTTTACCTTCACTTCAATTATCTTGTGCATCTTGTCTCTTTCAGAATGAAATCTGTCTTTCACTTCTTACTGGTGCATCACCTTACTGATAGGAGAGCATATCTGTCTGGACATTAGCACACAAAAATCCAGTTTAAGTAGAATACTCTGGATGCTCTTATGCACAAAGTATATTAAACGCAAAATAAATGTACCACTAAGACCAGAAGGATCAAAAGAAAAACATAATTTGTTATAATGCAAAGGTTTTTATTTGTATGATTAAAGGCTTAATATTAACAGGATCAAACAAAACACATTCCTGGGCTTTACTTCTAATCATTTTTATCATTTATCTTTTCACACTATGCAAGCAGTAAATACTTTGGAAATATGAATATGTAAAATAACTGATGAAACCAAAACACCCACTGAACTCTGCAAGAGTACTTCAGAGGAAAACTTCACTGGAACACCGATTACAAGTTCAGTATAAATCTAGTTTCCTTGGAATAAATCTCACTAAATAAAAGAGGACAAACTTCTGAATACATATGGACAGGATTTTGCTCCAAATTACCTTAATCCGAGCAACCAAGTCTTCCACAATTAAATATATCATAATATATCAAATATATCATGGTTTCCATTACTCATCCTGTTTTAGGTGCATCCTGTTCTCAGTTTACAATTTACCCATGGCATTGAAAACATAAGGTTTTTATTCCAACCTAGAAAATTAAGAGAAGGAACATGTGATTGAGAAAGACTGTGTTAAAGTCTGTTACAGGATCATATGAAAATATAGTGATATTCCAAAACAATCTTCATAAAACTATGTTGTGCCTTTTTGAATGAGAAATTGTCAGTATCATTGGAAAACTGTGGTGTTAATTTGTTGGATAAAAAAATTAAAACCACTATAACATCTTTTTAAGGACTAGAAAGTTCAATTTGGCATCAACTTCATAGGCTTATTTAGTGACAGGAAGTAGTTTTGTAATCAGTGCTATACTGGAGTAACACTAAGTTTTTGCCATATTTCTATTATACTGTATTATGCCTTCATTTTACCTGATTTGATCTTGGAACTGGCAATAAGGTATCAATTTGCAGTTTTAGCACTTCAGGTCCACCAAACTGAAACACTTTGACAACTTTCATTACATTTCTCCCTGTTGCCATGACAACCGAGAAAATCACAGTGATAAAATACAGTATCTTGATCTTGGCTATATTTCTTCTTCAAAGAGAAAAGAGCAAATGACTTGCTCTTAAGCTGAAATTTAAATTAGATATTCATCACCAATTTATGCTGTTACACAACATATCACATCTGTAGTTTTGTATTATAAAAATCTAACCTTACAAAGGTGAAGAACAACCAGCAGTGTGGGAGAATGGATCAAATGCATAAAAAGCACACAGAAACAAATGTATCACCACAAAATACCTGTTTAACATTTTGATAAAGATGTACTCTATTTGAGGATGATCTTGTCCTTTCAGAAAAAAAGCTATTTTTCCTATTTTAAATGGTCTTGTGGGAGCAAACAAGTTTGTTAAACCAAAAAACTTGCAATCTCATGGTTGAAAATCAACAAATTTTGACGTTCTGTGAGGCAAGATAAATTGATCTTTTTATGAGAGCATTCTAAAAGAAGCAGAAGCATTTAAAAACATAATTATTATATACTGCTGCTAAAATCCAGCAGTGTAACACTATGCTGTATAAGGCTGAGAACATCACCAGCCATGGCAGCTTTTTGAAAATTAGAAATTTCTGATAACTCCCCCCGCCCCCGCCTCAGGTTCTCAAGATCCCTTGAGATCTTTTTCCTGAAACAATTTACTGAACTGGGAAAAAAAAACTTTTATTTTACATCTGTCACTTTTATTTTTGCTACCAGACTCCAATTTTCAGTGACTTCTGACTTGACACCATTGTTTATACCTCAGACATTCAATATTGTTGGTGTTTCTAAACTTGAACCATTTCCCCCAGTAATCCTCCTACTACCTCACCCCAGCCTTTTACTTCCAAGAAAGCTATTGGAAATTCATCCTTTTCCAGAATCCTGGCACTTTACCAATACCTTGCTACCTCAGGAGTCTTCTGTGACCTTAATTAGGTATTTTCTCCCAACTTTCCATCAGTTCTTCTACTTGACCCAGAACCATTTACCTCAAAGGCTAGTGTTAATTGACAGAGAATGAATACCTGTTAGAATTCTTTCTCAGAGTTCAAATATTTAGACACCAAGTCTTTCAAGGCCTACTTACAATTTTTCCAAGACCTCTATAGGGACATCCAAAATCTTTTGCTCAGATTTCTGGGTGCTGTCCTTTTCTCCTGTCTCTAACGCCTTTCCCCTTTAGATTTTCTTTAGACCTTTCCTGGCTTATCAAAGGTTTCCACTGGACACTTTTCATATCCCGGTAGCGATATTTTAGTGAAACAAGATTGTAAAGTTTCAACACAGTTTCTAAGTAAATCAACAAGGTTGGGGTTACAAGTTGCCTTTAACTTAGCTGTTTATTGTTGAATCAGATGTTCTTCCTTTCTGCAGTTCCATATTGCCAAAATATCTTACTGGAATGTATACATTTCACATCTCAATCATTGCTACAATACATCTTTTTATAACATTCCCCCAGTTATTTCTCTCTATCAAGTTCTTTAACTCTCTCTTTCTCTCTCTCTTCTCAAGATCTCTCCAGTATATAACATCATCTTGGTGACTTCTCATTGATTCCCTTCTCAGCCACTAGTCAGCCAACCACTAATCAAACTGGTGTTACTAGTTAAATTTCATACTTGCAATATAATGTCCCCTCTTATTTTAGCTCTACACTGGATGGGGCTCTGTCCCTTCTGCACACAACTCCCCCCACTGGGTTGCATTGTGACCAGAACAAAAATTGTCACTGTGGATGTGTGAGGGAGAGCAAGCCTTGCATGGTGGTGGGGGGGTGCATAGGTGCATGCACACACCTTACAGGAAAACTTCATTGGGGGCCATGGAGGAAATCTTTAATTCCTGAAAATTGCTGCCACCAGTGAAATTAAATTTAAACAATTGCTACCAAATCAAACACTCCCTTCTCCTATTTCTCCTATATGATGAAAGGGATTCCATAGCAACCTCAGGACCTTTGAGAAAGGGGGGTGAGGTTCAAAATGTTTCATTTCCAAAAAGCCCTTGTGGCTGATGGTGCGATCGACCCTATACAGCATAACTTAGAGAACAGGATTTCAACCACTGTATTAATAATTTAAGGTTACTTCTCAAAGTACTCTTCCCTGTAAGATGGCCAAAACTCCTCTGATAAATTATGGAAGAAATAGCTAGCTTTACATACCCATTGATAAACTACCATCTGTATGTGTAGCCTCCACCCCCAAATTAATGATGGGATAAGAAAGGTTTAATGTTATCCTACCATGTAGACAATAGCTCATTGGGTTAGATCTCTGGCTGTGAAGCCAGAGGTTAGGAGTTTGATTTCCTACTGTTCCTGCTTGACAGGAGTTGGACTTGATGATCCATAGGGCCCTTTCCAGCTCTCCAGTTCTAAGGTTGACATTGTTGCTGCTGCTGTCAAATCAATACTAACAATCAGTCAAAGATTTTAATCATAGCTGCGTAGCACATCTAGTTCTGTACCAATTTCAAATATAGGCTACGTAGGGGCACAAATGAATGGACAGAGGAGGTAGTATCTACAGGCTTTAAAATGTCCCTTACCACATTCATAAAAATGCTTGTAAGCAACACCTGACAATAAGTAACCCTGAAATGATGCTCAAGATTACAGGTATAGTAGATTTAAGTATTTCATTACTAGAGTATTGGGGATCAAGTGAAACTAGAGGCTTGCTCACTCATGAATGTCTATCTCATGATGAATGTAGAGTCACTGGAATTAATGGGCCAACACAGACCTTCAACATCACCTGATTTTATTTTTCCTTTCTGACATCTATCTTTATCAAAATCCTCTGCACGAGCAGCAACCTGGCATTTTAACACTGACTCTTTCAGCATCAGTAGAACTTCACTAGGAATCACTTTACACTCTGACAGCCAAAGCATAACAAAAGTTTGTCTTTTTGGTAAATTAACAAGCCACATAAGGAGAAAAATGGGCCATTCTGAAATAATGTGGAAAAGACCAGCCTTTTTTCCACACACAAAGCATTTAGCTCATATTTTAGCTCTCCTCAGAAATCTGTGTGATCTTTTCTCTACCAAGATGGTATTCCAGTATTTATATTTTATACAACAATTTCTTAATGTTTTTGAACTGACCCTTTAACCATAATTTTAACAATATTTTGAATATGAAAACACAATGGAATGTTTTAAAACACCCCAGGTTCTAAATGTTATGCCACATTACACAGCCTTCAAGATACAGCCAGCTTAGAAAAACTGGAATGTATTTTCTAATTCAAGCCACAAGGTTTTAGTGTGAAACCTTGCATATTTATTGCAGAAGTGATGCACTTTGCTGTAACCTGAACTGAAAGATTCCAAACTAATGCTGCCTGATATTTTTTTGAAAAAACATAAAAATTTCACAGACAGCAGAACACCCATTAACACGGAACACTTACACAAAACAATGCAAGAGCAGGGGATACCTTTATTACACTACTGAAAAAATCCAATCAATCTATTTGCTTTCCTAGGTTAGACATGCACTTGTGTCTTTTCCATAGTGAAGAGAAACTAAGTCCTTGACGTTCATGGTAAATGATTGTGCCTGGCCGGTGTACATAAAAAAATGTACACAGTATGATGCAGGATACTGTACCTCCTTCCATCCACTAGACAATATTATTACGTTGGCACCTATTGTCTCAACTATATATTTTCACCCCAGTCCCCCAAAGGAGATAATGGTTTTTAGTGGTGCCCAGCCAAATCAAAAGATAATTTTAAAAGAAGCCCACACATAATTACTTGGGCATCTTTGTCTGAGGAGCTTGAGTGTGGTATCCAAACTACAGCTACCTGAATTGTAGGCTGTTTCTCCAGTCTAGCCTCCAAACACAGCTTTACCAGTCATATTATAACAAAAAGACTGTGTCTCCTGTTGAATGTTGCCCACCTAAATATGCAGGAACCTTATCAGCATGAGTGACTCTTATCCAAGCAAAAGTGGCACTATTAACCACTATAATCTAAAGAACCACAAGGAGAGGAGTGATGTTTTTAACATTACACATTATAAGCATTTAATCATGTATTTAATACAGCACATGTAAAATTTTAATATATCTATTTTTAAAACACCTGTCTCCTTTCGCCCAACGCCAGATTCCCCTTCTATATCAGTATACACCTGCCCTGTTAAAGAACTAGATAAGAACAATCCGTCAGCAGCATCGATGGCTCTCAAATAAATACGAAATGCATTCAGCGGGAGTCACTGAACGTCTTACCTAGTATAGAACTTTGGGAGCGCTTCGGGCTTCATTTAAGAGGGAACCCCCTCGAGATGCCCGAGAGTTTAATTGCACAAGCGCGGTAGGAAAACTCCTGTCTGGTCCTTTGCGTCACAAAACATCGAGCAGGGTGAGCATGCGCGGGAGAGGACGACGTTAAAGTGGCTGTCCCAGTCTCTGCAACCAGTTCTCCTGGATTAATACAGTATATAATACACACGTATCTCTTTCGTCTAAAAGGGGCTCGTGCCTTTAAAAAATGGGCGTGGAATTGCAACGCCCGTCCTAAACGGCTCTACCAAATCCCAAGAGCCACCCAGAGTGGCTAGATGGGCGGTATATCCGATTCCAGCATCCACCCATCCCAACATACAGTGTACTACTGTATTCAGTGAAGAACAGTTACACGTCTTTCCTGTGGAGGGTGCTGCGTTCGGGCAAATTGGACAGCACACCTATGTACTGTAACTCCCAAGTTCAGCCTATTCTGTATGATGGTTATTTAGGATCAAGCGGGTTCCACGCCACGCAGCAGAGCAAGCTCCCGCTGATAACTCCAGCTCCTGCCAACCTAGCAGCTCGAAAGCATGTAAATGCAAATAAATAGGTACCGCTATAAAAAAGTGGTAAGATAAAAAGAGTGTTTCCTTGCAGCCATGCCGGCCACGTGGCCATGGACTTGCACAACACTGGCTCTTCGGCTTGAATACGGAGATGAGCACTGCCCCTAGAGTCGGACACGACTAGAACGCATGTGCGGGGGGCGGGGAACCTTTACCTTTTTTTTTTTTTACCTTGAAGTATTTTACATCCAGTAGCCACTGAGGGGAGCAAATGAATTCGCTTAGGGCGGGAATAAGACAGTGTCAGTGAATCACTCCATAAAAGGGGGGGGGGTGCAACAGGATCTTGGTTTGAGCAGCCAGAATTAAACTGCCTATTTCTGTAGAAGTGATCTCCCTCCTTCTGAAGTCGTGCCACTTGTACAGATGCCCCACCACCACCACCACACACCAGGAATGCCAGTCCCAACGTGAAATGTTGCAGCAACAGCAGCAGCTGGAAGAGCAAGCAAGCTAGTTGACGATTTGAATGTACATCTTCTTGCATGTGGCTGAGGACGACCCACGGAGCCAGGTTATAGCACTAAGGCAGGGGTTATAGGGAAAGGTGTGGGGGTAAAATTTGCATTCATGTAACTCACCAGTGTGTCCATAGTACATAACTGTCCCACTTCTAATTTTGTAAACCACTATGATGTGGAGTGCTTCCTAACCAAAAAGTTCTTGTGCCTTGCTGCTCTAAAGATGTTTTTGGCGTTGCTTTTTGTTTACCTTTTTTTTTTTAGTGTGGTCTTTGATCCTTTTTAGCATTTGCACTCTTCCTGTTTTTAGCTTTAATGTATTTTGATGATATAAAGGGGGGAGTCAGTATAAAAATGAATAAATGACTGCAAATTGCCACACCTGATGGCTTACAGGAGCCACAATTTTCAAAATGTTTTCCCCCAAAAGCAATACAAATAGTAATTTTTTATAAGTAGTCCATACTAACCAGAGGGGTAGGGACTTCATGATTCTCATCTCTGTGCTTGGTTATTTTTATACTGTCCCATCATACTGTGAAGAAGTAAAGTTGATTTTCTGCAGGAAAGGAAGATGTGGGAGAAGCTGAGGGATAGTTGGAGCTGCTTACCAAAGGATGAAGCTGTCATGTATAACTCCCTTCAAAAAGCAGGTGACTGAGCAATGACCTCATAACACATGCCTCGTCTCTCCTGCCTGGAATGTCTGTCAGGAAACTTACTTCTGGCTCTGCGCTAAATCAGATTTGAGAGTTCATGCCTGGCCAATCTAAAGGTTCATTCAGTCCAACGTTCTCTTTTCCACTGACAGTCAGCCAGAGACCTCTCGAGACAATTGGTGCAAGTACCTGTAAGCATGGCTCCATAAATTCTCAAGATAAGTCACACTGTCCATCTTTTCTAAAATGGCCTGTTTTCCATCTTGGCTTGCCATTCTCTTAACATGTATTTATCCGAGGGCAAAGATGCATACATTAAAACTGTAATCCTCCATGTCACTGATCCTCAACCTTTGATTCTCCAGATTTTTTTCTTTCAATCTCAGATCCCAGAATGCCACACCATTGCCTATGCTTGCTTAGAAGATAAACTATACACATGTTGATCTCAGAGAAACACAATGGAGTTTTATTTCTGAATAATAAGCATAATAATTTTAGAACTGCAGAGCTTTCTAAGATGATGAAGAACCCTATAGATCCTACAGGTCATTGAGTCCAGCCCATCAAGGAGATTTAAACTTTCAATCTCTGCCTCTGCACCCAAATACCTAAACCATTAAGCTATCCCATAATTACTATTATTCTCTCTTAAGGCCAAGCCACTCAGCTTAACCAAGAAATCTGTTTTCTACCTATTCCACATTTACCCTCACTCTCCAATAATATACTGCAATATATTGTATCTGCTATGAAAAACCATGTGTCCAAGGTATGGGAGCTTAGCTTAGTTTATATAAAGTGTTCAACTGCTGAGTTCTGCCATTGATGCTATATGGAAAGCAGATGGAAAAGAAACATTTATTTTTCTTCTCACATTTTTATATCCAAATTTTATATATTTGTATATTGGATGTTCTTTATTTTTTCTTTCTCACTTTACACTTTTTGTGCACTGACCTTTCTTGCTTGTTCTTTGTATTGGGACCCGTGTAATGGGTAAATTTCCCTGATGGGGGATTAATAAAGATTTATCTTATCTTATCTTATCTTATCTTTATGGCTGGTTTCAAGTGCAAGAAGGAACAGCATGGATCCATCCATCACAGGGACAATTCAGCTTCTTAATGACCAAGGCATCTGTGCTGCCAACTCATACTTGATACAGAAGGTAATGAGAACCTTTTAAAGAGATACAGTTACTTTGGAACCTCATATATGGAGGTGGCAGTGTTGTATTATTGCCAAAGCTTTTCTCTCAAAGTCCATTAACTCAACATCCATAAATGTAATGGGAAAATCAGAGAGGATACTCCACTAGTAGTAATGTCCTTTTTTAGTGATGGTACAAGCAGAATAGTTGTAATCCCTTTGATGCTAACATGGAAACCCAGCCCCACCATATGCCAGATGTACATCACAGATGCAATGCTCATGAGTGTGCATGACTTTATAGAATCCCACCAACATGTTGCTGGTCTTTCTATGCCTCAAATGACACAGCTATGAATTAGAACAACTTCTTCTTCACTATCAGGCATGTAGTTGTCTTAGGTCTGCTTACTATTTTGACTTGAAGGCAAAATGTTTTACAGCTTGGCTGTATATGCATTTTAGGATGCCCATGTATGACTGCCCCCATATGATCAGCAACTGTACAAAGATTCATCAAGTGAAGATTGTCTCCTGTAGATAAATGGCTCGTTAACGGATTCGAAGCACCACTAAGAAGACACAACAGAAACAAAGGTATGCTGTATTTGTTTTTAATTTGGAATGAGGGGATTCTGGAGCACAGCTCCATAAGCAGTATGCATGAACACATTGGCCAGTATAAATGTGTTTAATTTCAGCCAGTATAAATTCAGTATTTTCATAGGGGGGCAAAGACAGCACTATAGAGATTCAGGATAGGAACCTGTTAGTTATTCATAAATGATTGAATAGTATAGTATTTATGGAAAGCAAAAAAAAAAAAAAATAAGCACAGATAAATTAGTGTATCTTGTCTCAGATTGTGCTGATCACCTATGTCATACTGGAATCACTTTTTGTTCCTTAGCTCCAGGCAGTGTGACTAGCATTTATATCATTACTCCATATGCACTTCACAACACAATTTAATTTGTGAGCAGCACCATCTTCCCCAGAGCACCTTGGCTGTGGATGATGTCCTTGTGAGCCTCTGCCGCCTTCTCTAGAGGATATTCACAACCCACAACTGGTTTCAACCAGCCTGCTTCTATACCTGCAAGAAGGGATGCTGCACACTCGTGCATCTCCTCCTAAAAAAAGACAGACAATATTTAAGTCCAGCTTAAATGGAATGGGAAACCCTTCTACTCCCTTCTCTGAACAAATCGAGGGAACAGAAATGGTTGGGCACATGTTTTACATGAAGAAGGTCCTAGGTTGAATCCTGACATGCCCACATAAGGCAAGGAGAAAGTTTTCCCCGAAACCTTGGAGAATTGTTGTCAATTAGTGTTGAAAGCACAGAGCCTGATGGCTCGAGGGCCTAATGCCGAATGAGGTTGGTTCCCATGGCCCTGAACGTTCTCTTTTACATTCTACGACCTAGAAAATGGAAAGATGTATCCAGAGCACTGCAGTCAGAACTCTCCTTCTTTCCCACTCCTCTCACTCAGACAGTAGGAGCCCAGCATCTGCTGGGGATTGGTTCCAAGCCTTCCTGTGGATATTGAAAACCGTGGATGAGAGAGAATGCCAAAATGTCCCCAAAACTGCTGTTTTGTGATAGTAACTTGCTTTACAGCTGCTGTTTTGAAACAGTAGCTTGCTTTATGGCTGCTGTTTTATGACAGTAGCTTGCTTTTCAGCTGCTGAATTATTTATTTATTTTTTCCTCTGCCAACCATGAGTAACTGAATCAGCGGATAATGAATCAGTGGATACGGGGGTCCTACTGTAATGCCAATTAAAGCCATTCCTAAGAATTGGCAAAAGGGACTTGTGGAACAGTAGGTTGTATTGGAAACAGAGAAACAAGCACTTTTTCCTCCCACTGCAGCCACCTGTCACGCCATCCCAGCCGTACCAGAAGCACCTGTGTCCTCTGGAGTAACCTTTCTACAAGTGCAGTACAGGTCGCGAGACGGTGGTGGCACAAAGACTAGAAACAGACTGGGGGCACTGTTTTTAAGCAGACCCCTTCCTTTGGTACATAACAAGAGAAACAGCAGATTATATTGTGGAATAGAGCAACTAACCTGAAATTCATCAACTTGGAAAAGTATATTTATCTGATGCTCTAAAGCCACAGATTCCATTTCTCCCTTTTAAGCAATTAATTTAAATTGTTGTTTGCTCGCTAGTGCACTATGAGTGTATTATGCTTTGTTTATGACAGACAGACTGGCTGACTGACTGAAATATAGACAGTCAGAACTTTACACGTATTAATTCTGTTCACTCAGGTTGTTCCCTATTTATCTTTAAAAAGGTCAAATCAAGTTAAAACCAAACTTGGACTTGATTTGAATTTGATTCCATATGGCTTACTGATTGCATGAATACATTTTGTAAACACCCCTTCCAACAATCCTGTCAGAATTTTCCTGCTGCTGTTGAGGGCAAGAAAAGAGCACACTTCATGGAATCAAGTAATAATTGTGAAAATTGGACAAATGTCTTCCTTTCATGTCACTAGGCATGAACATGTTTTGCTCAGCTGGAGAATGTTATTCATGTAAAATAGGGAAGCTCCCACAGAATTATAATTCCAAGGGAATGCTGCACCTTATTTTACATTACATTACGTTACGTTACAAACCATGATGGAGATGTGTAATCTCCAGGCTTAAAACCGGGGTACTTCAAGGACAAGATGCAGGACAGTGGTATCAAGAGACAGATATCTAGTCTTGTGTGCTCCCGGACACTTTTGGTGGGGCTGGGACAGTGGCGGTGCACCAGCCTGGGCAGCGCAGCAGCAGCAGCAGTTGCAGAGGCTGTGTGGCCCACAGCTACCTGCCCGCAACATCAGCAGCAGCAGCAGGGGAGGCTGTGCAGCCCATAGGTGCCTGCATGCAATGTCAGTGGCACATAGCCTGTGGGTACCTGCCTGCAACATTGGCACCAGCGGTGGAGGTGGAGTCTGTGCGGCCGATGGGCACCCATCTGCAACATTAGCAGCAACAGCAGAGGCTGTGCGGCCTTCAGCAGCACAGCCCAGAGGCATCCTCTGGGGCCTAGGTGGAGGTTCTTGTGACGGTGCAAGGTCCCTGCTGGTAACAGCATGAAGGGCAACCTTGGTGCACACACAGAGAAACACACATTCCTTACCTGCAATGATGTGGCAAAAACTCCCTGCCAGCGGCCCAGGTGGTGCAAAGGACCTACCAGTGGCTATGTAGCACCAATGCTTTTGCCCCTAGCACCCCACCACCTCCACAGCCCTTGCCACCCTCCCCCCCCCCAGGTAAGAGTGTTTGCTCTTATCAGCGGATTGGAACCATCACCCTCGGATACAGGGGTCCTACTGCACAAGCACCTGAGCAGGTAACATGATCACAAGTGAGCCAATGGTGGGTCTCCCTCCCTCCCTGCTGGATTGCGGATGATTGGAACATTCCATCTCAAGCAGCCTCCAAAGCGGAGGAAGGAGAAAGGAATGGAGATCTCCCTTGTACCAGCCAGGAATGTTTTCAAAGGAGAGTGTAGGTTAAGGTTTTATTTTTCTTTGTATTTATATTTTTATTTAATTTGCTTTCAATATCCTTATTTTTCAAACCATTTCTAGTCATGGGGTAGCTAGTCAAATGTGCATATGGCTACAAACTGGATTTTATTAGGGTCACATTAAAAACACAGAGTGAAATCCTGTTGTTAGCCCCAAGCAGAGCAGGTTCCGAAGCCAGTTTCCTAAACCATGGTGTGGACATGGACTTCTAGCCAACTTCCTTTGTGAGTTTTGGCATTTTGTGTGTTTAGTTTGTGGTCTATGGGACCCCAGAACAAATCATCTGTGTTTCCATCATTTCTGACAGGAAAATTTGCTTTGATATGAGAGTGTTTGGGTTTACAAGCATGTTTCTGGAACAAATTATGCTCATAAAGCAAGGTATTACTGTAGCAGCCCATAACAAGAACAATATAGTTATCTGATTTTGTGTTAACGTGAGGAAGAACCACACTCTATGCCCAAGCCCAAGGACGTGATGTGTCCACTCGAAGCTTTGCAAAAGGAGCACAGAAGCTGTATTTTGTATGACTTAATGAATCCTTTCTACCATGACTATATTGGAGGATCTTCATTATCCTTTCCTCCAAGGGCTTGATTTGTTGCTGGGTACTATTGAACACTTCCAATGTGTTGTAGTGGATAGTGGGACAGACTATGACTATGTAAATCATGGTTCAAATCCATGCCCAACTATGGAAACTCACTGAGGGAGGAGAACTGCTAAAACTATCCCTTAAACTTCTCACTCACTTTGTAAAAATCAAAGAAAAACAAAAGATACAAAAGACACTCACTTTGAAAGCCCTCTTAGGGTCATTATCAGTTGGTTCAGACTTGACACCACAGAACACTCACACCCTTGAACAAGAAGAAGTGGGATTCTGAATGGGTCAACCCACCCACCTAAACTAAGGCAAATCTGCAACTTTTCGACGAGGTGGTATTGTTGGCAACAAAGGGTGATGGCAACAGTTCATGGACCAGCACTGATGGACGAAGCAGCCACACACTCGCAATGGTGACAAAACGAACACCATGCCAAGAAAGCAGTCAGCTCCTGGTGGGTTACAGCTATGAAAGAACTGCATTTCACTGACCAGCTTGATCGTTCATGTAAAGTCTCTCAAACAAGGGCAGAAGGGGTAGGGGAGGAGATTAAGGACATTCTAGATACTCATACATTTGGAGCCAAATACCTGAGACTGTTACAGAACATGCATGCTGGCTAATGTGAATAATGTATGGAGACATGTTGCACGCTCTAGATTTTACCTTAGATGCCGAGAATAAAGCAACTCCTCTTATACTTGATTCTTTCACCATAGTATCTCTAGGATTTATCTCAATGGGACCTCGACTGCCCACAATCTGTCAGGGAAAAAAAAGGAAGAATGAGGTTCTTAAAATCTAAACTTTTATTTTGTTGAAATTTCTGAGAGATTATTCACAGCAGACCAACTGTGAGTATTTAAAAAAATCTA
This sequence comes from Phrynocephalus versicolor, assembly GCA_023846285.1. Classification (NCBI taxonomy): domain Eukaryota; kingdom Metazoa; phylum Chordata; class Lepidosauria; order Squamata; family Agamidae; genus Phrynocephalus; species Phrynocephalus versicolor. Next base: position 32,816,314 of record JAHTLZ010000129.1, on the reverse strand, counting down.
CACAGATCATGAACAGGATTCCCCCTTGCTATACATACATATGTGTGCCAGCAGAGGAAAGAATATTCCCTTAATCAGAATAAAACTTCAAGAATGTTTACTGTATAATGTGTTGAAGAATAAACTGACAGTCCTTGAACATTTTACTTGACAGGCATAACAGTTTTCCCAATACCTTCCATAATAACATATTAATGGCAGACAACATAACTGGAAAAATGCTACTTTTTAAGAGGAAAACCTCATAGAATTAAAACAGAAGAAGCCTCATACTGTCATTTCTTCTGTCTAGCATTTATCCCTTTCAAAGACCCATTTGCTAGCACCAGACAGAATCAAATTTGTTCTATTACATGAAAATCACATTGCAATCATTCTTATATAGACATACTGTGTGTGTGTGTGTGTGTGTGTGTGTGTGTGTGTGTGTGTGTGTGTGT
>JAHTLZ010000129.1:32804162-32814439 GCA_023846285.1 Phrynocephalus versicolor | reverse complement strand
AAGGTCCGGTGGCTGCGCAGGCGCGCAGAGGAAATCCCTATAGTGGGTATTCACAGAGGCTACGAAGAAGAACCAGGTGTTTCTCCCAGAAGCCTACAACACCAGTCCAAGAATATCTGAGGACCCAAGGTTGAGAATCACTGCCTTCATGCAAGGACCAGTAATTCCACAAGACATGTTGTTGTGTTGTTACAGTCGTGACCGACTCTTCGTGACCCCATGTCCATGGAGTTTTTCTTGGCAGGAATACTGAAGTGGCTTGCCAGTTTCTACTCCAGGCACTTACAACACCTGGTGTTCCCTGGTGGTCGCCCATCCAAGTACTAGCCAGGCCTGACCCTGCTTAGCTTCTGAAATCAGGCTTGGAATCACATATTAAAGTTTCCTGTTCCTATTCCCCTTTGACCTAAATGCCGTGCACTTGATTGAAAACAGTCATACACTGGATTGTGCTCAAAGTTACCTTAATTTGAGTGATGTAGTCCTTCTTCCTGTGATTAAATACTTTGTGTGCCCCATTTCTTAACACCAGATTCATCCCCTCCTCAGTACCAGCTGTACCCAAAACCTTCAAGCCATGAGCTCTTGCAAGCTGGCAGGTAGCTGTTCCTACCTAGAACAATGAGACAGAATGATATGTACTTGACACATTTCTTTAAACATGTTATAATTTCTAGCAGAGCAATTCTCCAACAATAATAATTATTTTGAAGGATCTGGTGATAAAGTAGGCAGCTTGAGTAATCTACAGGGAAAATTTACTCATGGAGTGCATAACTTCTAAAAAAGAAAAAGAAAAAAACATCCATGCAGCAGAAAAGAGTTTCAGCCACCATTTACTACCACCATCTACAGCATAGGGGAGCAACTCTTGTCCCTCAGATATTTCTTTCTGTTTGCAACTCTCATATTCCCCCAACATTAGCTAAGCCTTCTAGGAGCTGTAGACCAAAAACATCTGGAGAGCCACAGTAGTTCACGTCGATACAGAGCATGATCTTTAGATGTTTGGTTCTCCAGTTGTTTTGGACTACAACTCTCACAATCCCAGTGAGATGTCTTATGGGATCTATGGGACCAAGGAGAATCGTAAGAGAAAACTTCGGGAGGGCCAATGTTTCCCCTGTTGCACAGTCAATACTGAATGTTCTGATATTTTCCATCATACTAAAGCACCTTCCATCATACTAAAGGTTCTGATACCTTCCATCATACTAAAGGACCATATCAAGATATAATCATACCTTGGTCTATGAGCATAATCCATCCCGGAAACATGCTTGTAAACAAAAACAGCTCTTATATCAAAGCAAAAAAATAATGGAAACTCAGATGATTCATTCTGGGGTCCCATGGATCACATACTATGCACACAAAATGCCAAAAGTCACAAAAGATGTTTGCTAGAAGTCCACATCTACATCATAGTTTAGGTACCTGGCTATAGAATCTGTCTGCTCTGCTTGGGACTTTACTCTGTGTTTTAATGTGACCATAATAAAATGCAATTTGTAGCCATATACATATATCTTGACTAGCTGCCCTATGACTAGAAATGGTATGAAAAATAAGAAAGGAAGTTGAAAACAAATTAAAGAAAAATATAAAGAAAAATAAAACAAACCCTTAACCCTGCACTCTCCTTTGAAAACTTTCATGGCTGGTGCAAGGGAGACCTCCATTACTCTCTCCTCCCTCTGCTTTGAAGGTTGCTTAAGATGGAACATTCCAGATAATCACACGCAATCCAGCAAGCCTTCCTCTCGCTTGCAGCGGGTTCTCCATTGCCCGCCTCGGTCTCGGGTAGTAATCCGGCTGCCGGTGACTGCCTGGGCGCCGCTCTGCTGGGAGCCGACACGGCGGCGCCTGGCGTTTTCTTCCAGCTGCCACCCGGACCTCGAGAGGAGATCTTTGGCGGCTTCCCACCCCACCTCCCTCTCGTTTGCGGCGAGTTCTGTGCCTGCCTTGGTCTCGGGCAGCAATCCGGCTGCCGGTGATTGCCCGGGCCGTTTTGTTGGGAACCGACATGGCGGCGCTTGGCTTTCCCCTCGACCACCACCCGTCCGACTCGGACCTGGACCCGGAGTGGGGAGCTCTGGTGGTTCTCCATCCCGCCTTCCCCTCGTAGTGGTGGTTTTTCCGTCTGCCGCCTTGGATTCGGGCAGCAACTCGGCTGCCGGCGATTGCCTGGGCGCCGCCTTGCTGGGAGCCGATATGGCGGCACTCAGTGCCCTCTCCAGCCGCCACCTGTGTGCTCCGGACCTGGAGCGGGGAGCGTTGCTGGCCTCCCATCTTGCGGCATGCCAGCCGCGCTCTGTCTCGGGCGCCGGTGTGCCGCCGTTGACCATATTTATGGGCGGCGGACCGGTCTTGCTGTGCCGCCCCCGGATCCATCGGGGGTGGCAGCCTGGTCCTGTGGATCGGCCGCCGGATACCAACTCGGGCGGCAGGCAGGCCGCCGGCGAGCAGCCGATCTGTCGCCGTCGTCCATCGATTGGCGACGCTTCACCCGTTGGCTCCCCCTATCGATCACCAGCTTCGGGGGTAAGGAAGGACGGTCTGATAGACTATCCGGGCATGGCCTTCGGTGCACCTTTGCGGGCGGCATTTCGGCCGTCGGGGTGCCATTGTCGTTTACCATCTGGGGTGGTGGATCGATGGGGTGCAACCTTCGGAGACCATCTGAGATGGCAGGCCGGCTGCCAGTGTACTGCTGCCTTTGTCACCTGGGCGTCGGGCCATGCTGCGGGCTGTTGGGTGTCCCCTCTTTTCCCCTCTTTTTCCCTCCCTAGTCCTTTATGGTGTCCTTAGCCCTTTCCTCCATCCTCCCTATCTAGCCTCTCCCACGATTCCATCTTCCCTCTGGCGGTTATATCTTTTATGGTTATTTATTATTTATTGTTGTTTGCTTACTTATTACTTATTATTGTATCTGCTGTATTTTGGGTGTTCTTATTGTAGGAGTGTTTTAGTTGTTGATTTTATATTGTAACTTAGATTTGTGTATTTCTGTTAGTTTTTTTTTTTTAAAGGGGCCGCCATGTCCGCAGGGACTCATATACCAACTGTGTCGGGCCGTGGGCGGTACGCTTGTAGCCGTGGGGTTAGTTGGTTGAGAAGAACACGGGTCAGGCAACTTGTGCCTGTCCCTCGTTCTGACCCCCCGGCTCCCTGTCACGTGTCCAGGAGTCACTCCCCCAGCGCCCCCGGCCTTTCCTGTCTCCTGTTGAATGCCAGGTCAGTCCACAATAAGATCCCCGTCATATATGATGCCATCTTTGACGGGCGGGCTGACCTGGCCTTCATTACCGAGACCTGGGTGGGTGATGATGGGGGGGCCTCGCTCTCCCAGCTTTGCCCGCCTGGGTATCTGGTTCAGGGGGTGGGAAGGTTGGGGGGACAGAGGGGAGGGGGGGGTCGCCATAATCCATCGGGATTCTTTACATGTTAGCAGGACCTCAACATTGGTTAGCCAGGGTTTAGAATGCCTTCACTTGTCAGTGGGGCAGCGGGACAGATTTGGCATTGTGCTGGGCTACCGTGCTCCCCGCAACCCAGCTCAATCCCTACCAGAGCTCGCGGAGTTCATCGCGGCTGCACTTTTGAGGTCCCCGCGCCTTTTGGTGGCGGGTGACTTCAATGTGCATGTTGGCGGTGGACTTTCCGGTGCAGCTCTGGAATGCATGGAAACCATGGCTTCCATGGGTCTGTCCCAGCATGTTGTATGTCCCACCCACAGGTCAGGCCATACCCTGGATCTGGTGTTTTCCTCCATGTCGGGGACTTCGAGTCTGGAGGTGGGGGATTTTATCTCCTTACCTGTGTCATGGTCGGACCACCACCTGCTTTCTTTTTCCCTGGCGATCGCGGGCCCCCCTCGCGGGGACCAGCGGCCTCCTGTCTTGGCCCGCCCCCGTAGACTGATGGACCCCCAGCGGTTCCAGGAGGTCTTCGGGGAGCTTTCTGGTGGACTGACTGGTGCTCCGGCCGAGGTTGTGGCCAACCACTGGTTTGAAACAGCTGCCAACACCATAGACCGGATCGCCCCTAAGCGCCTTCTCCGGTGCCGAGCCCGGCGCTCACCATGGTTCACGGGGGAGTTCTGGGCAATGAAGCAGGTGAGGAGAAGGTTAGAGCGCAGCTGGAGAAAAACCCGGACGGCAAGTAGTAAGGCTGCTGTTGACTCCCAGACTAGTCGCTATTCCAACGCGATCACGGAAGCCAAGTCATCATTTTTCTCCGTGAGAATTGGTGAGGCCTCTAACCGCCAGGCGGAGCTCTTCCGGGTGGTTCGGGACCTCACCAATCCTAGTCTGGCTAGGCCTCCTCCTACTGATTTCAGTAGTGAGAATTTTGCAGCCTTTTTTAGATCTAAGATTGAGGCCATCCGTGCCGGCTTTGACTCCGGTTGCGGTAGCACTGCCCCGGCATCCCCGGTTGCTGGTCCGCCTTCGTCGCCTCGGTTGGAGGAGCTTGGGCCTGTTTCTGCTGTCGAGGCCTCCAGGGCTATGGCGCACTGCCGGCCGGCGTCCACTCCTTTCGACCCTTGCCCCTCCTGGCTTATTAAAGCTGCCAGCGGGACCATGGCTGAATGGGCTTCTGCCATCGCCACCGCCTCTTTCAGCGAGGGGGTTTTTCCCTCTCGTTTGAAGGAGACGGTGGTTAAGCCCATTCTCAAGAAGCCGGGCCTTGCGGCGGACGATTTAGGCAACTATCGTCTGATCGCTAACGTCCCGTTTATGGGCAAGGTCATCGAGAGGGTGGCGGCGGTCCGGCTGCAGTCATACCTTGAGGATCGGCAGTGCCTCGATCCATGCCAGTCAGGGTTCAGGCCCCGTCGGGGGACCGAAACAGCTTTGGTCGCCCTGCAAGATGACCTGCTCCGGGCGGCCGACAGGGGTTGCTCTATCCTGTTGGTCCTCCTGGATCTGTCAGCGGCCTTTGATACCGTCGACCACGGTATCTTACTGGATCGGCTCTCTGAGGTTGGAATCGGGGGCACTGCTCGCAGTTGGCTCCGATCCTTCCTGGAGGGCCGACCCCAGTATGTTCAGCATGGGGGGGAGCTGTCGGCCCCGTGGGTTCTCCCTTGTGGGGTCCCGCAGGGGTCGTCGCTCTCGCTGTTGCTGTTTAACATCTATGTAAGGCCGTTGGCTGGGGTCATTAGGAGTTTTGGAGTGTGCAGTCATCAGTACGCTGATGACACGCAGCTCTACCTCTCCTTTTCCACCTCTGCAGTGGAAGCTGTGAGGATCCTCGATGGTTGCCTGGATGCCGTGCTGACTTGGACCGGGGCGAACAGGCTTAAGCTCAACCCCGGGAAGACGGAGGTCATGTTCTTTGGGAGCTCACCGTCTGGGTACGGTGGCCCTTTTCCCTCTCTGGGGGGAGTTTCCCTCCAGCCTGTGGAAAGGGCGCGGAATCTGGGCGTGGTCCTGGACCCGGCGCTGACCATGGAGGCCCAGGTGGCGTCGGTTACCAGGGCCGCGTATTACCATCTTCGCCAGATCGCCCAGATCCGCCCGTACCTGGACGGTGACTCTCTGAGAACAGTGGTCCAGGCGCTGGTGATCTCGAGGCTGGACTACTGCAACGCCCTCTACATGGGGTTGCCCTTGACTCTTCTCCGGCGTCTGCAGCGGGTGCAGAATGCGGCGGCCAGGCTGGTGGCTGGTGTGCGTCGTTACGACCACATCACCCCAGTCCTGGCCCGCTTGCACTGGCTGCCCGTTGCGGCCCGGATTAGATTCAAGGTCTTGGTTTTAGTTTATAAAACCCTCCATGGCTTGGGACCGGACTACCTGACAGAGCGTATCGCTCAGCGATCCACCTCGGCCCAACCTGTTCGGCAGGTGCGAGCGCACTCGCTGCGGGTTGCCACCCCTCGAGAAGCCCGGAAGTTGGTCACCCGGAACCGGGCTTTCTCGGTGGCAGCCCCCTCCTTATGGAATTCCATCCCTAGCGAAGTGCGCTCTGCAGAGTCCCTGCTGGCCTTTCGAAAAGCTGTAAAAACTTATTTATTTCGAGAGGCCTTTGGCGAGCCCTGAAATTCTTTTTTTTTTCCTTCTGTTAGGTCCCGCCATCTCTAATGCCCAAGCAACCATGTTAAGTGTTTTATGTTTATGTGTGTGCTTGGTTGATAGCTATTACGCTGCCGGGTTTTTTGGATGCACCGGGTTTTTAATTGTTTAGTTATTTTGTTGTATATTTCATAATTATTGTTTGTGTTTATTGGCGCTTGCTCGCCCGTGTAAGCCGCTTAGAGTTTCGTACGAAAGATAAGCGGGGTATAAATACAATAATAAATAAATAAATAAATAAATAAGGAGAGAGAGAACCATCATTGGCTCACTTGCGATCATGCAACCTGCTCCAGTGTTCGTATTGCAAGACGTTGCTTGTTAATCAAGGCAAAACTTAGAAGACATGTTTGTCTTGCAAAATGCTCTTAAACCAAGGTACTCCTAAACCAAGGTATCACTGTACCACATTTTCAAGATTTTTGTGCATGGCCTGGTGGGTTAAACATGAATTCATGATTTCTGAATAGGTTTTGTTTCTGACCTGTATTTCTGTGATGCTCACAGATACTGACGTGGTAAGCATTACAACCATCCTTACCAAGTACTGCATTTTTATCTGAGATTATCTCAAAGGTGTCACCAGAAAATCTCTGAACTGTGTTGGGTTTCTTTTTAATTCTCCTACATTGTACAGACGAAATTCTGAAATACACTGTAGTGAGAGAAAAAAATCATCTTTCCTCTTGGGTGTATAAAACCTTCTCCATTATAATGATAAGCATTCTAACTAGAATTGCATCCCCTCCTGATAAACACAGAATGCTTTTTCACAATGCTTACCCCTCCACTAGCTCCATGGATTAGCACAGTTTCTCCGGCCTTGGCAGAGCCTCTGAAAATAAACAGAAGATTTTCATTGGGGTAACTGTTTGCACCAAAGAAAAGCAGAAAGATTTTGTTTTGTTAAGACTCTGTATCTTAATTGCTTAAAAATGGTTTTAGGATTACGTCTTACTTTTGAAAGAGAGCATGGTATGCAGTAAAGTATGAGATTCCAATTGCAGCACCTTGCTTGAAGTCCAGTGTGTCAGACAAAGAAAAGACTGTGTCCACTGATGCAACGGCATATTCTGCGCAGCCTCCAGAAATGGTACCAACGGTAAAAACCCTGTCTCCTTTCTGGTATGAAAAACAAAACAGAAATGCCCAAAGGTGAAGCATTGTGCCAAAACACTTTCTGCAGTTGTTGCATAAAACTGAAGTGGCCATTTTCAAGAATTAAACAAGACCTAAATAGTCCTAATATTTGCTTGCTGACAAATTAAATTTGATTAATCACAACCCTTTTCAGGATTTTCCAAGCGGAGAGTATTTAGAAGTGGTCTTCCATCCCCTTCTTCTGTGAGCAGTTTGCCAAAGGCTACAAAGGCTGGTTCTACACATAGGAAACACAGTGAGGAATTGAACACCAGATACCTAAGCCACTGAACTATCCAGCTCAAAAAGACCTAATTTTAAGTGAAATAAAGGGTTTGGGAACTATTTGGTCATAGGGCTCCACAATTTGTAAGGCATTTGCATTTGCAAGATTTGTACTGACACACTGGGCAACTTTTAAAATACAGGGTAACAGGGTAACACTTAAGTGCATTCACCACAAACTTTGGTCCACTGTCACCTCTAGTGTACTGGAAGAAGGGAGGACATCAAACTATTTTTCTTTATCTTCACCTTTTCCCAACACATGACTTGGGGACAGCTCCAAACTGGCTAAGCATTAGCAGGTGATTGTAAGGGGGCCCAAAACTGAAGAAAAGAATTATTTAATAAGCAGTACGACATGACTGGATGCATCCCAATGAGAATAATATAAAGACATGTTGGAAGCCTTCAGAACATAACGTTGCAATTGGAGCTCATTTATAGCAGCTCACTTGTGGGGAGCCCTGTCTTAACAACCTATATGACTGTCAAAAGGAACTGCAGAGCAAATCACATTCCTGGTGGCTACTGTTTAGAGAAAAGAAAAGCCCATTCCACTACCTGTACAATTAGTGCACATGAGTGATTACAAAGAAGTTCTCCAGGGTAGGAAAACTGAATAACTGCCAGCTGCTGCTATCAGTCATTTGAGTGACAGATAATGGTACATGACAGTCAAGGTGTAACCACGAATAAAATGTTCCAGTGATATTTGGAGAAAGGAGGACATACATCCAGAAGCATAGGAGCAGAAATCACAGAAGCAGCAGCAATTTACCTCTTGACCACAAGAGAGGAACCCTGTGACGCAGTGGTTAAATGTTTGTACTGCAGGTAAAACTGTGCTCACGACCTGTGTGGTTCAATCCTAGGTAGCAGGCGCATGGCTGACTCTGCCTTCCATCCTTCTGAGATCAGTAAAATGAGTATCCAGCTTGCCGGGGGTGGGGGGGCAATGTGTAGCCTGCATTACTGCAATTAAACTGTAAACTGCCCAGAGACTACTTGAAGTGGTATGGGGCGGTATATAGGCAGAACACTTGCTTTTGCTTTGTTTTTTCTAGTTTCCAGAACAGAGTCAGATTTGTCTGAAATTATGGGGAGTGTTCCATCAACAGGGTGTATGCTCTGTGTTCCCTAGACAGATTACTGTCCCACATCTTAATACTGGTGTGGGCAACTATGCTCCCTACGTTTGTTGGATTGTAGTTTCCAGAATCCATCACAGACATAATGCTGAGAATTACAGGCCAACAACATGTGGATGACCACAACTGCATCCTCTCCATGTCTTAAAATGTTGTTAAGACATAACATAGCAAACAAACAACCCATTCAAAATCTAATACCTTGAAATCAGCTACATGTTCCCCAACATCTTGGATGAACCCAGCCACATCGATACCAGGTGTGTAGGGTAAAGCCGGCTTTCTGGCATATGTCCCAGAACGAATATAAGTGTCTACTGGGTTGACGCCACATGCATGAACTTTAATGAGAACCTGCCAAATGAAATAATAAATGCTGAACAAGCAGATCAAAAGAAAGTATGGCAGAATTGCAGATGCATAAATCGTTGTTCTTCAGAAAACTGGAGAACATATGGTATCTTATGTTACAGTAATATAGGAGTTGTTACCCTATGCCCAACATTGCTGAGTTCTCAGGTCCAGCCTCTACTACTGCAGCCACTCAAGAGCTTCCTACTAATTTCAAGGGTAGCAGGATACTTAATAATCTCTCCTAATGTGCCTGCTTGTTCACTCCCATTGTCTAGACATCAGGGTGCCAGATGCAGGGGCAGCTTTGGATAAGAGATGTAGGAGGCCGGATGGCAATATGCCATGCAAAGGTAACATGATACACCAATTCGTTACGGTTTGTTTAAGAGCCCTTCTGTGGTCTATACCAATCTCACTACCACAGATCAAAGGTGAGGCATCACTGGCTTGCAGAGCAGAGCTTGTGCTAAAGCAAAACCAACTCTCTGTTGTTTCCTTTCCAAGAGAGACGAGACAGGCTGTATCTTTTTTGGCACCTTCTACCAAGCTTTTTAAGACCAACACTTAACAGATATTCCCAAAGTTTTTATTCCTTGCTGAAGCCAATTTTAGCATTCTTAGATGATGATATGATGCTTCCCCCTACTTTTCAATTGGAAACAGTGCAGTGCCTCACACATGTCTCCCACAAGAATTTCAACCAATCTTTCCATTTGATGAAAATGAAATTCCCTTTGAACAGAAATTCAAAACCAGAAGAATTCTAGAGAAATTTTCACAGGTGAAGTTCAGGATTTTTTGTTCACCTTACATAAGAGACTGCTGAGGAGTGTGTGGGTGCATGTCTTGCCTTTCATTATACAGTAATCTCTGAGGCAGGTGGCAATCCTTCCCCTTGTTGTTGTGTCGTTACAGTTGTGACTGACTCTTCGTGACCCCCATGTCCATGGAGTTTTCTTCACAGGAATACTGGAGTGGCTTGCCAGTTCCTACTCCAATCACCTACAGCACCAGGTGGTCACCCATCCAATTACTAGCCAGGCCCGATCTTGCTTAGCTTCCGAGATCAGGTGAGATCGGATGTGCTCGGGGCATCTAGGCAGCTCAATCTTTCCCACTAATTTCTCCTACCAAGCTTTGTTCACCTCGGGGGGCAAAGGGAAGGCAGCTAAAATGCAAAATGATGAAGACATTGATAAAAAAAACAATAAAGTCAAGACCCTTGTGTGTGTGTGTGTGTGTGTGTGTGTGTGTGTGTGTGTGTGTGTGT
>JAHTLZ010000129.1:32769618-32786791 GCA_023846285.1 Phrynocephalus versicolor | reverse complement strand
AACAGTATTTTAGATTATGTTGAAAGATTTCATATAAAGATACTTTTAACTTTGATTTTAAATAGCTAGAACGTACATGCCAGATATGTGGATTAAAGCTCCCACAACTGTAATCAGTGAGTCAATGGTGGGGAATAATTGGCTTTAAAGTACACAATAGGTGGGTACAAAAGATTGGAGAAGACTGGCCTGATGTCAACACTCATGGTAAAATAAATGATGAATCAAAGTCATCCCTGAGCGGTAATTTTTTTTAAAATGGCTAGTATAGCTTGTTTTAAAAGTAGACAGATGCAGAAATTCACTACAAATAGCACCTTGAATATTACAGAAGCCGTTTTTTTACAATGTCCTGGTGATCTAAAAACAACTTCTTCAACCATTAGCACATCTTTAATTCCAGTTCATCCAAAGTTTCCCATTATTACTTGGGGAACCCTCTGTATAGGAGTTTTGTGACCTTTTTACTATAACTCTGAAATAATAATAATAATAATAATAATAATTATTATTATTATTATTATTATTATTATTATTATTATTATTATTATTATTATTATTATTATTATTATTATTGACAAAGGGTAAATTAAAATGGAAATGAATGGAAAGTTTACTTGTTGCTTGTATGTTAGTAAAGCTTGTGTTTTCTGTGCAAGGGAGGAATTATCCTCCCAACAATTCATATTACTTTCCTTAGTGCAACTGTGTTTTCAAATGAGGTAAGAACTAGTTCAGAGACTGGTAGCTATCAGAAATATCTGCCAAAGCAGAAGGCAGCAGTGATAAGAGTACAGTCCATCAGACAATCGTGGTATGTCTAGAATGCTTAAATACATGTTGCCATTTTCAATTTCTGTACTTTTATGGCATGCCACCAGAGGGTAGTATGCTACACAAAGTCGGTCATAAAACCTGCATTCTAAAACTTGAATATTATTGGAGGTGGGGGATTGCTGGGGGCGGGGGGAGGAATAAAAAATATTAATGAAGGAAATAAGGGGTAGTTGGTTGTCTTGAACAACAGATTCAGAATCTTCCAAAATTAAGCTGAGCACATTTTGAAAGGATGAACAGAATGTCTGCAGAACATGGAACGCTTAAGTACTATATACATATTAATAAATGTGAGCATTGAATATAGACATGTACAATAGACGGTTATAATGTTGGGAAAACATAACCAAATTTACACCTTCATGTTTCTGGCAGAGCAGACACATTTTAACTGTTAAAGTAATGGGAGAACTTTTTGGCGAATGTAAAGAAATCTTTGTTACGTAGCCCTGTACGGTAGACCATTGTTTAGAGAATGGCAGCCTTAGGAATACTGCATTTGTAATAACTTCTCTTTGCCAGAAGATCCTGTGAAAAAAAGACTTTTATTTTCTACAACATAATAAACACACAAAACTAAACTAAAAATAACATGCATACACTTAATCTCCTCCCCACCACCACAACCACTGAGACCAATAAAGATAGTTCATGACATCCTTTTCATGGAGCCCTATTCCCCTTCCAGAATTGAAAACTTTTGTGAAGGAACACAACTCTGTCCCCTTTGTTAATACACAATCAATAAAATTTCCCCCTATCTCTCTAAACATTTTCTTATTTGACAGATCTTTTCTTACTTTAATACCACCTGTCAATTTGTCATTGAAAGCTTTATTCCAAACGTCTTTATACCATTTGTTTAACTGGAGATCGCACCTAACTTCCAAATTTGTTGCTACTATTCATTTCACTCCTGATATTAAATTTGTAATCGGTGCCTTCATTGCCCAGTTCCAAAGACTTTTAGACATTAAGCCAAGGTGTGTTAGGTCTTGTGAGCCCACCCAAAACATATTCCAGGCTCTCATAATAGCACTGCATCTCATTATATGGAGAACAAAAAAGGTCCTTTAATTTGTGGCAAGATTCCACTAAAAATAATCACAGTAGGAAAAAAGCAACTCTGAATGGTCTCACCATTGATGTTGTCCTCATCATCATCATCATGACAATGCACCACAAATCAAGTTGAAAATGAGGGGGCAGGTCCCTAGGCCAAAGCGTGCAGTATGAAATTCAACACAGGAAGAAAGAAACGGGAGGCAGGAATCAACTGAGAAACACAAGGAATTGTTCCTATTATACATGCTTAGCTTTCTTTACCAAGAAAGGTCAAAGTGCATGTTATATTAACTGTTTAACAGCCATCTTTACTTCTTTTCTGGCTATGAAACAAACATGTGAGGGACCTGATATACATAATGTGTAGGACGACTGAGGGCCTTTTCACACGACCCCTAAGATCTTCTGGCCCCTTAAATTCGGACCAGAGATCTTGGGGGGTTCGTTGCTGTTCCTTCCTCCCCACCACTCTGCACTTCCTTGCTTCTGTCTGTGTGAGGGGAGGGAGGGGAAAAAAGCCTTAAAAAGGGACAAAAGAATAAAGCCTTACCTCTGGTGCTGGTGGAAGTTGCTCCGAGCCCCGGTCACTTCCTGGTTCCTCTTAAAGGGGCGGGAGGCAAAAACAACAACAACAAAAAGAAGCGAGGAGAGCCCGGCACTCTCCGCATCAAAATTTTTCACTCTCCCAGAGCAGGTACTTGAAAGGTGCGCTGGGTCGCGCTTAGGTGGGCAGGGTCGCACTTAATTTTCTGTTAGCTCCGGAGCTTGTGGGGAAACATTTTTAAGCTCCGGAGCTGGGAGCCATTTGCAGCGGAGCTTAGGGGTCGTGTATAAACGCCCTAAGGGATCTTCACCCCACCTGTTTCTTCTTCCACTAAATTCACCTTCCATGTAGGTGCTCTTTTAAAAAGGCCAAAACTTTTAGTAGACCAAATCTGTGGGCAGTAATCTGAGTCATAAACTGTCCCCTTGCATATTTATTTCACATTTTTTAAAAAAAAAATGAGTCAGAAAGCAATACGCTTACCTTTTAAATGCATGTAATGCATTTCACGTACTATATAGTTTAAGCATGTGCAGGCATCAGACCCATGAACAAGAAAGTTGTGCCAAAGGTCTATACGGGAACACCGAGTTTTCAGGGCAGATTTGCAGAAAGTAAAACTATCAAGTATACAGTAACCCCCTGCTTATCATGGGGGTTACGGTTCTGAACTGACCCAACCTATGATAATGGAAAATCCTTGATATGAGGATGCTGGGTAAGGTCAAGATTGGGTGCCTGTTTGGGGCCAGACTTATCTTCTCCTGGTGCTGCCCCAAACAAGCTTCCGATGGGCTTCCTGGGCCTGTCAGAGGTCCCAGAAGTGGTTCCCGGCAAACCAGGAGTGCTCGAAAAGCCAGTCGGAGGCCCTTTTGGGGTAGCACCAGGCCTGGGGTAAGTGCAGGAGGCCTCAAACAGGACCATGCAGCTTACCCCAAGAGGCCTTGCCTTTCATTTACTGTGATCCCGCAATATACCAAGATCTCAGTATATGAACCAAGAAATGGCGCGGGACCATTGTATTAACTACTGTATATTCTTGAATATAAGCTGAGTTTTTCAGCCCTTAAGTTTTTGGCTGAAAAAAACACCCTTGGCTTATATTCGAGTGAATATGGTAGCCTGCTTGGGGAAGGCAGCAGAGTGCAAGTCCTACCCCTTCTGCTGCTTCCTGAGCACTTGGCCATGCCAGAGACTTTGGACCCTGTAGGAGCACTGGATGAGGCGAGTGCATGGAGCAGCAGTGGCGGAAGACAACAGCGGAGACCAGAGGCAGTAGCAGCGGATGGCTGGAGCACTCCGGACAATGCAGCAGCAGCAAGTGAGACTCTGGGGACCTGCAGCAGCAAGAGGCAAGGGCAGAGAATGATCGAGACAGCGAGAGTGCTCCGTGTGGGACCCAGCACCGTGGGCGTCAGCAACACTCCAGGGGGCACCACATTGAGGGGCTAAGTTTGCTGCTGGAGCCCATGAGGAGGGCAGGGGTTGCTGGGTGAGCTCCCAGACCTGCCCCAAGCCCTTGCTAGCAGGACAGAGGGGGGGAGACAACAGCACAGCCTGGACCTCCAATGAAGGGCATGCCACATGGGAGCAGAGGGAGGGGGCGGCCCACAAAGCAACCCCGCAGGACACACCAGGCCGTTCGGCCACGATCAGAGGGAAGGGTGGCCCCGAAGCACTCCTCGAAAGCACCAGCACTAGCAGCCCCCCCTCGCACCGGCTTGGAGAAGGCAGGGGAGGGCAAGTCCTGCCCATTCCGCCACCTCCTGAGCGCTCAGCCGGCTTGGGGAGGACAAGGGAGGGCAAGTCCTGCTGCTGCATTTCCCACCCTAGGCTTATACTCGAGTCAATAAGTTTACCCAGTTTTTTGTGGGAAAATATAAGCCTCGGCTTATATTCAGGTCGGCTTATACTCGAGTATATATGGTACCTACTCCATCTTCATGTGTTCATTTTGTGTGACATAAACAGAAAGTAAAAGGTTAATTTTTAAATTGTGATAAAAACAATTAGGTGCTTAGAAGGGTGACTCAGAACTGCAACCGTAACTAATTCATTTGTTAAAAAAAATAATTCCCCAATCCTGTTTGCATTGAGCCCAGTCTCCACTGGAAGCTGCCTTACAGAGTGAGTCAGGTTGCTGTTTTAAGACCTGGAATAGCTCACTCAAATCTCAAAGAATGCTCTCTTTTTCAACAGATGTGCTGCCTACAGTAATTTTAACTAGGACTTCCTTCATGCTATTGAGCTCAAAATCCCACCTCGATATGCTGGTTTTTTCCTCTTTATCCAGAAAACAACACCGAGCAGCATGAATCCAGCAGTCTGTAGTGTGTTCTCTATACAGACAGCAGGGCTGTTGTCACCAGCTTTTCCAGGGGGAAAACACTTCTGTGAATTGAAGGACCTTCAGGTGTGGTAAAAAAGAAATGGAAATGGAAACAGTAGTTTTCCTAAGTGGATGAAATAGCTTTGAACTCATTTGCTTATGTTGTTAGTCTATGGAACTCTTTTGCTGCAGGATGTGGTGATGGCATCTGGCCTAGATGTCTTTAAAAAGGAATTGGACTGATTTATGGTAGAAAAGTCCATGACAGGTTACGTGCCATGTTAGGAGATACATATTATCTCTAGGCATAAAAGGAGGGTACCTCAAAGTTCCAAACACTGGGGAGTGTTATCAAGAGACAGGTATCTGCTTGTCTCATGTGTTCGCAGAGGCATTTGGTGGGGCCACTGTGAGTTACAGGAAGCTGGTCTAGAATGACCCTTGGCCTGATCCAGCAGGCCTCTTCTTATGTTCTTGTGTGTAGCTGTACTGTGAGTCCCAGTCAGTGACACAGATGCTGGGCAACATCACATTTTCAAGTCCAGGCATTTTCCTAATGCTTTAGTTAATACTGTTTATACATGCCATTAAATCCCTGCAGAATATATTTCTACTAATGTATAAAATATAGACCTGTCCCACACACACACTTCTTAAATTGGATATAAATATCTGTCCATCATCCAGAAAGTGTCTTATGTCCAGCCAGAATGCATGGGAAGAAAAATACAAGTGCAGTGTAAATTAAGAGGCCAAAATTAATGGTGTTGACCTTTAGTTATGGATAGTTATGTCATTGGTCTTCTCACATAATGAAATTTGACTCACCACCATTTTGTTAAGAAGTAACCCTTCTGTTTATTTTGTGATTGTCTGTTCTATGATGAGTGTTTATGACACATTCAAGAGAAAAGGGTGTCCTAGTAAATGGTATTAGAAAAAGCAAGCAAGCAAGCAAACAAACAGCATTGTATAACAATGAATAACAGAGATGCAAGGGCCTACATATCTAAAGGACACAGATGTTGCTAGTAATCAAATGGAGGATTACTATGGGTTCAGGACAGAAATATTTTTTAAAGAAGCTACATTCTTTTTAAAGACAATGGCAACTTAGATTTTCCTGATTGGCATAATTAACACCTTATGTGTTTTTGGTGCAAACGAGAGATAATGAAGTTTCAAACAAATTGCCCTTATCTTCTGAGTTGTACAAGAAAAATTTAGAAAATATTCATAGGCAATTGAGGACCATCAAGAAAATGTTCCACTTTTAACCACTGCCTCATAATTGCTTAAATTGTTTAAACATCTTGAACTGCACATTTGGACTAGAGTTGAACAGATTTATAGAATCCTGGGTTTTTCAGGCAGTTTGTGTGTTGGTTTTGGAAGAGGTAGCCACGTTAGTCTGTGCAAGAATTCCAGACAAAAATCAAAGAAACAAAACAAAAACAAAAGACAAAAACTTGTGGCACCTTAAAGATGTGGAAGAGACTACGAAAGGAAATATAAAACCACAAATGCAAAAGCAAGATTCCATAAATCCAAAAAACGGTGTTAAAATTACCTAATAAAGTCCCTAAGATTTAAGTATGCAGTTCAAGTTTTGTTTGCAACCATAACCTACCTTCAAATCTGACACGTTCGGATACAGAAAATTAGCCCAGGGTACCTGAGGATTTGTTCTTATTCCAAGTATCAGCTAGAACACAGATTCCCATTCTAGTGCACTAGTTTCCTGAATGTACATTTGAAATATAGCACCATGTTATGACATTTCAGTCACAGTAAGCTAGGAAATATCTCCAACAGCAGAAAGGTTAAGCAAAATGTCTTGTAATCTATCCATCATAACGGGGCAATACTGAGATATCTATAGCTATGTCTATCTGAAATCCCACCCACCCAAAATTTCCTTCCAGTCCCTGAAGATTCTTTTGCTATTTCCTAAACATTGTGTATATCCAGCACAAGGGGGCTCTGTGTGTAAACATGACAAGACACTGAGCCAATTACTTACTTTGCACTCCTTATAATCCATTCAAAGCAAAGTGTTTTGCAGGATATTGCATATAATTCCATTGGCTAAAAAAAAACAAAAAAACACCCCAAATTAAACCTAAATCCAGTTGTTAGCCCAGCGCTTTCCCTACATAAATATGACAGATGTTTAAAGATGCATGTAGACCAATGGTTCCCAAACTTGGGTCCGCATATGTTCTTGGATTAAAACTCCCTGGAGCTTTCAACATTAGTTATGCTGCTCAGGCTCTCTGGGAGTTGTAGTCCAAGAACATTTGGGGATCCAGATTTCATCTGGGGAAGAAATGTCTTATGAGGAGCAGCTTAGAGAGCTGTGAATGTTTAGGCTTATAAAAAGGAGGCTGAGAGGGGATATGGTAGCTATGTTTAAATATTTGAAATGATGTCATATTGAAGAGGGGACTGGTTTGTTCAGAGACTGAGACATGGGGCAATGGTTTCAAACTACGGGAAAAGAGATTCAGTTTAAACATTAGGAAGAACGTCATGACAGTTAGAGCTGTTTGGCAGTGGAATATGCTGCCACGGAGGGTGGTGGAGTCCCCCTTTTTGTTGGTTTTTAAGCAGAGGCTGGATGGCCATCTGTTGGGAGTAGTGTGATGGGGGTTCCTGCATGGCAAGGGGTTGGACTGGATGGCCCTTGAGGTCTCTTCCAACTCTAGGATTCTATGATTTTATGATCCAAAGCTAGGAACCACCAATGTAAACAAAAGAATCATTTTCCCACTTAAGCACTTTGCTGTGGCAAACACTTGTGTAAAAGCTTGATTTGTACAAGCAACATTTGTTACAAACAAAAAGAAACAGGAGAATTTTGTTATACTTTTGGCTTATTTGAAATAATTCCCTTGTCTGCCTTCAGATAACAATATTTCCTTGCTGCATTGTGAACATTTTTATTCTGCACAAATCTCCAAAATAAAATGACAACAATTAAATAATTCAAATGAGCAACTATTAAAGAAGAAGTTGAAAAGAGGTTTGGAGCCGTGCAGCCATTAAAACAAAAGCAAAACTAGACTATGGGCGATAACTTCATAGGCTGCTAGAAAAAAATTAAAAAGGTTGCTGAGCTCTCGAGAGCAAGCTCTCTTTTTCAAATCAGGTATAGAAGTCCAAACATGGCAAGGGATGTAATTTGCCAGGAGGGAGTTCTTAAAAGTTCACTTGGCAAGATGGATGCCAGGCTTCTCCTTGGAAGGCACAGGGTAGCAGGGTCCAATGGGGCTGGACTTTACTGGCCAGTTCAAACAAAGTTGAATGTTTGATTATAACAATTAAACACAGAACATCAGCATGCAGTACGACAAGATGAACAAGGATCTAGCCACATTGAGCCGTATAAGACCTACTTCTGAAAAGACTGCCTTGTAAGAGGGTAGTTTTATATGTACCTATTGCCTGGGGTTAAGTCCACCAAATACACAAGGAGTTGTTTCTTTGTAGGCAAATACGGGGGTAGTAGCACAAGGTTTTAACATGATGTCTAGAAACCAACACTATCAGCATTTGACAGAGTATTATGGGAGGAAGTTCCACAACCAGGATGCCACAATTAACCATATTTGGTTAAACCAGTGACAATGGTGCAATATGAAATCAATCAAAAATAATTACAGTGGTTATGCTTAAAAGTTTTCAGTTTTTCATAGTTTGGCTATGAAGCTATTTGAAAGGGGTCCGCGTGAAACCCCTGCATTCAGCACTGGGACTTATTTTCTCCTGTGCACTCTTCAAATCCAAACTAGCATCTCAATACTCTTCTCAGTTTATTCTGAGCCATGGGCATAGATGTTAATGAGTTCAGGGCACTTTTAGAACCCTTAGCTCCCACTCTCTCTTTTAATGCAGTAGGATTTAGTTAACTTAGAACTTCATAATCATAATCTTTTAGTTCCAGGCAAAAGTAACCTATTAAAAAGAGAAAAAGTTGTACAAGTTATGATATGGGGGTGGGGAGTGTAGAAAGAGGATCAAAAGAATTTTGTTCAATTTCTCCTTTTCACTGATTAACTCCCCCACCCCCAAACTAACGGCCCCTGGTTATTTAGCAAAATTTCTAGGAGTCTTTGTTTTTTCAACCCTAGTGAGAGGACAGATTATGCATCACCATGTATTTTATCTTGTTTCTGTAGGGAAACAAAGTGAAAAAAATCCCCACATATTTAGCTAAATTATATACTTACTTTCATATTTTTTTTAAAAAATGTTGTTTTACATTGCCATGGGCAGCATAAAGAAAAAGCAGAGCTTCTACAGACTTATAGACTACAGCTAACATTTCCTTGGGTATTTTAGAGTTTATAACGACACTGTGCATGTTTGTTGTTGTTTTGTTTTGTTATTTCTATCAATTTTCTCATGGAAATGACTCTCCCCAACCCCAACCCCAATTCCTGAAAACTAATACCATGCTGACATGGAAGTGGATGTTCACTTAATCAAACGAGACAGCAGGAGTAATTTTGAAACTTAAAACTCTACATCTCCAACAGTTTAATAAGAGTCCCAAGGATTAAACAACAGGGAACTTCAACTGCTATACCTTAAGTTTATTACTTGCAGCGAGTCTGCCAGCTTTAGTCCAGAAATACATATATTTCATTGAAAGACAATTCTAAGTTGAAACATACACTGAAAATGAGCAGCCTGTAGTGACGTTGGGGGGCTTCTGACTATGAAATAAATATGATGATGCATCAGTATTAAACCTCAGCATGAACAGTCATTTTATTCAAAACGAACACAGGCAAACATCTGCCTGTGTATCCAAGATTCATTTTGTAGATGTCCACATCTGCTGGTCTGAGTAGAGTGACTAGAAAAATTAAAAGAGCAGCTGGTGATTCTGAGTGAAAGTTCTTCAGGTAAAGTGTGAAGAAGGGTTACGGAAAAAGCCAAAAATGCTATTTTTGATCAGGAAAAAAAAATCTCAGGGCAGTTTGGTGTGTGAGCCTACAGTCATATAATCCACAAAAGAAAGCTGAGCGGGTGGATGACTCAGTGTTGTGTGCTTGATAATATCTTGTGTAGGAATGTGGGGGGGGCGGAACCAAGTTTTTTGTTCTTGATTTTAAAAAGGGTGTCATAACAGATCAAGAAATCCTGATGGGGAAAAAAATCAACTACTGCAATATTTTTCACTCCCACATTAGAGCAAAAGGACCAGAGTGAGGGGTTTATTCCCACCTTTTTCTTTTCTTTTCTTCAAAAGGAGTATCAGCAAAAGAAAACAGGGTTAAATATACTAGGAGTCCTGTGCAAAATATTCTCTCTCTTTCTCTTTGAAAAAACAACACTTTTTAAAAAAAAACTTCAGACTGCAAAAAAATGCATAATAATTCTTATAACTTCACCTAACAAGGAGACAAAGTTTTACATTTTTCAGCTTCCTTAGCAAGAATGAATCAAATGGATGTTTATATCTTTTTGTGAGCTTGCCAAGAGGGAAAGGCATTTTCCACAGAACATTTAGCAATTGTGTGTCTGCCGGCAGAGTCAGAGGTTGGGAGTTCAGAGATCCAGAGGACCCCTTCCAGCTCTACAGATCTGAGGGAAAATCAGGCGGTTAGCAAGTACAAATATAAATAAATAAATAAATAAATAAATAAATAAATAAATAAATAAATAAATAAATAAATAGATTTTAAGTCTTTCCAGTTATATTAGGCTTCTGAAACTGGTTCAAAACCATAAACCTTTTGTGAGCACTTACATTAAATCTGGCACATTTTGTATGAACCAATTCATATTCATAATTGAAATCATAAAACCGGAAACTTCCCAGGTACCAAGGTTTGCCAATACTATGAGAATTGCTTTAGGAATATATTTCAAATACCAATAAACATTTAATGTAAGAAATGTGGCTCCAAATAATTGCTAGCAGATAGCAATTGGATTGCCAGTTAGTTATTAGTACGGTGCCTAACGGAATTACAAAAAAACATTTAGCAACCTTTAAAAACCAGCTTCCATATGCATGGCACACTCTTCCGATGTTCTGAAATAAACAGGTGGCTTTTTGTTTGGTTCATTGGTACCAGAATTTGCCTAAAAGTGTTCTGTTCAAATATTCATACGTATCTATCTTCTTTTGACTCTGAACAAAGAAATTATTTTGATGCCACAGTATCATTTTTATTTGGTTTATACAATACATGTTTATAACACACTTAAACATTGCTGCCCACGTGAACTGAAGAGGGCATCAAAGATAAATCCACAGATTTCCCCAACGCCCTTATCATTGTCTTTCAAATATTTTATTTTTACATTTTTGCATTTCAGATCCTGGTGTCCATTTTATTTTTAGATCAGACTACTGTATTCAGTAGATTATTTTTTTTCTCTTTCTTTCCTTGAAGCAGGGAAGTGGTGTGGCGGAGAATCAGCTCTTATAATTATCCTATGCATGCTGCTTTCTGACACTAGGGGTCATTTAAGCTTACACTTCCTGCTGTGCAGAACTAAGCATTCAAAGAATACAAAATTTCCTTGAATACATTGGTATGAAGAAAACCATTTCCTTAGGTCTTGACCACCAATTTTCTATTCACATGGCTGTAAATTGATCCCATTGCGATGTAGACAATTTTGATCAATGATGCATTTGTAAAAGTCTGGGTAAAGCACACTGTATAGAAATAAGCCCATAAAATGAAAACAAGATTGATTGGTAAACTGAGAGATGGTTGATATTGGGCATTGTTTTTCTGTTCCCTTTTCTCCTGAAGTTGCATAATAAAAATTAATTCATATTAGACTAAAAGGTTGATTTCATACTGTTATTTTTTGTTACACAGTGGTACAACTCTGGGATTAAACATCCCAGCCATGTTGTGGCTGATAAAGTGGCACTTGAGAATTAATTGGAATGAACTATTTGCATATAAGGACATGGCCCTCGTTGTAATTATTGGCTTTCCTAATAATTTACTGAACCTCAGCTGTGACTTGGGCTTCAGATCTGCTCTTCCTCTTCTTATCATTATCTTTCTTTCCCAGTCATCTTCCATTCTCACTGCAGTCCAGATTTTGGACCAATATTACAGGTTTATCAGAACTTCTTTTTATTTTATTCTTTTTAGCTCATGCTGGATATTCAGATTTCAGCCCATGTTTTTAGTTTCTTTCCTTTTAAATGTATCCCCCCCCCAATACTTTGCTCCACTGTAATACGAGAAGAACTGTTATTATCCTAGTTGTTAGTTTGATTTGAATGTTATTGATTGAATGAATGCATACACATGGCATTGCATGCAATTATGTGAATGGGATAGTAAGACTGTAATCTTAAATCCCACTGAACTCATTGGGACTTATTTCCACATATTTGTGAAGGGCTGCACTGTCAATTTCTACCAGGAAATTATAGCTAAATTTTCTTATCTGTTTTACAGCTTTTATCTTGCATTTATCTGCACATGTGCCTTTCCCTGAATGAGTGATATAACACAAAACAAAATATCTATAGCCATACTTACACAAAAGACTGCTGCTCAGATTTTCTACTACAGTTTGTTATCTATCCCATATCACACAGATATTTTCAGAATTAATAAGAAATACAGTAACTGAATCTTCAAGAAAAGGAAAAAAATTAAATATTTTATAAAATATTTGTACCTGAATTCTCAGGGTGAAGCAGGGGTTTGGTTTGGGTTTTGTTATGATTGACTATATTTCAAAGCAACGCAAATAATAATTTAAGAATTTGAAAATACAAATTACCTTCAAAATACCCAAGCTATTAAGGTAATATTTATGTTTCCTTAAATGTATAAGTACAGATAAACATGAAAATGTTTGTTATCTGCCTTACTTCTTAGAACATGTCTCTAAAAAGTGCTGAAATTTAATGAACTGTACATTTGAGATCCACTTAGTATACAATACAGTGGTACTCTGGTTCATGAAGTTTATCTGTTGCCCAGGAAACTTCATAAAGCAGAAATGTTGCAAAATGGGACCGCATGGGAGTGCAATGCATCCTGGGAAATGAAGTCCTTTGAAAATAATCATAAAACCAGAATTTTCTGACCTTTTCGGGGGGGGGGTCATAAATGGAGGCATTATTTTCAATGGACTTATTTTCATAAACCGAAAATTATGTTAACTGAAGTGTTTGTAAACTGGGGTACCACTCTATTAGTTTACAAATATTGTTCTCGTCCATAAGTGCTGTTTGAAGTAAACCTGGCAAAATAAATGGGATTTACTATTCATAACCAACTGAAATCTCATCAGTTTCAATGTCTGTGAAGATTCTCAGTCATCCAGGTGAGTTTATCTGGAAGTTGACTGATGAAGCTGTTTGGATGAGCAGTGAAATGTTTTTATCTCTCAAAAAGAAGTCCAGTAGTCATGATTCAACTTCCAGGTCAGTTTCAATGGACTTGCTCTAAGAAGAACTAACATTGGATTTAGTCCTAGGACAATACTCCCATGTTGAGTTTTGACAAAACAGCACATGGGAATTATGTCTGTCATGCTATTGTTTCTTCTGCCTGGGACACATCATAGTTATGGAAAATACATAACCCATATACCAGAGTAATCAGAGAGAACATCAGCATAGGAGCTAAAGAGTGCAATGTATTTGCCAAAAAAACAGTCAGTCCTGCTACTGACTTTGGTCAGCTGGAGGCTCATTTTAGCAGAAAAGTCCCGTAGACTGCATGAAAATACATATAAAAATCTGTGTCACTTCACAAGCACACATTAGAATAAAATGGAAGGATAGAGTTGGAGATGCTTATTGATAAAACTTATTCTGTCCCTTTATGAGCCTGCTTGGGGGTTAAGATCACCAGGAGAGGCCTTTCTCTTGGTCCTGCCACCATCTAATGTGCTTTTGGTAGGTACACAGGAGAGGTCCTTCTCTGACACTGCTCCCCAACTCTGGAATTTCTTTTCATGGGAAGCTAGGCTGCCTCAACTTTTCTGCTCTTTCACAAGCAGGTGAAGAAGATCTTTCTCCTCAGGCAAGCTTTTACTTAGTGACTAGATGCTGAGTGGGATTACAAATAGATGGTTGTACTTTACTGTTTTGATTGTGCTTTGTTTACCGTTTTAGTACGGTATTTGTTTGATCCTTTAATATTTGTATGCTCAGTGTTGTTAGCTTTAAATACTGTAAGCCACCTTGGCTGATTTTAAAGAAGAAAGGCAGGGTAAAAAATTGTAAATAAATAATCCAAGCAATATCTAATATTCACATTTATGATCACAGATTTTTGAATTGTACATCTTTTCTGCCTAAGGAATAATTTCCTGTGTTAAGGATGGCTTGGTCCATCAAGTACCATTTAACAGGGTGAAGACTGTGCTTCGATCTGATTTATGTCGAATTCTTGCCAATCCTGTGGAGAAGCAGCATCCACCTGTCTCCCTCCAGTAGCTAGTCCTTTCAACTGGTAACGTCGTCTTAGCACAGGGATCTTAAACTACAAATACAACCAAGATTTTCTTTTCTTTTCCTTCTAGCAATGCTTCCCATGTTTCCACTTTAGTCCTAACATTTCAAACTGAGAAACAAGGCTGTTTCCCTACAGATATGTCTGAATACTTCACAGTTAGAAAGTTCTAGAACTCTGTGGTAATTTTTCAGAGGTACAATAATGGCATGATGAAGAATGAGAGCAGACCGGTGTGTTATTTTTAGATACAGTTGTCACAGCTGGCAGAAACATAATAAAAAAGGAGCGACAGGAAAAACTGGGACTCTGAAATATGTGCAGTTGGCAGAGGGGAGTAAAACATATACAACAGCTCTGTCACAGCGATAATGTTGATTGGTTTCCAAAATTGGGATCATCTTGTGAAACCACACATTAAAAAATGCAAGAATGATCCAACAAATACAGTGAGGGAACACATTCAATCTGTGCTGTGAATAGATTTGTGTCTACCTATTTTGCATTTTGATTCTGAATATAGTCGTAGGATGTGAGATTATATTCTTGGGACAGATACCTAGCATGATGTTACAGGCAAATCTAAGTCTTCTCCCATCCATTAGTTTGTTGAACTACAAATTATAAATATACCATTAACATATATTCTATCAACATTCGAATATCAGTACAGTACTACTAAATTCAATGGCGGAGTTAACTCAAGGGTTGGTTAACAGGTTGTAGTAACAGATATTCTTCATTTCACATAGCATGACAAATAGCTTCACTTTTCTTCTCCAGCATGTAACTTAAAGAATTCATAATTGCTGGCTGGAGAGGTACATACTACATACTGATCATAATTGATCATAGATACACAATACCCTGAATAGTTATATATATGAAGAGAATATAGTTACACTTGTATAACAAACAGCTTGTATAACATAAAATTTGTACAACATAAAAAATTCCAGAGATAGGGGAAATTTGCTTAACATAACCACCTATGGGGAAAATCCATACAACATAAAAATGGGATTACTCAATTTTCAATGCATTCCTATGGGAATTTGTATAAAGGAAACTTTGCTTAACGTAATTTCATTTGGAACGAATTAATTCCTTTATACGAGGTACCACTGTACATATGAAAAGAAACAAATATATTCTTCATACTGTATATTAATATAATATTAATCAACGTGTTTGTTACAGCTAAAACAAAGTGATGTAACCTAAGATTTCACAAAAATACAGCTCTGTGATATAAAACGTTAAAGTAGGTCCTGTGATTTCCAGTACAGAATCTGTTCTTTCACATCCCAACCCATCTGCTTTAGTGGAACTCTTTTTAAAAATTCTATAATTGTGAAATTCACGATAGTTTACAAGTATCTCTCACGGTGTATGTGTGTGGCTTATGCATGTATCTCTGACTACACATAAAGTTCAAAACATTCAATATTTTATGCTATTCTTTCTAGATTTTTGTTGATGTGTTTTCATGCCATCTTATTTTTTTGTCTTATAGGATAGATCAGAACAGAATGAGTGTGCAGCATATAGTAATGCACCAGTTTTTGGGGGTCTCAGTGAAATAACTTACACATAGCAATAGCTTCACAACAACTTCTCTTCCTCCCCCTCCTCCAAATAATAACAATTTACCAAATCGTTGGGAAGTTGTTATAATTCCTTTCTCAAATTATTACTCGCCCTTTAGATTAGAAATGAGGCCAGGCTTAGCAATCAGCCATAAATGGTAGGATTTCTAAAGTAGGAGCACTTGTCTGATTGTGAAGTGGAGGCCATTATTGCCTTGATTGGTTCTCCCCCCCCCCTCGTAGCTTGCTTGATTTGTAGTTGAGAGAGACACTACTCACTACTGCTCTAGAAGCAATCAAATCTTTCTCCACTCATTTCTGCTTAGCGATTTGGGGTCCACTACTTTGGCACAGCTGCCAGCTTTTAGCCTCCATAAGGCACTATATATATATTCATTCATTCCTCCAAGTATAACATTCACATGCTAGGCATTGGAACTGTAGCAGCTTTCCCCCAAATTATCTCATATTCCATTGTTGAATTTGCATTTGTTAGAAGGTTTGTTTTTAAATAAATAAATAATTGATCTGTGGCTGCTTTTACATGTCACACACCTGGCTTCAGATTACATGCCTAACATAAGGCAGAGGTTTAGAAGACCAGTTTAGGGAGGTGCAGGTTTACTGAGGTTCTTGATGAAAAGATACTGAAGAGCAAGTTGAGAAAAATAAGTTGCATACAGGTTTGGGGGCAGGTTAGTAGATGGCAAAAAAGATGCCGTTCCAATGACTTCTTCTGGTAAAAAAGAAGTCTGGATGCATCCCTGATCACAATTCAAGATATTAGCACACGTAGAAGGTTTGCAATGGCATAGTCACCTTCAACCCATGGCAAACTGTTTCTTCATGAGAAGCTGTATTCGCTTACCCAGATTGCTTGAATCTACACCAGAAGATGTCAAAAGATCCAGTGAATTTACTCCATTAAGGACTCCTTAGTAAAGTTTATGGAATTCCACTCCACCATAAAAGGAACAGTTGCCATGAGAACAAAATTCAGTCCACAAATTCACAGGGATAGTTCTTTATAAGTTGTTCCAAAAAAGGTATAGATTGTTTTGGGGTTTCATTTGTCAAAGTATACGGGATAGGTTGTTATCAAAATGTACTTAAGAATGAAATTGGCCTTTTAATCAACAGCACATCCAATTACCTCTGGCTGATAAATTTGTGGGAGTATTGCTTTAACAGATATTTTGAAATTAAAATGTAATTTTGTTTTATAATTTATACATTTGCTAATTATTTTTCTAGGCAAATATAGATTTCCAAGTGAAAATTCATACACCTTCCTGGCTTTACAATCTGTTTTCACTATGGCTACCAAATGTTCTTGATCCTGTTT
>JAHTLZ010000129.1:32739788-32757084 GCA_023846285.1 Phrynocephalus versicolor | reverse complement strand
TTTTGATCCATATTTTTTATGCTGGTCAGAGATATTTTTTATCTTATTTTCTAATTGTTCTTGCAATCTATTTCGTTCTTTTTTTAATCTGGAGCTTTCCATAATAAAATTTCCCCTTAAATATGCTTTTAGGGTGTCCCACAGTAATGCAGGTTTCATTCCTTCTTTATCATTTATTTCATAAAAAATCTTTATATCTTCCTTTATTTTTTTAATGATTTCTGTATTTAAACATATGTTGGAACTTAATCTCCAGATTCTAGGCTTATTTCTTACTTCCTTGTTAGACCATGTGACTTTTATTGCTGCATGATCAGAAGTTATGATAGGAGCAAAATATATACACTCTAGATGGGGTATCAAATTTTCTGAGATAAAAATATGATCTATCCTTGAGTAAGTGGCATATTTTTTTGAAAAAAATGTATAATCTTTCATTTTGGGGTTTAAAAGTCTCCAACCATCTATTAAACCAGCTTTCTTAATTAATTTTTCAATTTTGCTTCCATCACTTGAAACTTTCCTTTTTTTGGATGTTGTGTCCAACTTTTGATTAAAAATACAATTTGTGTCCCCACCCAAAATAATATCAACCCAGGCAAATTTCTTTACCACTCTCAACAATTTTTGCATAAAAGCTGCTTGTCCTGTATTAGGAGCATAATAAGAACCCAGTGTTAGGAGTTTATTTTCAAACTTTTGATCCAATAGGGTAGGGAACAGCCTGGTGCCCCCTTGTCCTCAGGATTTCCTGCCTCTTCGAGGCCGGAGTGAGGAAGATTGGGAGGTGGATTATAAGGGTGAACCAGCAGCAACCTATGCTGCTGTTGCTGCTCGGGAACAGCCTGGAGACCAGGCCAGAGTTTTGCCTACACAGTCCACGCAGGAAAGCCACGAAGCCAGAGCGCCAGGGAATTTTTTTTGGGGGGGGGGGGACAGATTCTTTCAGCCACCTACTTTGGAGGCCACTAGGCCAGAGTTTTGCCAACCCTGTGGAGGAGACACAGACCACGCACGCAGCAAAGCCACAAAGCCAGACTGCCAGGGAACTTGAGGGAGGGATCCTTTCAGCCGCCTACTTTGGAGGCCACTAGGCCAGAGTTTTGCCAACCCTGTGGAGGAGACACAGTCCACGCAGGAAAGCCACAAAGCCAGAGCACCAGGGAATTTTTCTTGGGGAGGGATTCTTTCAGCCGCCTACTTTGGAGGCCAGAGTTTTGCCTACCCAAGAGACTGAGTACCACCAACCCAGTAGAGACACAGTCCACTCACGCAGCAAAGCCACGAAGCCAGAGACCAGGGAAGTTTAGGGAGGGATTGTTTCAGCTGCCTACTTTGGAGGCCAGAGTTTTGCCTACCCAGGAGACCAGGTTCCGCCTACCCAGTGGAGGAGACACAGTCCATGCAGGAAAGCCACGAAGCCAGAGCGCCAGGGAAGTTTAGGGAGGGATTATTTCATCCACCTACTTTGGAGGCCAGAGTTTTGCCTACCCACACAAGAGACTGAGTACCACCAACCCAGTGGAGAAAAGTCCATGCACACAGCAAAGCCACGAAGCCAGAGTGCCAGGCGCAGGGAAGTTCTCTGGACCATGGTCTGTCAATCAACATCATTTCGTCCTACACAGTACCAGTGAGTCTAGATGTCCTCTACTTCCTGCTGAACTGCAATGCAAAGGTGGCTCACACAGGGAAGCCAAAGTTCCAGGAAGTTCTCTAGGGAAGGAATTTCAACATTTTTAAAACCTTTGGGAGTTTTGCATACCCAGGAGACCGAGTACCACCACCAATGAGTAAATAATATTTTAAAATATTTATATTCTCCCCTTAGGATAGGAGATTCTGTTCTTGCAAACCAAATTGTGTGTGTGCAAGCAAATTGAAGTTGGAAAAAATAGAAAATAAATGGTATATTCTAAAATAAATCACACACCTCCCACTCCCAGTCAACGCTCCCCCTTTATCCAATATCAGAAAAATCCTCTCCCCACAAACAGCCAGAGCAGAGAACAAAGAAAAAAATTCCCTTAGCCAGACAAAGCTGCAGGGAAACAATTTTTTTTTTCAAAATTCAATTCCCTCCCTGCCTGCCTAACTTAAAGCCTAAAGCCCCCAAGCCTCCCTCCTCGAATAATCTCTGTCTCGAATTTGATCGCACAAGCACCACAGCACAGCCCTCTTCCCTCAACCACCAACACCCGACTATGACTTCTGGAAGATGCCTCAGGTTTTTATACCCTCTGAGACATGCAGAAGTGTCAGTCAAAACCTGGCCATGCCATTGGTGGAATGGATCAAAAAAATTGCATGGTCCCATCCCATGGCCAGCCCATCATTGTGCAGGTGTAAAAAATAATAATAAAATAAAATAAAATAAAAGCAATGTAGACGTTTTATTGCAAGAAAAACCCACTGTTGCTACTATTAAAATTCAGGCATTAGAATAAGTAAGTTTCAACGTGTTTGTGTTGTGCTTTGGTGTGTTTTGGACCATGATTTAAAAAAAATTGTGGTCGCCATTTTGGATTCCCCACTACCACATGGCATGGCAAGACGATGAGGATGATGCCCCCCCAGCCTGGTGCAAGCAGCCCAGGACAGGAGAGGAGGGGGGAAAGGCCGGGGACCCCCCAGAAACCACCCCTCTGGTAGGTGGCAAAGCCTCAGGCAGGCATATTTTCACCTGCTTTTTCAGCCGGGAATTGGGTTTTTAAAAACTTTTTAAAACTTTTTTTCTGTGGTTCACATCGCACGATGCCACAAACGGTAACGGAAAACCCGACCAAATTTTTCTTTTTTTGGTTCGTTTTCGGGCTGGGCAGGCTGAATTACCGTTACCGTTACCGTTATGTAACGGGAACAGTATCCAACAACGGAAATGGATATTTCGTCGTTCCGCGCCCATGTCTACTCCTCGGCACTGTCTCCCAGCTGATTTTGACAGCCTGAGGTGTCAAAAAAAATATAGCTGGGAGGCAGGTGGCTAGGGAGAACAGAGCAGCCAAGCAGAAGTAAATTCCATGCCTGACTGCTCCTTTCTCCCCTGCCACCCCTCCTCCCAGGGGGTGTTTTGGACAGGGAGTTCTGTGGGCAGTTTTGTAGTTGAGTGTCAGGTTAAATTGAGCTGTTTTATGCTATATACTATATATTTTTTATTTTTCTTTTATATACCATTTTTATTTTGTCTTGATTGCTGTATTGTTTCCTTTGGGTCTGTTTTGCCCTCTTTGTTCACTGCCCGGAGTTCTTTCAGGAAGACGGGCGGTATAAAAATGATTAAATAAATAAATAAATATTGTTCCTTATTTCCCTAGTATTGCAGTATGTTGCTCTCCCCCCACACACCCCAACCTGTCAAAAAGCCACAGCTGGGAGGCAGGGAGGGGCAAAAGACAGAAAAGAGCAGCCAGTGGGGGAAATTGCTCCTTTTTGCCTTTTACCTCTCTCCCACCTACCAGCTGGGGCTTTTAGACAGATCAGGGTGTGTCCGTGGGAGGGGCATCCTCCTTTCCACACCCCAACCTGTCAAAAAGCCCTGGCAGAGAGGTGGGGGGAGCGGCAAAAGGCAGAAAAGAGCAGCAAGTGGGAAACTACTCCTTACTACTTTGGGCCCTTCCCCCTGCCTACCAGCTGGGTTTTCTTGACAGGTTGGGTGTGAGAGAGGGAGAGGGGACACCAGTGGAGCTCCCCACCCCCAACAGCCAGAGGCTCACAGTTTCAGGCAGCTGATTTTAAAAGGGCTCCACTCGAACCTAGCAGGAGGCTGAGAGAGTAGCACTGATGTCAGCACTGTCCTCTCAGCCCCCTGCCTCCCAGCTGGTTTATTTTGACAACTTGAGCTGTCAAAATCAGCTGGGAGGCAGTGGCAAGAACCAGGAAACAGCCGACCAATCACAACTCCTTGCCTTAAGGGAGATCTGGGGGGTGGCTTCCCAGTTCAGAGGAACTGAACCAAAATCATCATTTCATTTTGGGTTTGGAGATATTCTGTCCATGTTTTGTTTTATTTCATATTGTTTCATCATTAAATGCCATTTTCCCCCTAGAACGAAACAATTCATCCTAGAGGAATCAATGGCAGGGGAGCTCAAGCTCTTCCCTGAAAGCCCCCCAAATCTGGAAATGTTTGGAGGCCAGGGAGCCAAGTTATGAAGCTCCAAAGGGGGTACCCCTAGGAAAAATCTGTTGTGGAGTACATTACACACACAAAAAAATATGTATGCCAAAATCGTAATTCTTGCAAGAACGCTTCAGCACCAAAATCACAGGGGTTCAAGTTTAGATTCTTCCCTATAAACCCCTGAAATTTGGAAAGGTTATTTTTGGGGGGGGGGGTCAGGGAGCTCAGTTATGAAGCTTCAAAGGAAAAATATTTCTATTGGAATCGGAACCTAAACCACGCGGCTTGCCCGATGTTCAAGTTCCAATAGAAAGATTTTTTTCAAAATTTTCATTCAGTTTTGCTGTTAATAAATTTTCAGTGTTTTAAAAATTTTGTCCTCCTTGAAATTAAATGTCCTGTGAGATTTCTCCAGGTCTGTACAGCTGCATCATGATTGATTTACTTCTCTGCTAAAAACCTAAGTTCATTTTCAACAGGCTCTGGTAGTTTGCTTCAGGTTGATTCAACCTTCCATCATATCTCAAGTTGGTAAAATGAGTACCCAGTTTGCTGGGGGTTAGGGGCATCGTTTAGACTGCATAATAAATTAGACACCCTCCACCCCAAAAGTGAACACTATGCAGTAATATATAAGCAGTACACTTTATTTTCTCATACTCTGTACTGGACATTGTTTAAAGTAAATCAGATTCATTTTTTTCTCTGTCTGCTTTCATAAGAACATTTGCTGGAACAGGCCACAGCTCATCCAATCCTGCATTCTGTCTCACACAGTAGCTCACCATTTGCTTCAAGGTATTCCCAAGCAGATGTCTTCACCTGCTTATGATTCCCTGCAAATGGCATTGAGAGATATCCTGCCTATCTCTCCAACCCGGAGGTTGTCCTTGGGCATCCATAATGATAGCCATTGATACCCTTGTTCTCCATGAACTTGTCTAATCTTTTCTTAAAGCTATCAGGGCTGACAGCTGTCACCAAGTCTTCTGGCAGGGAGTTCCACTGGTCAGTGATCCTCTGGGTGAAAAAGTACTTTCTCTTATTTGTTTGAGGTCTAGCACCCAAAAGTTTCATGGAGTGCCCCTTTGTTCTAGTGTTGTGCGATAGGGAAAACATTTTTCCTTATCCACTTTGTCCACGCTATGTATGATTTTGTAAACTTCAATCAGGTCACCTCTTAGAAGCTGTCATTCAAGAGTAAAGAGGCGCAGCCGTTGCAGCCTCAGATGGTAAGGAAGGTGTTCAGCCCCTAATCATTCTGTTTGCCCTCCTCTGTGCTTTTTCCATTTCCATAATATCCTTCTGGAGGTATGGTGACCAGAACTGTACACAATTATTCAGCTGTGGACTCACCATAGATTTATAAAGAGGCAAAATGACACTTGTTGACTTATTTTCTATACCCTTCCTAATGATTCCTAGCATTGAGTTTGCTTTTTTCACTGTTGCGGCACACTGGGTTGACACCTTCATTGAGCTGTCCACCAGGACACCAAGGTCCCTTTCCTGGTTTGTTGCAGAGATTTCATACCCCAACAGTTTATAAATGTAATTGGGGTTTGTTTCCCCCCAGTATGCGTCACTTTGTACTTATTAATGTTGAAGCTTGTTTGCCACTGGTTTGCCCACTCCCCAAGTATCAAGAGATTCCTCTGGAGGTCCTCACAATCTCACTCAGTTTTTACTACCCTGTATAATTTTGTGTTGTTGGCAAATTTGGCTACCTTGCTATTTACTCCTACTCCTAACTCATTTATGAAGAGGTTGAAAAGCAGGGATCCCAGTACAGAACCTTGGGGGACCCCACTCTTTACCTTCCTCCACTTGGAGAAGTGTCCATTTAGTGTTACATTCTGTTTCCTGTCCCTTAGCCAGTTGCTTATCCAGGGCAAGACCTGTCCCTTGATTCCATGACTGGCAAGTTTATTCAAGAGCCTTTGGTGCAGGACCTTATCAAAAGCCTTCTGAAAGTCCAGATAAACAATGTCAACTGGATCGCCCATATCTACCTGCTTACTTCTTTATTCCTGTGATCTTAACGTTAGTTGGCTCAAGTGGGCATTACTGTTTGGTTTTTTAAACTGCTGACTGTGGGGGCACATTTTTTGGAGCTGGTTTATTTGAAAATTAGATACGGATTTTAAAGACCGTGGGATAGAGCCCCAAGTGATCTCGGAGTAACTTCAAGATCAACCTCCAACCACAGCCCTCCATAAATGAACAGAAGGGCCATTAAGTAATGCTTCAGAGGGCCATTTAGCTGGTTGGGATGAGGTTTGGGAATATGGGAAGGGGAAGACATGATCTGGTTGCCATATTTGGTTATAAAACCTCATCAATCCCCTGAACATTACAACTTCAAGAAGGTACTCAAATTACCACCACAGATGTTGTTGTACCCAATCAGGATCTCATAAATCTGAAAAACAGATGTGTCCTAATAACTTGTACAGCATTCCACATTGAACTTTTAGATAACTGTAGCAGGCATCATCCACTAAAAAGAAGTGAGGAGATAAGACAGGGTCTTGAAATTTTCTTATTTGGAGGCTGGCCACTTGATCCAGATAGCCCAGAGCTGTCAATTCTGACAGAAAGTTACCAGGTGGAT
This sequence comes from Phrynocephalus versicolor, assembly GCA_023846285.1. Taxonomy (NCBI): domain Eukaryota; kingdom Metazoa; phylum Chordata; class Lepidosauria; order Squamata; family Agamidae; genus Phrynocephalus; species Phrynocephalus versicolor. Next base: position 32,750,350 of record JAHTLZ010000129.1, on the reverse strand, counting down.
GACTCTTCAAGTCATGGTGCAACCTGAGACCTTATTAATGTGAGCTGGCAGTGAGAGGAACTGGGCTCTGCTTTACCAATAAGCTCATTTTCTTATAATCTAGTTAGCTTTTATTGGGTCTCACCTTCAAGTATGTGTAACAAAAAGGGAAAACAAATGTGGTCCTTTTATACATTCTAATGGTATGGGTACTCAGTTCCTTTGGTTACATCACTGCTAACACCTCACAATTCTATATGGTAATCAGTGTGGTGTAGTGAACAGAGTGCCTGAAGAGACCTGGGTTCAAATCAACACTCACCCATGGAAGCTCACTGGTTGTGGAACTAATCTAGAGATGGGTGTTTCATTTCAGAAGGGGTCCAGTTCCAAAATGAAACACAGCAGCACAGTTGCCATTCAGAACCAGGACCCAACCTCTGGAATGAAATCAGCCACTGACTTACCTCCTTTGGGTTGAGTGGGGTGAAACTCCAATCAGGAAGCAGCCTCTGACGCATCATCTTTCCTTCTCCCTGGCACTGGCCAATCAGACAGTTATGGTGCATGTCCTTGCACAGCTCCTGATTGGCCAGCTCCAGGGAGAAGGGAAGAGACCTTTGGGTAGTGGGCGGCATACAAACTAACTAACTAACTAACTAACTAACTAACTAACTAACTAACTAACTAACTAACTAAATAAATAAATGATGCATCAGAGGCTGCTTCCCCATTGGAGTTTTGCCCTGCATGACCCAAAGGAAGGTAAGCCAGTGGTTGATTTTGTTCTGGAGGGTGGGTCCTGGTTCCGAATGGCAGCTGTGCTGCCATGTTTCATTTCGGAATTGGCCCCTTCTGAAACAAAAAACCCATGTCTTAATAACCACTCTGTAAACATCACACTTATCTTGAAAGCCCTCCTAGGTTCATAAGTTGTGTTGACTTGAAGGTACGTAACAAGTCATCTAATAAACAACTACCTATCTTTGGTTTCAATTTATGTATGCATTTCTTCATTATCTTCTCTGAATAGACTTTAGAATGCCCTGATCCATTCTCATGTTGTGCAGATTTGCAGCCATAACATAAATTAGATCATTAATAGATACATTTCACAGCTGAGCTGAAAAATCTGCAGACAAATATGGTGTCTGGTTCAGCATGGTGGGACTTGCAGTCCAATACAAGAAAGAAAGCCCCTCGTTAAACCTAGGCAGTTAAACTATTCCAATAATCTGCTGCACCTGTTTTCTTTTTACCAACTACAACTCCTCACAGCAACAGGTAAACCCACTCTTCCGACATATGGTGTGCTTGAGAGAGAATGACAGAAAAAAAACTGCTGAGGAGGGAACCCTGTTAAAATACCTCTAAAACATTTTAAAATGTTCCTTTAAAATATCATTAGAAAGAGCAAGACTGCTCAGATTGTTCCATCCCAATGGCTGATGCTGTGACTACTATGTTGCTTTTGAAATGTATCGTCGTCTTCTACCTCTGTAACTGAAACTCTCTTTGTCAATGTTAAGAAATAAAGCATATATAAATGTAGAACAATCGTTATATAGGCAACAACATTACTTTTATGGATTCTTTCCCATCTTCCAACCATCCACTAAAATGTGTTGTTTACATGTTTACTCCCATTAAACCATAGAATCTTTGTTTCGTTTTGACATCTCAGAAATTTATTTGTTTGTTTGTTTGTTTGTTTGTTTGTTTGTTTGTTTTCCAATATCACAATCTTAAAAATAAACATACATTAAGATTTAAACAAGTATCAAAACAAGTTTTAAAAATTTCCAAATTTATAAAAACCAGCATTCCAGAGATGACTTTCCACTTAAAGGCCTGCCTAAAGAGGAAGGTGCTGGCCTCGCTAGCTCACTTCCTGTGAAATTGTTGCAGTGATTAATTGTATGACTAAGCCCATCCCTGTGATTGTTGCTTTCTGCACGGTGAGGTGTGCCTGGTGGGAAGCCATTTTGTAATAGTGCTTGTGTTACTTTTGCCAACTTACCAAATTGCAGGCTCACAAAAAAGGGGTCTCTGGTTTGCCATAATCTGGTTGCAGTTTACTAATGTACAACCATCATGAAAATAATGTGATTGCAGGATGCTTTTCCAATAGAACTTGTCTTAGCAGAGCTAGTGTTCATGAGACTACAGAGTACAGTGCAAACTTCCTAATAACGAAAGGCACCATGCTAAGGGAGTTAATTGTATATTGTAAAACAAAGACCTTTATTGTTTACTTGTTTATGTTACAAACAGCCCTCCAATTCCAACATCACTCTTTTCTTCTTTTGTTTTGTTTTTTGGATTTCAGAGAAAGGACAGTGATATAATTATTCACAGCAGGTCTTCCCATTGTTAATCTGAATTACATTTCTTTCTCATTGGAAATAATTAATGTCTAAAAATATTTACACGCAAAATATTTCTAGCAATGAAATGAATATGTTGTGGAACAACACAGGCACTAAACAAAGGCAGATCTTCCCAGAGAGTGAAATCAACATGGAAAAATTATAATGTGGGCAACATGATGCAAGTTACCAAATACCCTCAAGGAAATTGCTACTTGTAATATCTGGTTGTTATGCACAGTGATCAAATACAAAGCAGACACTGAGGATTCATTCGTCATGTTAAAATCTAGATTAATTGAGCAGGTCTGCAGAAAGCTGATGTCCAAGCTCCCACCTGCTAATCATGAAAAACCAGTGACATGGGCTGTTTAAGGTGCTGTACTATGATTGAGGAGCCATATATGCCACCTTGATTGTAATGGTGGAAAAGTGGAATACAAATATAATTAAAAGGGCTATACTAGAGCATCAGCCATTAATATGGTGTGCCTTCTTATGCTCAATATATCATGTTCTATATAATGTCAGGCCAAATGGTGACAATATCCAGATCTACCAGCTAGTGGGGTGATTAGGCTCAGATGTGGCCTACATCCATCCAGGATACCTGCATTACACCCATGGAAAGCTCTACCACCTCTCATTGATGGTAGGCTCTCAAATGGAGGCATTTCAAGTCACAATCCACTTTTATAAAAGCCAAGTAACTTGTAAAGGAAATACCGGGGGAATTGCACTGCGCTCCCAAACTCTGCTTCCATAGTCAGATACCTAAACCACTGAGCTATTCAGCAGGAGTGTAATGTATTGGGATGTGACCTTCACAACAGGTGTCTTCTTGCACAAATAATTAGCAATAGCAAGAAGGTATTTATATAGACATAAGGTGAAAGTGAGTAATCAATCCTATAGGAAAGAGAGAGAAGATTGGTGAAACTGCAGGAGATGTGTTGCAGCTTGGTGAAGTTGCTTCGAGTCTGGGGAATCTCACCCAGGTAGTAGCTCAGAAAACAGAGCTTTAATTCAGCCCCTAAATAGTTTTCAGCTTGATAATATCCACATGGCCACAATTGGAGCATCTCTCTGTATTTCTGACAGAGAAGAGGGAATATATTTTAGAGCTCTATTTTCCTCTGTCTTATGTAACTAGATGTTATGTCAGATGGGTTTTCCAGTTGGAATTTCTTCCAAGCCCAGGTTGTAAGTCCAGCTGAACTCTTTTGGTTAAGAATCAGGATGAAAAAATATGCAAACCAAAGCATAGCAATTAATATGTCCCTGGGGCTTCATGGAGATAAAGACAAGAAGATGTGGCAGATCAATCAGCCTCTCTGAACCTAGCAGCTAACCCAAGCCTTTTAGGCTATCAGCCAAGCAACTATGGCCAAACTCCTGTTTAAGCAAACGATCCAAACAATCGGCCATTACATGAGCATTTTGACATTTCCCAAACTTGTGCAGAGAGGTAGGTATGAAATACCTCCATTTTCTCCAATGGCACCATCTTTGAGTCAGCAGCAACAAGCTGGAAGTAGCACACTGGCAGAATGCTACATGGTATCTACTTTCAGCAGGATTCCAGCCATTGCATAAATAAAATATTGTTTGTTACTGAAATCACCTGATTATCAGTATTTAAAAATGGGGATGTGGGAGAGAGACGTGGAGCAAATAGGTCAAACTACTACTTACAGAGGCACAATATCTGGTGGAGCGGATCTTCCAGAGATCAACTGAGGCCTGACCCATCAGAATGTCACAGGCGCTCTCACGTTGGATGGCCATGCCTAGAGAGGCTAGGAAATCGGTAACCCAAAATCAAGCCTTCTCTGTGGCTGGGCCCTCACTTTGGATCCAATTGCCAAGTGAGTTGCGCCTAGCACAGTCCCTGCCTGCCTTCAAAAAAGCACTCAAGACCTTGCTTTTCTGAGAGGCATTTGGCGACCTTTAGGTTTTTTCTCTTTTGCCATTTTGCCAGGTATTTTCCTTTTTCCTTTTCCTTTTCTGCATTATTTGTAGTATTGTGTGTTTTGGATATGCTTTTATGTACTGCTGTTGTTAACTGGCTGGAGTTCCTTTGGGAAGACGGGTGGTATAAAAATAAATAAATAAATAAATAAATAAATAAATAAATAAATAAATACTTCTGATTTCCTACAGAATGCTTTTGTGTTTGCATCTATCATATCCAGGCAGCTAAAATATATTACATACATATATTATAATATGCAACTCATGGAAGGAGGGGTGTTTTTGTCTATTGATTTTGGTACTCAGCCTGAGGCTGTGAAGGAGGACCAGACAAGACACAACTTTTTATTCCTAATAGCAATACAAACATCTCAGTGATGATTCAGATGTGATGGGAAAGCACTCTATTTATCTATGAAATCCTGTGGAATGAGTGCTACATTCCAATTCCCTTCTTTGGATAAGCAATGGAACCAGTGTGGATGCAAAACAGTCAAATGAAAAGAAGCCAAGATGTCGCTGCTTCCAGTATAAGCAGAATAAAGTAAAACTAGTTGGGCAGAGTGGTGCTGAGAGGCGGTGTCAGCCTCCTAACTGATCTTCTTGAACACCCAAGCTATTCATTTCTGTTGGAGGACAGAGTTCTGCATTTAGGGAGCCCTGTCCTAGCTTCTGAAACTAACCTGCTTCTTCAAGTGTTGTTACAACATTTAGGGAAAATATCATGAGCAGGACAACATTATGATGTCATCCACTCAGTTCCTGCATGAAATAATGACACAAAAGCAAACAGAGGCAGAGCAGCACCAATTCAGCAACACAGATGGGAGTAAAGCAGCAGTAACCACGGTTTCTAAACAGCACTGCAAACAACTGAGCTCTTGACACCACGGGAGGCTAGATCCACATCCCTGCTCTGTCATCTTGAAAAGCCTGGCCATTCTCTGTTAAATCTCAAAAGACAGTGCTGTAAATTCAGAGGAAGAACACTGTTCTTTTTGCATGTTCACCCACTCATGATCGGTAGATGGAAACGTTTTGACAAGCCCCGCCGATCCCTGCTGCCATATGCTCATTGGACCTCCCCCCTCTTTGGGATTTTAGTAACTTCACATTCATATACAATGAACTTCAGTGGCCGTTTTGTTTCCCTGGTCTTTTCCTTCTGAAAAGATCTTTTTGCAACTCTTGGTTTTGTCTTCCTATTCTCTCATTTTCCTGATTTCTGTGCATGGCAGATAAGGAATGACGTGTCTTAGAGCCTTTTCACATGACCCCTAAGATCCGCTGGCCACTTAAATTTGGACCAGAGATCTTGGGGGTTTGTCGCTGTTCCTGTGTTCCCACCCCCTCCGCACTCCTGGCTGCTGGCTGCGTGAGGGGAGGAAGAAAAAAAAGAAAGAAAAGAATGTCGGCTTACCTCCGTTCTGCCGGTCTCGCTCTGTTCCCGGCAGCATTCAGATCTCTTAAAGGGGTGGGGGGGGCAAAACAACAACAAACAGAAGCGAGGAGAGCCCGGCACCCACTACGTTAGATCCGCATCAGGGATTTTTCACCCCCGGAGAGCAGGTACCTGAAAAGTGCGCTGGGACACGCTTAGGTGGGCGTGGTCGCACTTAATTTTCTGTAAACTCTGGAGCTGGTGGAGAAACAATTTTAAGCTCCGGAGCTGGGAGCCATTTGTCACAGAGTTTAGGGGTTGTGTGAAAAGGCTCTTAAAGCATGCTGGTATGAACATACTGTCATCTGAGAAGAGAGAATAATTCCGCCTTTCAATTTTGTAAGAAAGGAAATGGAGATATGTGGTTTCCCATAGGAGAATTTATCTGTATAAATCCACAATTTAGATGGCGAGCAATTGACTTTCCTGTGCTCAAGAACCTTGCATAACTTTACCTGAAATGCAGCCGTATCATGATGTATTATATTGTGTGAATTCCTTGGAATCCTATTGGATGGATATAATAAGGAGACAGATACAGCAACAAAACTTGTGGTTCCTCTGATTAAAGCAGACATGTGAGTTCCTGTATGAATCAGTTTGCCTCTGTGTTGCACTGAACTGCACTTGACTGTGTGTATATTTATGTACCTGGTGCTCCTTTAAAGCCATTAACATTTAGAATATAGCCCTTTGCATGATCCCCTTTGCATTCATTGTTTGCTGCTACATATTTGAAAAGATTCACCTTCTCAAATATGTAGCAAACAATGAACAGAAAGATAGATTTGGAGGATGACTGAAATTAGATGTGATCTTAGGAACCCACTTTAACCAAACCTTCTTGTAGCTCAATCAGTCATTTAGGTTTAAGCCTTCTCGCCTTTTTATAATACAGCCAGCTTGGAATACAACAGAGATTTTCACAGCACACCTGTGTAGTCATGCAGGAAAGAACCTGCATTGCAGTCTCTGTAGTGGCTCCCAATGGTGGATTTCGCTCAATAGTTCTTTCTGTTCATGTCTGCTCTTCATTCCCTAGGCAGACCGTAAGTGGTCCGGGACAAGTTCTCATTATCAGGTGCATAGCAACGGCTTGTTCCGATTCAGTAATGCAATTCCTGCTGGCCTGGTGCACAAAAAGGATGCTCAGGAGAAACATCTGCTTTCTGTTGTCGCAGTTGTTACAATGGTTGATTTAATTCCATTCTCTGTAGGCTTCTAAATGGCTGTCATCGCCAGTTTATCTGCAGATCTTCCCAGAGTACAGTAAGTGACATCTGTTTAAAAAAGAGACACTTACCCTCCTCGTCCTTGCCTTCAAGGAGGATTCACAGCTCAATTTGAGAAGGATTTGCGGGGCGGGAGGGGGATCAGGATCAGGAGAAAGTTGCATTTTTTAAAAGTGTGCAATGGTGAAATTTGGGAATGAATTTCCAGTAATGGAAAGGAGCCTTATAGTGCAGTGGTTAAACTGTATTACTGCAGCCAAAACTGTGCTCATGACCGATGGTTCAATCCCAAGTAGTTGGCTTGTGGTTGACTCAGCCTTTTCTCCTTCCAAGGCCTGTAAAATCAGTACCCAGCTCACTGGGGGGACAATGTGTAGCATACATAATTTAAAAAATTGTAAACTGCCCAGAATTACAGGGCAGTATATAGGTAGAACACTTTGTTTTGCTTTGATGCATCAATTTGTCTCCCCTTTAAAATGCCACCCGCACCCAGCATCTAGAGGCCCCACATTTTCAGAGATGCTTGCAGGTCCTGAAAGTTACATCTCATACATACATCTGAGTTATATTCCCACAAAGACATCCCCCTAGGAAACTGCTGTTTAGCAACTGGGTTAGGGGAAGCCCAATCTTCACTGAATATGGGGGGATTTGTAAAGGAACATTAGAGGATGCTTTCCTCCAAATTTAGTTTTTCTAGGTGCCTGGAGGGCCATTTTATACCCCAATTAACAAATATAAAAATAAATAATTGCTAAAAATGTGTCACTTCATATTCATCGGAGGACTCAATTTATTACGAATACAAATTGACAAATTTTGGCTAATTGGCCAAATCCATCAGAAAATAGGATTTGTTTTTCAATTTGTTCTCATCTCTAGAGATAACAAAAGAAAATAATATTAAGGAAATGTCTCTGGCTCAAATCCTCCTGCATAGTCATGCCAGCATACTACTGCCAGCATAATTTTTGAAGGGAAACTGTCTCAAATTCAGAAATTACTATGATAAGCCATGCAGCTCAATGCACAATAGACAGCATCAACTGTGATTTCATAACCCAAAGCAATTCACCTCCATCGAATAGGACATTCTTATTATGCAGGTGTTGCTATGCAAGAGAATTTTGGCCAATATTTCTGTGTGCCTGCCATTACCAGCCAACAATGGCTGCTTTCACGTGACTCCTAAAATTCACTGTAAAATGCTCACAGATGTGGAGCATAAAATTGTTTTCCCACCAGCAGCGGACTTTAAAAAATAATAAAGTACCACCATGCCCACTTAAGCATGCCGCAGCACATTTTACAAGTACCTGGTCTCGAGGAGGTAAACATTTTTCTGATGCGGATTTTAAATCTGTGAATGCCTAGCTCTCCTCCGCCTTCTGTTTGTTTTTGTGCCCCCCTTTAACAGACAGGAATCCCTAACGGGCTTCCTATCCTACTACAACTAGCTGCTGCCGATGGCAGGCGGAGGTGAGCCTGCATTTTTTCCTCCCTCCCCTCACAACAGACAGAAGCAATAGAATCAGAGTGCAGAAGGGTGCGAACACAGGAAGCAGAACAAAAACCACATGATCTCTGGTTGGGGGGATTCAAATTTAAGTTGCCAGAGGATTTTAGGGGTCGTGTGAAAGCACTCAATGTGGCCTAGTCATGCATAGTGTGCAGGTGTCATTATATGGGCAAGTGTCTTTGCTCTTTGTCATGGAAAAAAGTAGGGGAATTGTCCATGGCAGAAAAACATGCCAGCAAGAAGAGGGTTGTCCTCTACTTGATGTTGAACTACAATGTCTAACATCCTACAGCCGCTGGCTGTGCTAACTAAGGCTGATGGAAGTAGCAGTCCTGCTGGGAGACCACTTTCACTCATCATTGATGATACAGAGGGGAGGAAAGAGGGGCTCTGATCAATGAACAGGTTAAGAGCAGGGGTCTGCAACCTTTAAGACATAAAGAGCCACTTGGACCCGTTTCCGACGGGAAAAAAACAACTGGGAGCCGCAAAACCATTGCGACATTTAAAACAAATATAACACTGCAAATATATTTTCCCCTCCCCTCGCTCCTCGCTTTTTGGGCGCTCACAAGCAACACAATCCCTCGTGTGCTCTTCGGACACGCTGCGCCCCGGCGCCGGGCTCGGGTGGGGTGGGAAGGAGCGCCGGCAGCTGCGGCTCCTCCGGGCACCCCCGAAGGGCTTCTGAGAAGGAAGCCAATGAAAGTTGCTTCTTCGGCACTTCGGGCGTCGGGAGAGCGAGCGAGCGGGCGAGCCCGAGCTGCCACCGCCTCCCCCCACCCCGCCACCCTGTCCCCGAGGGTTTCCATCGAGGCGCGCACCAGCCTCAAGTTCTCCCCCACGCGCAACTGGGGCGGCTGCGTGTCCGCCAGCCTCGGGGAGGGCCGGGCTGGGGGTGGGCGGGCGCGCAGGAGGCACGTTCTGTGTGTTGGAATGGAGCGGAAGGCAGCTGCTGGCGGGCTTTCGGAGAGAGCGAGAGAGAGCGAGACAAGCAGGCAGGCGCACAGGCGCTCGGCTCGGCTCGGCTCAGCTTCTCGAGACAGGTGGCGTGCTGTTGGCCTCCCCGGGCGGCCAGGGGCCCCTGAACAACTTGAGCCCAGCGCCCCCACCCCGCCGCCGAAACCGGCTGACTCCAGGAGGGAGCCACTGGAAGTCTAATAAGAGAGACCCCTCCTCGGGTCGGGGGTGGGGTGGGCTCGAACTAGCTGTCACGCCGCGTCCCTCGACTGCCAAGTTGATCTCGCGCAGGAAAAAGAAAAGCCGACTTCCTCCGTTGCTTCTCGCCTCTCTGCTGCTGCCGCCGCTCCCCCCCCCTGCTCCCGCCGCCACCAACCCCTTGCTTGTTGGGCCAGAACTGACAGCACCGGGCAAGGAAGCAGGGTGGCGGCGGCGGCGGGGGGTGGGTGGGGAGAGAGAAGACTAGCCGTGGCCCCCTCCCCACGCCGCCTTTCTTGAGGTTCCCATTCCGCCCTCGCTGCCTTCTGCCCGGATCCTGCAGCCATGGTCTGACTCTCTCCCCCCCACACACTCCATCTCTCCCTCCTCCTCTCGCCCCCACCCTCCATGGAGGAGGGAAGCGCAGCCCGAGTGCGTCCACCGCTTCCACTTTTTTTTTTGGGGGGGGCAGTTTTTAAAAATCTTCCAAAAATAGTACAAGAGGGAGAGGAGGGGAATTTCTAATCTCTCTCTCTCTCTCTCTCTCTCTTTCGCGGAGACACGCCATGCGCGCGCCCGCTCCCCCGCATTTTTGGAGCTTCATCCCGGCAAGTTAGTGCAAAGCCGTAGTTTTTTTTGGGGGGGGGCTGTAGTGAAGCAAAAGGAGAGAGAGAGAGAGAGAGAGATGCCAACTGCACATGTGCAATGCTTGGAAGGGGAAGGGGGGAAGGAAGGAGGGTTTTCTCTTCCTCCACGTTGAACCGTCCCGTCTAAACGCTGCCCCCCCAACACACACACACACACACACACACACACACACACACGTCGCTTCTTCCCCCTCCCACCAAACACCCAAGCAAGAAAGGAAGGGGAAGGGGGGAAGGAAG
>JAHTLZ010000129.1:32726990-32739778 GCA_023846285.1 Phrynocephalus versicolor | reverse complement strand
CACCAAACACCCAAGCAAGAAAGGAAGGGGAAGGGGGGAAGGAAGGAAGGAGGGTTTTCTCCTCCCATCTTTTTTTCTCGGGGGGGGGAGGCAACAATCCAGATCTGGGAGGTTCTCTTGAAGTTAAAAAGAAAAAAGAAAAAAGGCTGCCTTTCGGCAGGCACTTTCCACCACGCCTCCCTCTCTCTCTCTCTTGCTCTGAAGAAGAGGGAGCGCGCTGAGAGTGTTGCCGCGCTTGGCTTCGCGCCGCCTTGTGGGACGGGCTGTCCTCGCGAGATTTGGCGCCTTTGTATTGAAATTTCTGAACCCTCCCAGAGCCGCGGCAAATGTTCCAAAGAGCCGCATGCGGCTCCGGAGCCGCGGGTTGCAGACCCCCGGGTTAAGAGTAACAAAGAACTACAAGCATAAACTGAAGAATATGGTGGAAATGGTAGTAGCAGCACATGAATATGAGCAAATGAAGTAACAGTGCACATTGTCAAGTTTTCTTTCAGCTGTGGCTGAGCAGCGATGTTCCTATGTATATTTGACCCTTTCAGTGTGTCATTCTGTGACTACAACTATCACTTTCCAGCTAGTTACTGTTTGCCAGACTCAGGGTGTGTATTTGTTAGCAAACAGACAATTGAGAGTTCTGTTTATTATTTATGCCTGTTAAGTGCAATGGCATCAGCAACACAAATGTATTTCTGGAAGTTAATCAGTCACCGGACAAAATCCTGTCTGAGTGGGTCATGCAGTGCAAACTGGATTTTGTCATCCAGTGGTTGTCCTGGAGCAATGTTTATTATTATGCACTTCATCACCACCACTCTGTCCTGAGACTCCCAAAGGCTTCTCTTAGGATGACAGGGAGCCCTAAGGAAACTCATTACCTGAAAGGAAGGAAAGAGGAAGTTTTCAATTAATTTAAATTCTATGTCATCAGCACCTGATGGTGACATTATCCAGTTTGCCCTGTAAAACTACCCAAACAGGATTTGGGCCACTGTTTGTATTCCTCACCATGCACCAGTAGCAGAATTTATTCTGCATCAAGAAATGTAAGAAGTTAATTGTTCATTGCCATGAATTTGCCAGTGCAGTTTATACCACTGCACTTACAGAGCCATAAATAACTACTGCAATTTGGGGCATTTTAAAAAAATATCCCTTATTTCCTCTTAGGTAGAAAAAAGATCTTGGAGGATCTTCCACAAGCCTTATGAACCAGTGGTGTGTTGAATGTCATCTATCTTTATCATGATCTGAATCTTGATTTATCTTTTGACTCTTTAAAGTGCAACCAGCCCATGCAGTTAAGAGAAATGAAAAGGCTGATGCTTAACGTTAGAGATGGGCACGACTCAAAAAAATGGTGTTTCGTTTGTCGTTTGGTCGTTTAGGGGTCCGTTTCGGTTCGTTTTCATTTTTCGGTGGGTTTTTGCAAATTTTTTGTTTTCGTTTTCGTTACGTAATGAAATGAAAAAACAAAAACGAAAATGAAAAATTGCTGTTTCATTAGCATTCTTTTCAGTTCAATGCATTTGCTGCAACAAAAACGAAAAACACAGCAAAATTGGTCGTTTTCGTTTTTGTTTTCGTTTTGTTTTGAACAAAAATTTCGTTTCATTTTCATTGCGTAACAAAACGAAAAAACAAAAATAAAAATGAAAAATCGCTCGTTTCGTGCCCATCTCTATTTAACGTCACAGTCCTGTCCATATCTGCTTGTCACTGAGTTAGTTTAGTGAGGCTTACACTGACTGCAGCCTTTAGCCATTATGCATCTCAAGCCCCTTCTGTGTCTAATTCTGCAACTTGCTCCACACAGATATTTATACTACTGTATACAGTGCCATATTTAGAAAGAAAATGGAAAGGTGGTATGGTAGCAAGCAATGTTCCATGTTCGGTTTGCACATGCTAATGGATGGACTCGCCTTTGCTGTTCTACAACAGCAGCTATGAAAGCAGAAACAGAAGTGGTGACTAGTACTTGTTCTGCTTTGCCCAGGATGACCTTCAGAAGTGGATGATGTTCTGAGAAGAAGGTCCATTTCTACTTTGCCCTGGGCCGACAGAATGATGAGGGCAGACAGAACAATCAGGCATACTGTTATGCAGAGTGAGGTAGCTGGCACTCTTAGCTGTCTCTTCCAGTGGAGGGATCAGTGGGGAGGTTGTCTCACTCTGCCTAATCATGTGGACCACCTCGGCATCATGTAGTCGGTAAGAGAGCTGCCATTCTGTGACCTCAGTTGTACATGCCTCTGACTGTTGACTGAGACAATGATGTCCAGTCCTCGCCAAAGTACTTCATGGGATCTGAGGCAGGTATGCTTGGAGAGCCGGGGGAGCCTGGGAACGTCATCCGAAACGTTCTGCGTGCTTAGATCATTGTTTATATAAATTGAGGTGAGATGGCAGTTTCCAAGGGAAGAGCATTCTTCTAGCTGTTTGAGTCAAAGCACAGAACTGGAGGAAAAGTGAGTCGATGATCCAAAGGGTTTCCAAGGTGTATAAATAAACATAGATAGTAACACAAGCAATTATATCATCAGGTTGTGGCAGGTTCAGTAGACAAATAGCTCATTTCATTTTCTCATTCTTACTTTGGAGAGCATGATGGTCTGTAAGAGCAGCATGAATCAACATAGGATGATGCTTCCTGTATGTAAATAAACCCAGGAGTGAACTCATCTTTAACACCACATCTGTACTGTGCCCTTAGTGCTTCCCCCCTCAGTTTTCAATCTCTTACACAAAATGAGCTTTCATTTTCATATATTCAAAACAGGCTATGCTTAAATAGACAGACTCCTAGGAACTACCTGAAAACAGTGAGCTGTGTATCATGTCTCCTATGTGGATTACCATGGAATCTAATCGTAATTTAGGCATGATTCTAGTTAGTGTATTGGAGGACAGCAAAAGTATATTGTGGCCAAATAATATAATTATCCATTCTGCTAAGTATTAAAGAAAAAATAAATCCAGAAATCCATTCATGATTGCTCCTGTTACCTTAATTGACCCTTGGTTGATATGTTGGTTTCAGTAGTGTTTAGATTTTATATCCGGCTGCGTTTTGTCATATTAAAAAGGTGTACATTTTATATTATTATTCTACATTAGTCATAAACTGTTTGTTAATTATATTTTAAAAGGTGAGGCATAAGTCCTTTCCACTCACCTTCCAATTTCTTTAATGCTGCAACAACAGAAACTCCACACTTTCCTTTTAGAATTCCAAAGTAAAATAAACCTATGCAATTGTGTCAGCCAAGTTTCATGATACAGCACAGTTTCTTTGCAAGTTTGGCCCTCTATAACGGCAACGTTTACTTTTGTTTACTGTAGATGCCTGAGTAGTTTTCTTCATCTCCCTCTTCCTCCTCTCTGTATCACGCATAATCCCAGTTAAGTGTCACCAAGGTAGACTCATCAAATAAAGAATGCTACAATAAAGGGAAATAGGAATACAGGACAGATTGACTCTCTAAAGGAAACCACAGGTTTGAGTTTACAGGAGCTGAGCAGGGCTGCTGAGACAGGACAATTTGGAGATTTCTCAGTCATAGGGTCACCGTAGGTCAGGGGCGGCTTGATAGTACATAATGAGACAACAAGCAATAAAGGAAATGGCGCTCTACAGTGGAGTAACACAACATGAACTATTGTTTATGGCTTCATCTTCTATGAGTTGATGCATAGTGTATCAGTATATAAGAATGTCTAAAAACAGAGGCTGTGAGCATATGAAATGTCATGGCTTTAAGGAGAATCATATTAACATCAGTTACTCCACCGCCTTAAGAAATACTATTTTCTTCATTTCGTTTCAAGCAAGGATCTCTGTTTGGAATGAAATTCCCAGCGGGCCATGGGGCCTCATGATGAATTCTATAGGGCATGCAGCCAATAACTGAGTCAGAGTTGTGGACTACTCATTATGTAGGTCAAACCAGAAAAGCAAAAATTATGTAGGCAAAGAAATACTGTAAATGTTCATCTTTTTTAAAAAAAATACATACACAGAGAAAAGACTGGGTCTGTTTTCATGATTTGATTGGCATCAGTATCTTATTTCTACCAAAGAATCCTTTCTTTTTCTAAGCGAGAACTATGGGTTAGAAGTCAAATGTTAGCTTAGGCACAACAAAAGGATAGCATACTGATAACGCCATTGTGAACTCTGCTTTCTACTTGCTTGTTCACACACATACCAATGACATTTTGCAAACCATTTTCAAAGGGCTGATCTGTTTCCAACTTTTCAGGGTTCTTCAGATGCGGACACCATGGAGAATATGACAATCAGTTTCTGATAGTCATGATGAGAATACGTAACCACCATTATTGGAGACAGTGTGACTCCAAATACCATGTATTGTAGAAACGACTGAGAGGGTGCTATCGCACAGGCATCTGATCAGTCGTGGTAGGAATAAGGTGTTGGAACAAACAAAACTTTGGCATGATCCAGCAAAGATGATCTTATGTCTCCCGGCACCATGTTTTTTTCTTGAGAATATCCTGCTTACACAAGGAGGGTTTGACTCGTGGTTACATTAGAAGTTAGGCAAGGATTCTCCCAGCCAAGACCGATTAACAGATGTCTCTGGGATTCTTCTGTCTTCTTCTGGAGCATATGGTATAGATCACAGTCTGAGTAGATCTTGTCAAGGTACTCATCTTCCTACACTCCTTTGTCATTATCAGTACAGCCTAGCCCCTCTGGTTGCCTGCTTTCTAGCATGCAATAATTTCACTAGATCCTAATCAAAATAAGCTCTCTACATCTAACACTTTTAAGCTGCTCTGCTCAAGACATGGCTTTGGAATCAGGTGGTGGTAAAGAGCACACAATGGAATGGTGCATCTAAGTCCTACTCAACCATCTTGTTGATTTCCCATAGGCATCTGCTTGGCCACTGAACAATCAAAATATTGATCTCGACATGCATTTGGTCTGACCCAACAGAGATCTAATGTTCTCATGTTCACTGGGACAAACTTGTAAAAACGGGTCAAGAAACGAAGAGTGCAGAACTGAAGCAAACAATAAGGCTGATAATGTTCCACTTAGTTGCTCCCCACTGATTCTGAGACTGCGTGCCAGCTGAAATACCTAGCATTCTTCACCTCACATCTGTATTCATTACTTGACAGAGATGGAAACCAAACTTCTGGCAAGCTGACTTTTTATCTTTTTAAACCAGGGTTGAAGGAGGCAAGTGATGTACAATTCCCATTTGGAAAACCCAAGAAGCAGTACACTTTGGGAAATGCATCATAGAAAGAAGCATACAATGAGAGAACCTGTCACCAGCCCTCCAAGTCTTGTGAGCTACAATGCTGGGATCAGTCCCCTGCAGGGTCCATTTGAAGAGCATTCTGAAAAGGAAAGCTAGGGAAACTGCTCTCTCTCTCTCTCTCTCTCTCACACACACACACACACAGCCGATGCTTGAAATAAATTCAGAATAACATCATCAGTCAATAAACACTCTTACATAAATCTTTTTGTTGGCTGCAACATAGGCATAGGGGACTATCTCATTCACCAGCTTTTTAATACAAAACTATTATCAGAAACCACTAGATGATCTCATAGGAAAAAGAGACTGGACAAACAATGGATATTAATTTAAATGGAATAAAAATGTTTATTCATCATCATCATCATCATTATCGTCGTCTTAGAACTGCAGGACTGGAAGGGACCCTAGGGATCAAGTCCAGCCTTGGTCAAGGTGGCAGAGGGAGGAATTGAACTCCTGACCTTTGGCTCCACAGCAGCTCTAAATGACCCAAACTACCCCAACATTCAGTGGCTCAGGCATCTGCCTGCAGAGCCAGAGGCTGGAAATTTGAAGCCTCACTGTGCCTCCTTGACAGAGGCTGGCCTTGATGATCCATAGGGTCCCTTCCAGTCCTGTAGTTCTTCTAAGATAAAGTTGTTGATGTTGTTGTTGATGATGACAATGACAATGACAACGACGATGATGGTTTCCTCAACTTGTTGTTATGTGCCATCAAGTGGGAGCCAACATATAGCAACCCTAAAAAGGGCTTTCGGGGTAAGTGAGATATTCAAGGAGTGGTTTTACCTGTTCCACACTTACACATACACACACCAGTAAGTTTCCATGACTGAGCCCAGAGACCAGGGCTCTGGTCTCCAGAGCCCACGTCTGTCACTTTGTCCACTGCACCACACAGAGTACTTCTCAACTTAAATGACAAGCAACTTAATTTCATTTTTCATCTGACTGTAGCATTGACAAACATGCTTCTGAAGATGCTCCATTGATTTCTAAGGAACTAGGAGCAAAGCTGGGCTGGTCCTATGTTGAAAATGATGTCAGACCTCTTATGAACCCCCTGTATTGCTGTTGTTTTTAGACATCTAGTGTGCTCAGAATGTCAGAAACAGAATGAGCTGCATATTTTTTTCAGGGTCTGTACTTTTTGGGTGGGTGTGTGGCCATGCTTTCAGGGGGTTCTGGGAGCTGTCATCCCAACAAGTAATTTCCCAAACTTCAAATTCTACTTGCAGTGAACAAGTTAAGAAAAAAAGTGATGTTATCCTTCCAAGATCCTGTACAGCTTCTTCCAGGTTGCCCACTAGTAGCGTGCATTCTTCAGATTCTTATTCTACCTGGAAGATTCCCTGGTTTCTATCTAGGGCAGGGGTGGGAAACCTTCACCCCTCCAAGTGTTTTTGGAGCACAGATTCCACAGTCCCTAATCATTGGCTATATAGGCTGGGAATTCTGGGAATTGCAGTCCAAACTATCCAGAGGACCGATGGTTCCCCACCCCTGATCTAGGGATTTTTTTCCCTGACTAGTCAGCATGACCTGTATTCTTCTAAGAGCAAGCAACCCTCCCAATGGTCATGTCCCCTGACCACCATGTATGCGGGTCTGCTGTTTCTTTACATGGTTCTTCCAACCTCCTCCAGCCCAACTCCTGAATTTGGTCTCTTGCCTACTGACATGAGACATGAGTAATTGATAATCGGAGGAGAGAACAGGAGCACTTCTGTTTTATCAATGGTACAGAAGGCAGAGCCCACACGGATGAGTCACAGATGATCTGTGACTACTGAACTCATACATGACTCCACATTGATTCTTCAGAGCCATCTCAGTATAGTATTGCTTCCCAGTTCCTCAGCTACAGCCATCCATTGCAATCCCTGCCTATTCTTTTCAGTACTGGCACCTTCCACTTTTCCTGTGCTTGACTCCCTAGCATGGACAATAATATTTCTGAGATCGCTAATTTACATTCTAATGCTGAAAGGAGGGAGAAGCCTTTTAAAAATGTAATGAATGAGAGCTTCTAAATTTGTAAGTTTGTGACCTTTCCCTGCAGTCCAACAAGAGAAACAGAGCCAGACACATGTTATGCACATGTTGTAGATATGACTCATTGCAAGGGTCCTGCCTCTGCAGCTCTGCATAACCAGTCTTCATTTTGTCATTTATGGCCCTCTCTCCTTGCCATATTAGTTAATACCCTCCAAACATGTAGCTGGTTGCTTCTGAGCTAGCTAAATAGTGGCTTAGCTTTCACTCACCCTGATAGTGACCCACACTAAGCCACAAAGGGGTCTTCCAGATGAAGCATTTGTACTGTGATGTTCACCCCCCCCTTGATGTCAGTTTCAGAACAGCATAGGATTTGTCATTATTTGCATACCAACTGTTCTATGCTACAGGTTCAGTCCCTGGCACTTTTGGTTAAAAAGACCTCACTATGGACCTTTACAGGAGATCTTTAAGATCTCTGACCACCAATAAAAACAGAGCAACTTGAGTACAAGGTGAGCCAATGGTCTGAGGCAGTACTAGGCAGATTCATGCATTCTGTATATGAGCTATAAGCCTACAACACATATGCAATGAAGAAAGTCAACACACTGTTCTTTAGTAACACACTATCAGAGCTGCCAATTGAAAACAAACCTTGTATTCACAGCTCTGCAAGAATGCAAAAGCACTGTAAACTAAGGGAACATTTTTCAGGAAAACTCTCACAAGCATTCACATGCAAAATATGTTTCTAATGCTGACTAGCATTAGCATTAAAAATAGACAGGAAATGCTGAAGACAGAGTTGTTAAACTCAGCATTTGGTATCTAATGCATTGAGTCCCTTCAGCATTAAATATTGCCTGCAGCTCAGGTTTCGTCATTTTGACCTTGGAAGGAGCAATGAAACTAGAAATATTTTAAATGACTCTTTTGCTGTATGTACCCAGTGGCATACTGGTTCACTTCCAGCTAAATATGTTCCTAACATGTTCTCCATGGTCCTATTGGTATTTGTGTAAGGTTTTTCTATCTTGCCATGGCTGATTACAATTGATGAGGTCTTCAGTCACATGTCAGTTGTGCAGTCTGGCACAAGACCAGGTGAGCAATCCAAATTCACACTGGCACCTCACCAATTACAGGGGTACCTTGATTTACAAAATTAATCTGTTCTGAATGCATTTTCCTAACTCAAAATTTTCTTCACTCAAAATGTGGTTTCCCATAGGAATGCAATGGAAATGGATTAATTTGTTCCAAGTGGGAAAGCTAAAACCACAGTTAACAGGCAAGCAAACAACAGAAGATGAGCAACTTACTTTATAACCACTTGAGAAATCCACCAAAGGTCCCCAAAAGTCCCCTAAATGGTGCCAATTATTTCCAAGACGGGGCAGAGATTGGGAACAGTATCACTTATGCTCCATCTTTATGAACTTTGATGAACTTACAAATTGGATTCATGTTCATTTCACCTCTAGTTGTGGCATATTTTCCTCTATTTTCAACATCTTTAAATTTTTAGTATTTCCAAAGGATACTTCCAATGTATCTACATAAGCACAGGGTCATTTAGAGAAATATGAGTCACTGGCCCCCAAAGAAAGAGAAGAACTGAAATCCAATGGGTTCTGGATCTAGATATAAGACATTTGGGGGAAGGGTCCCATTTCCTTGCCCCCTATCTTTGATTAGCCACTGCTGTTCAACTTTAGCTCAGAAGTAAGTCCTGCCACATCTAATGGTTCTTATTCCCAAGCATGAGCTGCAGGATTAGAACAACGTTTGCCTTAATCCTTGCCAAAGGCCTTCTGATAGAGGAATGTTGATGCCTGTGCAAAGTGGGGTTTAGGATTTAGCATTTACTCACCTCAAAATCTGTTAATACCAAGTTAAGCATTCATTTGATTTTTCTTTTGGGTGACTGAAGAAAGTCCCTTTTTTGCTTTTTTATTTTTTTATTTTTTATTTTTGCTGTGCAGTTCTGTATGAAGAGCTGCATTATCTATGATTTCACCACAGACTTTCTGTAGGTTCTAAGGAGAATATCCACAACAGAAGCTCCTAGAGGCCATTGCCACTTGCATGGAAAGTCCCTATGCTGTTTGAATTATCTATGTGACAAACAACAATAGTTTTCATTGGATCTGGAGACACTCCACATGGAAATGAAACCATTTTCCCAGCAAAAATACCCATTTCCAGGATCTTCTGACTCAACAATTCTCACAGGCCACCTAGTTTCAGCAATGTATTGTACCTTCTTCTAGTTGTCACTAGACATGGGCACGACTTAGCGAAATTCCCCTTTCTGTTTCCGTTCCTCGTTTCCGTTACGGAACGGAAAAGGTAACGACAATTACTCCGCCAGAATTCAAACTTGAACCAATAAAAGAAAAATTGGGTCTGATTTGTCGTTGTCGTTCCTGGCATCGCGGCGATCGCGCAATGCCAAGCGGCACAGAAAAAAAGTTTTAAAATAATAAAATAAAAAACCCACCTCGATTCCCGGCTAAAAAAGCAGGCAAAAATATGCCTGCCTGAGAGTGCACCTACCCGAGGGGTGGTTTCGGGGGGGGGGTTCCCCGGCCTCCCCCCCCTCTCCTGTCCTGGGCTGCTCTGGTGGGGGCCGGGGGCATCCTCGTCATCTCGCAACTTCGCAAGTCGCAACTCGCCGGCCGCCATTCAAGCGGCACAGAAAAAAAGTTTTAAAAATAAAATAAAAAGCCCACCCCGATTCCCGGCCAAAAAAGCAGGCGAAAATATGCCTGCCTGAGAGTGCACCTACCCGAGGGGTGGTTTTTTGGGGGGGTCCCGGCCTCCCCCCCTCTCCTGTCCTGGGCTGCTCTGGTGGGGGGTATCCTCGTCGTCTCGCCAACTCACCATGCCATGCGGTGCGGGCGGGGGATCCAAAATGGGGCGACCGCAATATTTATTTTGAAATCGTTGTGGTCCAAAAACACACCAAAGCACCACAGAAACATGCGAAAATTGCTATTTTAAAACTGCCAGAATTTTTACTAGCAGCAGTGGGTTTTTCTTGCAACAAAATGTCTCCTCTCCATTGATTTTATTTTATTTTATTTATTTATTTGTTTACACCTGCGCAATGATGGGCTGGCCATGGGAGGGACCATGCAAATTTTTGGAGCCATTCCACCAATCGCATGGCTACTTGGTCAGGTTTTGACTGAGACTTCTGGGACGTGCCAGTTGGGCATAAAAAGCCCACTAACCCTAGCCCTAGCCCTAGCCCTAACCCTAGCCCTAACCCTAACCCATACGCCAGTACACTGTCCTTCTTAGTGGGTCAGAGAGGCACCCAGAGGTGCATCCCACTAACTCACCCTAACCTTACCTGTAACCCTAAGCCTAGTCCTTGCGCTAACCCTAACCCTAAGCCAGATCTGTGTACTTGCATTGCACTACACATGCAAGTACGCTTCCCTTCTTAGTGAGCCACAGAGCGCCCACACTGAGGGAGCCTTCCCCCAGTGTGCACTGTGACACTGCACTATACCAGCAGTAGGCCTGTGGTCAAAGAGGCACCCAAAAGAGAGGTACCTCTGCCACTGCAAGGCTGTGAGTCGAGAGGCACCCAAAATAGAGGTGCCTCTGCCACTGCAACTTGGTATGCATATCCAATTGGCTATGCATGCCGGTTTGTAGCGGGCCAGAGGAGGCACCCACCCCAGAGAGGTGCTTCCAGGAGCCCTCTTTCCCTTCATAGCGGGCCAGAGGAGGCACCCACCCCAGAGAGGTGCCTCCAGGAGCCTGCCACCCCCCCTAAACCAGTACTAATGACAGATGAAAAAACGACAAATGAAACAACAAATTTTTGAAAAATTTCGCGAAAAACAGAAACGAGCCGAAACGGGCCGGCTCCGACACACGACAACTCGAAAACATCATTTTTCCTGGTCGTGCCCATCTCTAGTTGTCACATTTGTTCTGCCTCAAGGTGCACTGAACCTGTGCACACATTTTGACATTAATAACAGCAGAAGTTTCCTGAATGCTGGCAAGTACAATTGGATTGTGTCTGTAGTTGATGGGACCAACATCTTCAGTCTGCTTGTGTATCACTGGAATACTTCGGTGCTAGACATTTAACAGTTAGAACACAAATTCCAGTAAATCCCATGATACTCCATCACCAAGTGACAAAAAAGTATCTAAATCACTACAACGTTTTGAAGACCCATATCCCCAAAATATCTGTGACATACAAAGGGGATATATTTGAGGTGGGAACACCTTGCTGATATACAACTGCTATTTAGTACATTTAGGAGGGGCAATAGATAACCTCTATGTAAGTAGACCTACTCCTCCATTTTTCCCTGTGGCAGTAAGGAACTACTATAAACAAGCTATCCATAAACAGGATATTCCCACAGAATTGAGTAAGTATTTAGTTATCAAAAGATTTCAGAAATTAAACCTCCTGAGACTAACTTCTGAAGTCCCACTGCAACATTTCATTCTAATGAGTTTTGTAATTTGCTCTGATGAGAAAGCCTATCCTTTTGTCTTCTGTCAAAACCAAGAATAACACAGCATCCTCCAGGGATCATCTTCCATCGGAGGCTTCCAGAAAGAGTCAAAAACTAAATGTGCCTACTATCTGTCTGATGTAGAAAATGTGCATCTAACAGAAGGAGCATATTTGAATCAATAGTCTATTTCAAAGGCATGGCCTGAAAGAGAGACGATCCTTCTTTCTAAATAAAATGGACAAAAGACTTCCTCATCAAGGATGGAAAAGAGAGCTAATGCAGTGATATTCCGACTTACGATGCACCTGACAACTGAAAATCCTGACTTATGAGCGGAGATCCTTACCTTTTTAAAAATGCCCTCTTATGAATTCCCTGACCTACGATGGGGTGGGGAGGGCAGCAGGAGGACCAATTTTGCCCCTTCCCTATTTCCTTCCTCTCTAGGAATCTGACCGAGCTCAGCTGCTTTTAACCCTATCCGCATGCACGTGCAGCTCGAGATGGTTGGGGGGAGGCACGGCTTTTTTAAAAGGTCTTTGAGCCACCGAGGCAAGGCTTGCCTCGGTGGCTCGAAGATCTTTTAAAAACCCTGCACATTTCCCCCCCATCGGGCACATGGGGGGGGGGGAGAGAACAGGGTTTTTAAAAGGTCTTCCCATAGGAATGCATTGAAATCCATTCATCTGGAACAGATTAATTGATTTTCAATGCATCCCTATGGGAAACCTGTCCCCGACTTACAAACTAACCAACTTTTACGATCATGCACTCAGAATGGATTAATCTCATAAGTCGGGGTTCCACTGTATGGGTTTACTTCTGCAATTAACATGTGCAAGCATTATGTTGTGACTCACACTGGGTTTTATTTCACAAATTTAAATACTGCATTTATGTATGTATGTATGTATGTATGTATGTATGTATGTATGTATGTATGTATGTATGTATGTATGTATGTATGTATGTATGTATG
>JAHTLZ010000129.1:32700309-32726980 GCA_023846285.1 Phrynocephalus versicolor | reverse complement strand
ATGTATGTATGTATGTATGTATGTATGTATGTATGTATGTATGTATGCATGTATTTATTCATTTATTCATTTATTCATTATTAATCAAAATATTTTATCCCATGTTGCTCCTTAAAAAGGACCGAAGGTTACTTACATCACTAAAATGTCTTCACCTACTTGCAAAGGACTTGCAACACAACTAGAAACATAGACACAGATTATTCAAAGTTAGAACCCAAGTGATAGACTTGGTTTTCTGAATAAATGAATGACAAAATCCTTCCCTATTTTTGTCCTCTAAAGAACACTGATTATAAATATTCACCAGTGTGAAAATTTAATAATTTCACAAGAAATGCCCATTGTATTGTATGGGAAATCATCTCAGTATAGTTATTTTGCTTGCTATTTAAAGAGTGCCACATTTCTACAATAAGGTACCACTGTACTGTATGAGGTCAACCGTACATTTAAAAATAATCCCACCTCTCTATAAAATTTATGGCATTGATAATGCTGTTTTACCCTCCAAAATGCAAGACAGGCAAGGGTGCTGCTTGCAGTGCACTATGTCTAAATCTCAAGGGTTTTGTAGTGCGTGGGGGGGGGGCAGTCAGGAGGAAGGGAGATTTCCCCTTCCTGTGTTCTCATGGAAGTATTGTATCTTCCATCAGTAGATGTGCATCATTATAGGGCCAGTCAATATCCTTTGCAATGCAGAGAAATAAAAGTCTGTATTCTTCTCTTCGTGTTTTCTAATGATAAACTGTAGTGAAAAATTCTGTTTTTTTATAAGTATCCTGAAATGGTTAAAGCCTGTACACAGGAGGAACACTGTATCCATAATGAGAAGCTACATATTTTTCAAGAGTTTCTTTTATAAACGATTAAATATAGATATGCTTACACAAATGTACATATTTGGCAAGATAATTGTACACAATCTCTCTTAATCTGAAAAACCCAGGCTTTGCAAGGTAAGCCTCCACAACAAACCTCTTAAATTGCTCAGGAACCCTGCAGACTATATTTGGTGGAGGTGTGTTTCCCCACACACACACACACACACCTTTGAAGGCTAAAATCACAGGGGGAATATTTTCAAGGGGCTGATTTTTCTAGTGTTAATTTTTATTTCTAATGCTTCCGATCAATTACGTGGGCCACATCCTGAGTGCTTGGCGCTTGCATAAGTCATCGACGCTGTAGTGTTGGAAGAAAACACACTTTAACATTCATAATCCCTACAGAGTGTTTTGATTATTTTTTTTATACCCACTAAACTCACGGGGTAGGGTGTGGGAACAGTGAAAGAAGGCTTCTCTGTTTGTTACAGCCTTTAATCTGAACTTTCCCCTTTCCTCCCTGTTCAGTGGAAATAACCCTAATTAATCTGAAGCAACAAATCAAATCTTTATTTCAGGGAGGTTGGCAAGTCTTTGCATCTGAGTCCCAGATTGAGTCTTTGGTCCCATATCCCAAGGCCCAAATATGAGTTCCTATTAAAAACAAGCTCCCCCCCCCCTCTGAAAAAGGAAGGTTCTCTGTGGAGTGTGTGGGAGGAGGTCTACGGATTGTGAACCACCTACGTTTGGTCCCCTTTGCCCTTCCATTGAGCATCTGATTGTCACCACAAATTTGGCTAATGAAATGAAATGAAATGATTGAGCCTGGCTTGCTTTCCCTCACTCTTCCACCCGCCACACTCTCAAGAATCCTCCTTTCCTATTACTAACTCCACCACAACCATTTGCTGCCATTTGCCTGCCTGCCTCTCCTGCATCTTCTGTTGACCATCACAAAGCTTCTTCCGGGTTTATGGTGTCCTTCATAAAAAGAACAGGGACTTGGGGAAATGGGTCTGAGTTGAAAGTTGAGTCCGAATCATTGTAGATGGGGAACCCAAGTCAAGTCCATGTTGAGTCACCGTGGTGACTTAAGTCCGACTCAACAGAAAGACTCAAGTCCACATCTCTGCTTTCTTAATCCTTTTTGTACAGATCTTTCAACTGCCATGGAAGTGAGTTTTGAGTTTGTGAGCAAGGATTAGAGACTGAAACAATGAGCATGGAGGGGAAAGTAATGGGGAAAATGAGGATGCCAAAGTTATGAACTTATTTTTACATACACAGACAGGTAGACATCCCATCTGGGTAATCAGCAAAAGGCTAAGAAGTGGTATCTAAGATGATACTCCTACTGGAAATCTGGCTGCAGCCTTCTGCTGGAAAGCCTCCCTGGGCAGATGGCAGCAAAATAACGTTTCTTCCTTCCTGGAAATGGGAGGTGGGAGGATTCCTTCCACCCATCTCTCATTAGCAATATCCCTGGGGTATGCACACACAACGTGTTTGCATACACCACCAACTTTGTATAGATTCCCAGGCATGAAAATGAAACACATACATCCCACCCCACCCCCCACACACATCCTGAGAAAATGAAAACTATACATCAAATGTATGGGACTTCTGCATAGGTTCCGCCTACATGAAACCCTCAAACCATGGAGGCAAACAGCATGGGCTGCGTATATAATTATAACTCCCCTCCCCTCTTCACATTCACTTCTGCTCAAATAAATACTTCAACGGGACCCGCATGACAAGTGAACCAAATTGATGCCAAACACCTTGGAAGCTGCGGGTAAATAATCTCATCCCATCTCACACATGTGGCATCATTCATTACAATATCTGTCAGATATATCTACGTACCTTTGGGGAATCCGTCCTAGAGTTACTAAAATGCAGGTTCGATTCTGAGTCTACCATACAGGAGACAGGATCTCATTTGGTGCTAACCACGTTGCACACTGCCGCAAAGAAAAGGCTCTTCAGCACAGCAACTGCATTTCTCACCGGCCTACCAAACCTGTAAGAATCTTGTGTTCACTTTTGCTCTGAGACTCCAGTGAAAGTCATGAGCCCTAATGAAAAACAGGCATTCATTTTCCAGTGTTATTGTGTGTGTGTGTGTGGGGGGGTGTTTTGTTTTAAGTTCTCAAATACTGTACATACACACATAGAGGGCTTTTTGTTTGCTTTTATTCCTGTTTGGTAGATTGCTTTTCCTTTGATTTCGCATAGCGCTTCTAGAATGTCCCATGTCACACGATCGGGTTTCTGGAGCCATACACCTGATTTTATGATGCCTTGGCTTCAGTGCCATTGACTAGCTGAGAAAGTGTGTTGTGGTTTTGGCTTCCCAGCTTTCCTTTGTCCTCTTTTTTATTTTATTTAAATTTGTTTTTCAGAAATGACATAGCACCTATTTTAAACAGTGCTAAATTTAACAAGCATGTTTGTTTTTTTTTAAATAGAAACGTCCAGCAAAGGGAAGACAACAAGTGCTTAGTTAAGGAGAACTATCCCTCTGTAATATTTCAACCTTTTGAAGACATCACCATCAGCAGCACTGTAGGACACACCTGTAGTTGCCCCTTTGGACCAAGGTAAGCAACCGTACAAGCCAGAAAATAAGAGAAAAATGATTCCAGCTGAACTCGTACAGAATATATCATCCCAGGCCAGCTAAACAAAATTAAACAAGTGCTCATGGAAAAGGACCAGGCTTTCCCTTCCTTACTTTTACTTTTTCGTGTAGTCACTGATCAATACTTCAGCTTTAACTGTGTCAACTCCGATACGAACTGTGGGGTAAATTGTCAATGTACTTGCGCACTGAGTCAATTGAGCTTAATATTAGCAATGCTCTTGCATTGTGCCTGAAACTGTAACCAAGACTAAAAGGGTGGTGGGGAGCTTAGACTTACAAAACAAACCACCTATGTCCCATCCTCACCAAGAAGTCACCCAGGTCTTTGCATAACAACACAAACTTTTGAACCAACATCTGTAAGCATTTTCAGGTGCGGAGTGGCTCCCAGTGAGAAGGCAACATGGAAACTAAGTTTGCACGCACACCATCTGTCCTTGTCACCCTTTTAGCTCTCTCCTTGATGTCAGTCAACACACACACACACACACACACACACTTCTCTCTATCCCACTCACTCTCCCATGCTTTAGTTACTTTATATTAATGTCAGACTTGTGATAATACTCTATGTATATCTTGGATGAGCAAGAGGATGGGGAATCTATGACCCTCAAGATGTTGCTGAAATACACCCATGGCTGTGCTAGCTGGGTCTCAAGTTGTCTAGAGTCCAACGTGCAAAGCACATGACTTGACTGCCCTGGTGCTGTGGTCTTCCATGCAATACATGGCCCTGAACATGCAATGACATGTCTGTGGAACTAACAATGATTACAACTAGGATTGCCAGTTTGTCAAATGCTGGATGAACCCTCTGGAAATGGCTGTGTTTCTCCCAGTCTCTGAGTTGGAGTAAGAGATCTCAGGTTGAACAGCAGGAGATGAAGGGCTAGCCTATCTTTGTGGGTATCCATACTGCCCATGCTGTATTACCGGAGACTGACAATCACAAACCCAGTTGTGGACTAGCAGGTGCATCCCACAGAACCTGCTGTGCTTCAGTCATTGGGGCATTGTGCCTTGCTCATTACAGGTCACTGTTGCAGAATGTATTCTCTCAAAACTTGATGGGCAAGAGCAGTCAGAGAACAAGGCTGCTGAAAGGACGATCCCATGCATTAATCTCAACTCGAGACGAACTGAAATATACATGATACTTGAATTTTGATTAGAGCTGTAGGCTGAACCTCAGGAATATGATCAGACAGAGGATGCAAAGAGGCAATATGGGGGGGGGAGGGGAGCAGGGAACCCATCGTCTTAATCCTGGGCATACACAGTTCATCTCCAGTCCTCATGTTGATGATCCGTAGGGTCCCCACCAACTCTGCAGTTCTAAGATTGTGTCACTTTTAAGCCAGTCACTTTGTAAAAATCCCAGTACACAAGAGCGAAAGACTTAACTTACAGAGGAACCATGAAGTTAAAAAGTCCTGGTTAATCAATGACAAATTTAGTACTTGTTGCTACAATTACAAAGATAATAGTTCCTTTCTGTCAGTACCTTTGGTTCTGCAGCTGTAAAATAGCTTTTAAATTCAGCATTTTCAAGTAACAGAAATTAATAGGAGGTCATTTCTACCAGAGAAATTTTAGGGGCCCATCCTCTCTAATCATCATTAAAAACTAAATCCACAGGAGAAGAGGCACTTTACTGATTGTCAAGTGGAAGCCATTATTCATTTGATGAAGCTCTTGGCACCATGCCATTTATTCTGCTGTAGAGCCTGCTGGTTGTTCTACTTCATCTCTTGCAATCAAGGTTGTTTCTGCCTGCCAAGAGTTATTTATAGAGTGAACAAAAAAAAAAGATGAGGGAGGGGGAGAGTGCTGGAGAAAAGAAAGAAACCCAGGACATTTTATGTCTGTACTGACCTTCCCCCACCCTTGCAAAGACCACAACAATAAGCACCCACCAGTAAACCTCCAAACTTTGCTAGTGAACAATTGGGTTTTTTTAAACTCCCAAAGCAGTACAAGGCTATAGATGGACTTAGATACAGACA
This sequence comes from Phrynocephalus versicolor, assembly GCA_023846285.1. Classification (NCBI taxonomy): domain Eukaryota; kingdom Metazoa; phylum Chordata; class Lepidosauria; order Squamata; family Agamidae; genus Phrynocephalus; species Phrynocephalus versicolor. The sequence continues at coordinate 32,721,491 of JAHTLZ010000129.1, read as the reverse complement.
GAGATGCAGACAGAAAATAACAGACATCAGTGGGCATCAGGGAGCTGAGTTATAAAGCTCCAAAGCAGGTGCTCCTAGGAAAAAACCTTCTAATACCGCCATCACCACTTCCCATATGATTCCAATTAGAAGGTTTTTTCCTAGGGGCACCCCCTTTGGAGCCTCATAACTCAGCCCCCTTACCCCCAAAGGTTTCCAAATTTCAGGGAGGGTTCTAAAATCACTTTCTGAAAGTACCACTGCTACTTTGGTGCCCCAAGATAAGTAATTTTTGAGAGCATTTTTTTAAAAAAAAATATGCAATCGAAATTTAATTTCCTTGGGGCTCCAAGGTAGCAGGGGTACCTCCCCAAAGCAATTTTAGGGAACCCCTAAAATCTGTAAAGATTTGGGGGTAAGTGGGCTTACTTATGAAACTCTAAAGGGGGGTGGGGGTAGTAAATTGGCAAAGTGTGCTGGGAGTGTGGAGGCAGTCAGGGAGTTTACTCTGTGGTATTAACTCCCTAATCACCTCCATACTCCCCGAACAGGAGCAACAAGGGGAAAAACCTGCTCCTTTCTGCCTTTCTCCCCTCCCCCCACCTCCTAGCTGGGGCTTTTTGACAGGTTGGGGTTTGGAGAGGGGGCCCCCTCCCCACACACCCCTCCCTGTCAAAAGGTCCCAGCTGGGAAGTGGCAGAGGGGCGAAAGGCTGAACAGAGCAGGGTTTTTCCCTGCATGCGCCGTTCTGCCTTTCACCCCTCCCCCCGCCTCCCAGCTGGAACTTTTTGACAAGTTGGACTTTTTGACAGGTCGGGGTGTGGGGGGGAGGGGTGTGGGGATTGCAAGGAAGAGGGAAGGAAGCAGCAGTACATTGAAGCTCTGTTTGAATTTACCTCTGCCTCCTTCCTTCTCCTGTGCTCCCCCCTCTTCCCAGGGTGGTTTTCTGGACATGGAGGGCTATGGGCAATGGGGGCTGGCCCCACTGCCCACGGCAGTCCCTGCCCAAAACACACACACACACAGGAGGAGGGGGGCAGGGGAGAAAGGAGTAGTCAGGTAGGGAATTTACTTCTGACTGGATGCTTCTTTCCTCCTACCCCCCATTTCCCCTCTGGGATCAAGCTGTCACAATCAGCTGGGAGGCAGTGGGGAGAAGGCTTTTGAATCCTCCACCATGCTTGTGCCATGGAGGATTCATTTCATTTCATTTTGTTTAGTAAGTAATGACTTTTTGTGAAAAATCACGTTACTTATGATACGAAATGAAACATGGGGGGAATGAAACAGAATGAAACAAAACACAGTTTTTCTGTTTCATGCCCATCCCTAATATATAATAAGAAACATGATCCGACCCCAGTGTGGTGGAGATGGTTGTAGTGGCTGAACCTAGATCTGGAGAATGTGTTTGCCAGTTCAGTATCTCAAAGGCTGTTTGCACCAAAGGGCAGAAAATGAAAAGAGGTGTTTCTTAGTGTACCCTCAGACAATGTGTCAGATACTGGGCTCAGATACTGGGCCCTACTGTACAGCCCTCCTTTAGGCCTGCTACACAAAAGGGACTTGGACAAGTACATAAAAGAACTTCACTTGATGCATCTGTGGTGAAGGATATCCACCATGTTGTGTTCTTGGGTGAAATGCTATAGTTAGCAAGAAAAATTTGTTACTGTGTACATGAAGTGCATCTTAGGGATTTGGCTGAGTACTGAATAGATCCCTCATCAAGCTCTATAGAAGAAGCCCTAGTCTTGAGTTTGCAAGACCTGGGCTGCTGTGGTAATGGCAGGAATCTTTTAGAGGACTCTGATTCATAGGGTTAAGCTGGCTGGACAGTTCAGTGGTTTGGCCTTTGGCTGCAAATTCAGAGAATGGGAGTTTGATTCCCTACACTGCCTCCTGTGAGCAGAGTTAGGGTATTTGTACACGACCCCTAAACTCCGCCGCAAATGGCTCCCAGCTCCGGAGCTTAAAATTGTTTCCCCACCAGCTCCGGAGTTTACAGGAAATTAAGTGCGGCCACGCCCACCTAAGCATGTCCCAGCGCACTTTTCAGGTACCTGCTCTTGGAGGGTGAAAAATCCCAGATCCGGATATAAAGGAGTGAGTGCCAGGCTCTCCTCGCTTCTGTTTGTTGTTGTTTCTGCCTCCTGCCCCTTTAAGAGAAGGAATCAGGATGACGACGGGGCTTGGGGAGGCTTGGACCGGCAAACGGAGGTGAGCCTGCATTCTTTTGTCCCCTTATTTATTTATTTATTTATTTATTATTTATTATGGAACTTATATACCACCCGTCTTCCTGGGGAGGAACTCCGGGCGGTTTACAACAAATTAAAAGAACAGCAAAATACAATAACAGCCAATGGATTAAGCTAATCAAATAAACAAACAAAACAGCAGTAGCAGGAGATGCAGATGGCGAAAAAGAAAAAGAAAAAATCATCCAAACGCCTCCCGGAAGAGAAGGGTTTTCAGAGCCTTCCGGAGGGCAGGCAGGGACTCTGCTAGGCGCACTTCTGCTGGGAGATGATTCCACAACGTCGAGCCAGCCACAGAGAAGGCTCGGGAATGAGTGGAGGTTCTCCGAGCCTCCCTGGGCGTGGCCACGCGCAGCATGTGCGCCCGCGACAACCTAGTCGGACGGGCCGAAGTTGACTGCTGGTCGATCCGCTCTCTCCCTCCCCTCATGCAGACAGGATCAAGGAAGTGCGGAGGGGTGGGGACGCAGGAAGAGCAACGAACCCCCAAGAACTCTGGTCTGAATTTAAGTGGCCAGCGGATCTTAGGGGTCGTGTGAAAAGGCCCTTAGTCATATGTGGCCTTGGGTAAACGACATAGTTTATGCTTTATACATGGTTTATCCTATTCTCTTTTCCCTTCTTTTTTGCCGCCATTGCATGGCCCTTTTAAAATTGATTTTAATGTTTTGATTGATTGGGTTTGTTTTACATTTGTTTGCGCAGCTGAATTGTATGGATTTTCTTGTTGTGAACTGCCCAGAATTCCTTTGGAAAGTTGGGCAGTATATAAATATATATAAATAAATAAATAAATAAATACATAAATAAATAAATAAATAAATAGTTCAAGGATGCCCCCCAGAAGAAGGGAATGGTAAACCTATTGTGAGTATTCTCTCTCTAGAAAATTCTAGAAAGGGTTATCATTAGTCATTGCCCTGACAGCACACAACTAACTACTAATTCATAGAGCTGCTATAGGTAGGAAGTGACTTAGTGGCACATAATAACAACGGGCATTTGAAGAATGTACAAATCATAGTTCTTCCATGCTTCTTTATTATTTGCTGTGCCATAAAATGACTTTCAGTTTCTGGTCATTTGTACAGAACTTCCAGCTGGGAATACCTCCAAGAACTGGTTTTCTGACAGTCCATATGCCACTTGCCAAGAAAGACAGCAGTGGAGTCATTTTTATTTCTTACAATGATTCAAAATATTAGCTGGTGTGCTACTGGAAGGAGAGAAGCACCTCCAAAATTCATTTAATTAAAATTCACCAAAGATGAACTGTCATTTTGCTAAGCAATTTGCTTCTCTTCAGCAGATCTTGAATAATGGTTAACCCAACCTCCTAAAGATTTTACATAATAAGAAAAATGTGACACGGCCTCTCACTTTAATGGAATACCCTGAATTATGCATTTGTGTAATGACAACTACCAGCAGTAAGGGTTCATATAAGCATGCAAATAGTATGCAAAAAAACTAATTGGTGCATGATGAGGTGCCCATTTTCTGTGATATAGGAGCATATAGGATAATTTCAGGGTCAAATTTTATAACTCACCTTAACTATATGCCAGCTGAGTCACATTACAGCTTGATCAAGCTGGCACTTGAGCCAAGCCCCACAGAGTCATTGTCCTATCTAGGATACAAAAGCCAATGAATGAGACGTGGAACATCACGTGCGGTTGTGAAAGATACTAATCCAAATTGGTTTCCCCACTGGAGTGAATGCCAAACCATGAACACCAAAATTGATTCTGCTGAGCAGCAAAACACCACTTGTTAACTTGACTGTGGGTTTAATAATTACTCTCCTTCCTCAAGATGTGATTAAACCACACTCATGGCATTGGAAAACAGAGGGAATGATGTCAACATGCCTCAGAGCTGAAACCCCAGCAAATGTGGATTGCACAAGAAAGAAAGAAAGAAAGAAAGAAAGAACTGATGTTTGAATGCATTGGGTTATTAAATCATTATGAACAGGAGGTGAATATTGATTTCTGAATATGTTGAGCAGTAGCCTTTAAAAAGAAATGAAGAAAAGCTTAGAGGTTTGTGGGATCAGAATTGTAGCCCAGCTTTCAGGTCACTCTATCAATACTGTTGAATAGTTTTATTTATATGTTCTTTACTATGATTGTATTCCACATCATTGTCAAGAATTTCAGGCAAAAATCAAAGAAAAACAAAACAAAACAAAGCAAAACAAAAAACACAAACATGTGGCACCTTAAAGACTAACTTTCATATTTTAATGTGACGTTTCATGCACATGTGCACTTCTTCAGACATAGCAGCAGAATGAGGTGTGAGATATTGTATCATTGTCAAGTTATTGATTTTTCAGCACAGGGCTTTTGATCTCTCTCCCCCTCTTCCATATTCTGCATATGGAACAGGCTTAATCATTCGCATAAAAGCATTCCATTCAGGTGAGGTGACACAGGCACTTTGATTTGCACTAAACTGAAAATGTAAACAGAAGATACTGTTTTCCGGGCATTAACCTGAATATGTGTAGCACTAAATCAGTGATAGGGGTATGGGCATGTTACAGAAACCACACTCTTGAATATTTCCATGTGCCCACTAGAATGAGACATCTTGAAGTATGTCTTTGGAGATTCTCAAGCCTATTCAGGCCATTGTTCATCTTATGAGCCCATTTCAGACAAGGGTGACATGAGGTCAAAGTGAACTATAAAATGGAGGACTCACAACTAGTTTTCCTCAGACTGATGAAGCTGTTTGGATGAGCACTGAAATGTTTCAATCTCTCAAGAAAAGAAGTCCAGTTACTCCCCTTCCAGATATCTTGAGTGAAGGTCTGCAGAAAGTTTTGTAAACCTGTTTTAATGAATGTTATTACAAGCTTCCATTATTATGGTTACAAAGTGCTCTGTAGAACCTGGTTACAAAATGCTCTACAGATATTTTCATAGGAACATTTGGGGTCACAGCATCGATATCGATATGTACTCATGTCTCTACTACTCTTTTAGCTATGCATATGAATGCCTGTATAGTACTATTAACAACTTACACAACTAGCTTCTCTCACCTGGATGGAAGTTCTCACTAAATGGTACAGGAAATCCATATCTACAAGGAGTACTGTCCGAAGTGGCAAAATAGGTCCAATTTGAAATTTATTTATTTATTTATTTATTTATTTATTTATTTATTTATTTACTGCTTGTCAGGCAGCAAGGTCACCCTTTATACATATTAAAGGAAGAAGTGCTTGTTATTTCTGCAATGTCAACAATTGCTTTATTTGCATATCTAATTTCAGAATCACACATAGCAAATCAAATCATATTATTGTGGGGGGGAAAGCAAAAAAAGGAAATATGAATTTATCTCAACAAGGGGTTTAGATTTCAGTTTCAGCAGCTATAGCTTTAAACTAGTTCAGATGTTACCACTCTCTACACAGACACAATCAAGTGAAAAGGCAGAAATGTCCTACCTCTGTTATTTTCAATGTTAATTTGTTTTTCCCAGGAGGAATGGTCTTGGTAGTATACATAACATATTAGATGAAACATCTCTGTAAGGATGCTTGACAGTTTTGCTCAGTAGCCTCCATTGTTAAGTGGGCAGATCTAAAGCATGTTGCTTTGTGTGTGCTCCTACCTGCAAGCTTACAGTCTGGTAGACATGATACAAAGGTGTGGGTGGATAGAAAGGACAAAGGATAGAAACTTTAACCTGAATATAAAAAATGTGAGGGGGACAAGTGACATTTGTTTTTTTGTATACCGGAGGTGTCCAAACTTTGGCCCTCCAGATGTTTTGGACCACAACCCCCAGAATTCCAAGCCTCTATTACCAGTGCCAAAGGACTATGGGAGTTGTGGTCCAAAACATCTGGAGGGCCAAAGTTTGGACACTACTGTTGTATACTGTAATGTGTAGTTTGTCTCTTAAGTTACGTCCCTTCAAGTCAGAGCCAACTTAAATGAAAGCCTGATAAGGATTCCAAGGTAAGTGAGATATTTAAAGTGAGGTCATACCAGTTGTAGTCCCCCAGAGAATTTTTATGGCTGAGTGGTGATTTGATCCCTGGCCTCCAGAGTGCTAGTGTGTCACGCTATCCACAGCACCATGGTGCATATTCAGATTGGCTCTTTCTTTTGGGAGGTGTCAGCCTCATGCTGACTACTGAGAAAATTTTGCCCATTAAGTCAAATTGTCCTAGAAGCATCATGAACATTTTACAGCTTTGCATTAATTTTTTTAAAAAGGTAAACAGAACAGCTTGCAAGGAGATCTTGCAGAATTTAAATCCTTATAAAGTGATAAAGACGCCAGCCATAACTAGTCGCTTCCCTCTCTGGGTTTCAGAGGTCTGTCAAGAGACATAGGTTGCATTCTTCCCACAGTAGATGCTACAGCTGCATCCTTTTTTATGTTGTTTTCCAGTGTTGTGGGGCATGGTTTTTAATCTGGGCACATGCCAGCTCTGTGCCCCCCTCCATGATATAAGTTCATGGAAGCTTATTGGCATCTGGGAATAAGTCATGCATAATAATTCATTGGCTTACAAGCCATAAAAGTGATGGAACAGATCCCTCTGGACCACAAAGTGTTGTTAACACTGCAAGCATTTGTGAGCACAATATGTATGGATAAAAGAAGACACATAAAGCAGAGATCTGGCACACATTCCAGAACATATCCTTCACTTCATCCCTGGAGGAAGATTCGCTTGTCAGAATGTAACCATCTATAACAAAGCCTTTCACTTCCTCTAAACTAACCCCAGAATCTGCTAGAAGCCTCGGACGTTCCAAAGATTACCCTGCAATGTGCTGAACTGAGCTCTCGGATCCAACTTTTCTCAGTCGCAGCATCCAAGTTCTTATGTCCACAGCAGCTCTGTTTAATAGATGATAGTATCCATGCACACAAATGTTGCATATCAGTTCTCCCTGGAGACCTAAAGCAAGCCTTCTGCACAGAACATGTGGTGAGGTGGAAGTAGACCAAAAAATTATTGTTTACAGTACCTGGAACTTTCTTTGTTTTTCTTCCAAGGAAGCAAAACAAGCAAAATCTGTAGTTTTTTTGTTTTGTTTTCTTGGTTCTTGATTCGGACTTCTCTAATCAGACGTGCACACTATTGGATGTAACAGGCAGTGCCAGAGTGGAATCTTCACAAGCAACAAAACCAAAACAAACATGTATAACATTTTTAAGGGCAAATACTCAAAAGCTATGCACATGTGGTTACATGCCGTCAGGTCATCTATGACTCACGGTGACCCTATGAAGGAGTGGCCTGAAAAAAAGTCCTGTCCTCTACAGCCCCACCCTTGTAAACTCAAGGTTGTGCCTTCCTTTAGGAAGTTAATCCATGTCCATTTCTGTCTTCCTCTTTTCCTTCAGCATTATCCTCTTTTCCAGTGAGTCGTCTCTTCTCATGCTGTGCCCAAAGTACCAGAAGCTCTGTTTTGTTATTTTTGCTCCCAAAGAAGGACAGAAGGATGACCCACACGATCATCCTCCTAGTAGCCCAAGGTACCTGTAAATCTCTCCACCCTTCACATCTCTAGGTAGTAATTGGAAGTACGGTGTGCATTCATGTGGATGATCTTAGCCTTGGTCTCTAATAATGACACATCCTTATATGTGATTATCCTCTCCATTTCTCTTGTGGCTGCCTTCCTAAGCTACAGCCTTCTTCTGATCTCTTGGAAGCAGTCTCCATTTCATTTGTTGATTACACTGAGGTTTGTACTAACTTAGTAGCCCATTCCTATGCAGGCTATTTAAGTGGGATATGTGAGGTGTCAGGAGGGCAGCTTATTTTAACTTTCGACAAAGAAGCCTTGGGATTGTGAGTTATTGGTATTATTCTATGCATATTAATCTGAAACACTAAGCAAGAATTGCATGGATCAAATCTATAAGCACAGACCCATCAACTTATTAAAAAATTCTCCACCTGGCTACAATTAAGCCATTCGATATGACCAAAGTGTGTTGAAGATTAAGATCTACATGGGTTTTATAAATATTTTTACTATTAGTGTTTTTTAAAAAATGTGTGGTATTGTATATTATATATATCATATCATATAAACCAACAGAATCTGAACCTTGAACATGACTTATCCAGTGTGTTAGAAGAGCAAGCAGAAGCTAAGTTAACTTGTGAATCCAGCGCCTGAAAACTAAACCGGTTAGCAGAGTAGACTCTCCCCTTTGTAAAGCTATAACAGAAAATAAGAGAATAATTATCATACACATTTAGAAAAGAAAATAACATTATATTATTATTATATTATTTTTTAAAAGGAAAAAAAACTTTCCTTTGTATTTGGAGCATGCCAATACAGAGGTAGACCAATATCAGGCAGCAGACTGAAAAGATCGACCAAAATGTTAATAACTTCAGCTTCCAAGTAAAAATAATAACAATAAAGCACCTTTAATACACTTGAAAAGATCAGGCTTTCAGCATGTATTGTATACGTGCCATGACAATCTTCAGGGTCATAGAGATGGCATGTTAAATATAACAGGCATGTTAAATATAACAGAACATTCAGATCGACCAGTTTGTTCCATCACCTGACTGCTGACCTCATGAAATGAATTACAGGCAACCATGAATCACTACATTTTTGTCCATCCTCCCAGTTCACCACGTCCTCCTTCAAAGAAAATGGCATGGTGGGTGTACATGCTGAAAGCTTGATGATACTTTCAAGTGTATTAAAAGCCTGTTTAATTTTTTTTAACTTGGAAGCTAAACTCCTGAAAATTTTTGTAGTTCTTTTCAGTCTGTTGATTGGTATTGGTCTACCTCTGTTTCCCCACCCCACCCCTTTTATCTTCTTTTTAGTTAACCAAGAAGATGCAAGGAGCCGTGGCCTCCACACCACCTCTCAAGACAAAGCACAGTATCTCTTCTGTATTTTCCCAGAGAAGGTCAAGAAATAAGGAAGTGGTGTCAGCAACACTCAAAAAATTACAGTTTACACTGAAGGAAGATCTGCATAGGTCAGACCAGGTCAAGGACATTGCACCCAGCTACTTCCAACAAAAGCAATATATATGCTCCATTACTCTATCTACCCAATCATACAAAATATTGACACCTGTTTTGTATGCTGACTGTTTGGCATCTGAGCAAAATAAATAAACCACATCTCATCTAAACGTCCAAGGACATATGGCAGATGTCTTGCACAAGGAAGTGGTAAACTGAATAACTAGAGTAAATATTCCTTGAAAGACCACTTTTATCTTAAGGATTCTTGATCCCTGTTGTTTGCAGTGGTTACAAACGGTATGATCACATAGAGTTACAATGTCTTAAGGCACATCTTTACCTAATGATATTATTCGGCTAACACAAGATATGTTGCCTTAGTGTTTGGAGATCCACAGTGTTAGCATGAGGATTGTATTCTGCACCTTTCTGTTATTGCTCACACAAACAGTGTAATACAGAACAAGTGCAACAGCCATTATCTATCTTCTGCCTGTGACAATTTGGATTTGGGCACCCAAACACTGTAAATCACGTAACTCTGTTAAAAAAAAAAAAACATTGTATAACCTTGCATCCAAGAGGCATTGTGAATTGAGAGGTGGAGTGGAATCAGTGTGTCCTAAATCCATGACCATAGTGTTTACCATTAGAAGGACTTCGGCATTCACAGATATTCCTACTGTCCATCATTCACATAAAATGATCCAGCCAAGAATCAGTGCTAAGAAGAAAGAGAATAGACAAGAAGATACTGTACTTATGCTGAAGCAATGGTCTATGTCACTGTACCATGTAGTAAAGACACCAACAGAGTATTCCTACAGTAAGAAAGCTACTGGATGATCATGCTATATAAGCAACCTTAAGTACAGAGGTAAACAGGCTGTAATAGAGCCATTTGGTTGTTGCATCTCAATCCTAAGGACCCAGGATAGTTTGTATGTGCATATTGACTGTCCTGAAGACCGTAGCATTGAGTGACAGCTTGAAGGTGTCAAGTTATTGTGAGAGAGCGACAATGCAAGCTGCCCTTCTCTATGAGTAGGCCTAGGCGCCATGGCAAATGAAAAACTTCTTATTAGAGGAAACTCAGATGTTAGTCTTTGATGCCTCATTGAGATAAAAACCAACCAATATCATGAGTGCAAGTATGTCAAACAAATAAATATTCAAAAGCGCTGCTGATTTCAGTAAAACATGCTTCCAAGCAAGGATGCTTCAGACTGATGTTAAACACTTGTGCTTGAAATGAAAAGCAGGGCAATGAAACAAAGCCCTCCAGATCAGTCGAACAAGGAATATAAATTGATATATGAACTTATTTATCCACTTGTCGGGTTTTTGCTCCACAGCCATTACCCACACTCATCATCTACCTCATCAAGCAGAAGGACCTTCTTAGCATACCTCAGGCATGAAGAAAGCAGATTAACAGCGTGGACCTGTGAGGAATTTGCAGGACAGGAAACTGGACAACTAGAGGAAGGTACGAGTTTCCTTGTTTTTCCCTCCCTGTCCTCGATGGCAATTTTTCAGCCATAAGGCCCAAGGAGAAAAGAGCACTAGGCTTCCTTACAGTCTTCTCACTTCATGACTGCTTGGAATTGGGCTGGCCAGGGGTCCTGAGGATGGTGTGATACCCAAACAGCCTCCAAGCAAGGGCCATAATCTAGCAACTCCTTGGGTTGGGTTGGGTTGGGGAAGTGAGACTTCCCCCTCAGCTACGATCCTGCCCTCTGCTCTGAGGGCTATGGGTGTTCATTGTTCGGAGGAGAGACACAATTGCTTTGCCCATCCAGCCCATCCTCTAACACTTCAGTGCTATATAATTCAGGAATGGGGATCACATGTATCACTCAAGACATAGTGCAGGGTTGCAATATCCATCACTTTTTCTGTGGCCTGTGCTGGCTTGGACTGATGATGAGAGTTATGGCTTAATGGCTCTTCCAGAAGCCACCATTTGCCCATCCCTGTTATTCATCATCCATATATGGATTAATATAGTAATGAATAGAAAAAAAATGTGTGTGTGTGTGTGTGTGTAAGTGACAGAGAGATTATTTCATTGTCTAGAAGTACAGTGGTTCTTCCCACCAGCAAATCAAGTGAGTTGTGGGGTTCCTCTGAGTGAGGCTTAGTTGTACATTTTCCTTTTAATACCATTGACCAGCCTTAGGTCCTTTTGAGGAGAAAGGCAGGACAGAAATATTATGAATAAATAAAATAAATAATTAACTGTACATTAGAGATGGACTATCAGGGATCATGGTCTAATAACAATGTTGTAGCTGAGCCACACAGCAGAGAGCAGCTGAGATTCATGCAGTAGAGTCAACAACTTTATAGGATATATTACAATCATATTGATGTGTCTTGTCACTTGATCCTGTGAAGCTGCAGTACCACCCTTGGTCAGCTACAGTGATGTTGCTAAAGTACCAGAAGAAGCCATATTATCATGTTGTTCTCTTTGAGTTAAAATGGATGCTAGTCCCTCTTCCACTGCCTAGACGCCCTAAGCACATCCGATCTCGCTTGATTTCAGAAGCTAAGCAGGGTCAGCCCTAGTTAGTACTTGAATGGGTGACCACCAAGGAATACCAGGTGCTGTAGGTGCCTGGAGTAGGAACTGGCAAGCCACTCCAGTACTCCTGCCAAGAAAACTCCATGGACATGGAGTCATGTAGAGTCGGTCATGACTGTAACGATACCACGCACACACACCATGGGCTCCAATCCCAAAGTGGCTGAGATTCAAGATAAAGTGAGAAGCATATGCACTGTGTAAACTGTAAACAAGAAAGAATACTTCTAACAGGTGCAGAATTACTTCTCCTGTGAGAGTAATTAGCTAATCACCAGCCACCTAAACGCATGATAGATTCAAATAACAGCTTCCAAGTAAGTAGGCTGGTTTTAACAAACATTTTTCTTATTTTAGGAATAAAACTCTGGTGTAATATTGCTCACTATATGTATCAATAGGAGTGCATGGGTGGGAAATGAATGGGAAAATCAGAAGACTGCATGATAACACTTCAGCATGAATTTGGGGTGGGCTGTTTTCCCCAGAGGGGACTGGATAGCTCAGTTGTGCAGCCAATGGAGGGTCCTAATGGCAGGAATGCCAATTCCAACTCTGGTTTAACTTCTAGCAAAAACATTGTTCCTAACACTTCTGTTTTTTAGAAGCAATCATTCAAGATACTCATAGTACGCTAAAAGAAAAAGAAATTACATTTATGGTTCCAAGAAGCCCACAGAGGATAAAAGAAGACCAAGCTTAGACTTGAATACAGGATCCTGCAGAACTGGTTGGTGTATGTTCAAGTGTGCTGTGGGCCAACAACAGAGACACCTACACAGTAGCATTCCAGTGCAGAGGAAGGAAAACAAAGAACAAAAACTGTTTCCTGGAAGAAGGTGAGAAGTTGCCTAAAATTTGAACCATGACAAAAGTCAGAATAGACAAGATACCCAAGCCCAGCTGTCGCCCCCCACTGGTTACTTTTGTTGATGCACGTGCTATAGCAATACTAATAACCAATATTTGTAAAACCTAAAAACTATATAGCCCCCCACAACTGTTAACCGTCAAGATGTAAGTGGAGCCACAAATTTCCTGAGAGGCATTTTGCAGGAAATTGTGTCTTTCAGTGATAAATAAGAACTCATTAGGGAAGATCAATAAAAGGTGATCAATGGGTCAGAAACAGGAAGGAATCTATTTCAAAACAGATTTGGGAGATTGGGCTCAAGGCTGTTTTTTTTTCATTCCCAAACAGGCTGCCTCTGCATAGCTTTACTAGCAATGGTCTATTACAGACTTTTGACAGATAGAGAGAGAGAGAGAGAGAGAGAGAGAGAGAGAGAGAAACAAGTGAAGCCAGGCGTTGACAAGTGAAATGAAAAATAAAAATGAGTGTTTATAGCCAGAAGGTACATTCTGGAACTCCACTGCTCTAACTTTTTCTCTCCCAAGGACACCGTCTGCCATAAAACTGAAATCTACAGATCTGTTCTTTTGCCTCTGGCTGAGGGAAATTAAAAACAAAAAATGATTTGTTTTGTTGTGGGGAAAGTTACTAACCCACAATTCTGGGAGACAGAAGTAAACTTGAAACATAATGCAAGTTTCACCGCCCCCCCCAAAAAAAAAATAGTAAAAAAGTTTATATTTTCCCCTTGTGTGCACACCATTTTAGAGCTTTCGAGATGCTACTTTTTTCTATAATAAAACTACAACTCCTATGGTTCAGATGACTCAGGTATTTGGGGCACAATAGTCCAAAAAGATAATGCTTCCAAATTTTGGCCCGATTGCATATGTATCTCAGAACTTAACTGACCCAGGTAAGTTAGGCTCCATTATATACCCATGTGAAATACCAATAATGTGAATATTATTTTTGCCTTTTTATCTATTTGGTAAAGAATGAATGCACTGCATCTGTCTCTTGATAGGTGTCAGAAAATTAAATATCCACATAGAGGGAAGAATCAAGATGGGGAACATGCTGCATATTTTCCCCTGCACTGAGGTTCTACTAAAAATGCCACCTCTCAGAAGCTGCCATTGTAACCAAATTAGTCAACAGCATTGGCTACTGTCCATTGAATTTGGCTCTACAGGCACAAACAGACACAATATCCTTAGAACACAGAAGTCCTTAACAACCTGCTGTGTATAAATGTCATAGCAGGAGCTTCTCCCAAAGTCTGTGAAATAGCCAGAGAGGTGATCGTGAAAATGTTTGCTTTCCTTTCCTTTCAGATTCTTTCAGGGATGCCCTTTTCGGCTTCATGTTTTACGTGCACCAATCTTTTTGTTTTCCATGAAAGAGAAAGTCTCTCCCTATTCCTTTTATTTCAGCTTTCCTATTCATGTCTTCTAGCACTTCAAAGCAGAACCCTTAGAAATTACTGCAAAAGAAAAGCAACAAAGAATCAGTCTACTCCAAACGCAGGACATAGCAAAGAAGAAAGAAAAACAATCAGGGGAAAAATTAACAAAATATACACTTTTAACAGAATAAATACACAGTAAATTAATAAAATAACCGCTGAAAGAAATCAGTCTAAATAGGAAACCACTCCCCCTCTCTCTCACACACACACACAATCTCTCTCTCTCTCTCTCTCTCTCTCTCTCTCTCTCTCTCTCTCTCACACACACACACACACACACACACACACACACACACAGAGAGAGAGAGAGAGAGATAGCAAAATAAAACGCATATCTTCCAAAACCCAATAAATGCAAGCAAGCAAATAAATGGAAAGAATAATTCTAAGTTCCTCCAAACCAAAATTGCTAGGATATGGGGGGATTTCCCAGTAGCAGCAGCCCCACTTCTTTGAGTACAGCAAGCGAAACAAGGAGGAACCAAGATGGAGCGGGGTGGGGGAATAAAAAAAAAGTAATCCCAAGGAGGATTCTAAAATGCACTGGTGCTTTAGTAAAGTGTATTACTATCTTTATTCTTTGCTTGTCCTCATTTATTTAGAGACGTAAGGGCAGTTGCTTTTTTGGAAGCTTCATAGTTCATATATATTCAGAGACAGTTCCATTTTGCTTTCATATTGCCCATAGTTGGGGAAATGAATTAAACCAATAATGTCTAAGAATGATAAGGAAAGCATGTGTACTTGTTGATGACACATTCCTAGTATACATGCTTCCTACTAGGATGTAGGTTTCATCAAAAGCCGCAGCTGTTATCAGGCTACATGTACAGGACTGTTCTATAGGTATATCATTTTTATTCCAAAAATTCTAGTGCAGAATTTATTTTTAATAAGAAGCAAATATAGGGGGAAGAGATATATATTTTGACTATAGACAATCAGGACAACATCCTTTAAAAAATGGTTATGATGTCACAACATCTGTGTTCAGTGCACATTGTGGTGACTCAAATGAAATTGATCTGTCTTCTCAAGATGGCTGACTGGAGTCTCCAGAAGGTCCAGGGAGTCTCTGTGGGGAATACTTTGGAGAGTTTCCAGTTACAACGTTGTAAAACTTCATATGGAGTAAGCTCAGCAAAATTTAGATCCATTCCATTTAGCTGGTCTAATCTGAATGCAAAACCATTTCTCATCGTGGAAGCAATTTGATAGGCTGAGAGATGACTGTTGAAGCTGTGAGCTTATATTTTGCTCTGTGTGGAATCCAACAACCTCAGAATATCTGGTTTCATTTTTGTACCCTAAGGGGCAATTTGTATGAGTTGAGGAGACGTGATACATTTGGAATTGTAAGAATCACTGAATAAGACGAATGCCATGTCCATTGGCTATAGAAAAGCACATGAGTGGTTTGCTGAATTCCTGGTCTCCTGCATTTCTAAGGAAAGCAGAATCAATTATACAAGTAAATATATGGACTTGTTGTGCATAACTTGCACAAAATACTCAGATCACTGAATTAATGGTTCTTGAAGCAGATTTTTGGATTGGGGCATATAACCATTCATGGACCTACTTTGTGATTGGAATGCATCATACTATATAACATTTCTCTAATGTTTCCCCCACTCCACCCCAACATCTATTATAATCTTGCCTTAAGGAAGCTGAACTCAAACACATAAGGAGCTGTGTTTGGAAAAGTAACTTATTTTGCACTACAAGCCCCAGAATCCCCCACAAAGCTCTGTGAGTGGTCCAGAAATGTTGTCTTTTCTAAACTATCATCCAGGTGCTAAACAGTTTGTAGAAAGCAGCTACATATATCCCCTGCAGATATCCCCCGTAGGCATATCTCTATATCCCTCATGTGGCAGAAGCTGGATTTGAATCCAATGTATTTGGCTGCAGCGAAAAACAAGCTTTCAGACCACATATCGGACCTAGCAACTTGACCTTTATCCATCAAAATTTGAAGTAAGAAACTTGAACATGTTTTGCTGATTCTGTTCTGTTTAAAAATAGCAAAACATTTCAAACAGTTCTGACTCTTGAGCCTCGTGGTTAAACTGATGTTCTGCAGCTGTAACTGTGCTCATGACTTGGGGTTCAATCAGAGTTAGCAGGTTCAAGGTTCACTCAGCCTTCCATCCTTCTGTGGTCTATAAAACAAGTTACCTACTTTGCTGGAGGGCAAGATGTAGCCTGCATAATTCCTTGTAAACCATTCAGAGAGTGCTTTAAGTGCTATGGGGAGGTATATTGGCAACATTCGCCAATCACCATATATACTTTCTTTAAAAAGGAAATAGTGAAAGTAGTGATACTTGAGAAATAGAAGGTATGATACCAGAACCAGATCATGATTGGTATCTAATGCTGGGAATATCTCCCTTAGGTAGTCCAGATCGAGTAATCCTATGTAGAACATAGTGTAATACACAGCGCCACTAGCAGAATAGCAGGAAACAGCAGGAAAAGAGCAGACAGAGAGAGGTGCTCGGGCTTTAATGCTGCCTCCCACTCCAAACCAACATTTCTCCATCACTAGTGAGGCTCACTCTAAAATCTCTCTCCTGTCTGGAGACCTCCAAGAGACCTAACCATTCCCAGGGACTCTGACCAGTGCCCTGAGACCTGGCAGCACTACTGGGGAGAGACGGAACCACCTACTCCACAAAGCTTTGAAGTGAAGCTAGCATCATGGCTGCCACTCGCAGGGTCCTTTGCTGCAATTTTAATCTTGGATTAAGGAAGGACCTTTGCCATCCCCTACTCTCCTTATGCTCCCACAGTTGCTTTTTCATTAGTTAATGTTTGAGCTTCCTAGTTAGGCTAATTGCGGCATGCGAGCGGCAGGCTGCACAGATGTCAGATGTCATGTTCTATCTGATGAAGAGGTCCCTGCCTCGGGGTGTTTATATATGACCTACCAGGATTTCCTGGCTGCATGATGGAATAATTAGGGGGCCCTTGTGCAAGGAATATGGTTGACGATAGGTTGCAAGACATCCCATTTTGTTTCCTTTTATTTTAATACTTAAGCATTTCCCTTATCGGCCACGTAATCTTGCAAGACCTCTTACGTCCGCCTTACTTGTTTTGTAGTGTATTTTTCAAGCATTTCAGGAGGATGCTTAGGAAAGCTTTCCTAAAGCCAAGCAGGCTGCTTTCCTTAATTCTCACATTACAGAGTGGGTTTCATAGCAGAAGCAGAGGGATGGTGCTTGTTGGCTACACTGTTTTACTTCCAGGAACAGCTAATTCCAAACCCAAGCAAATGATAGTTGGGTGTGCCATTGTGTGTGCTTTGCTTATACACTTTCCGGGTGCTTCATTCAGAGTCAATGCATCTTAGATTGTGCTAGGAGGCTTCCATTCTACACACAAGCATACCTGGGAATAACGCAAGTGACTTGCTTTCATCTAGGCACGTACAAGGTTGCACTTTAAAGATATCACAATTCTTGGAGTGGGCGGTGGGGGGGGGAGACTTTTGCAGAATGCACCCATAATCTGTTTTCATGTTAAACAGGTTTTAAAAATAATGATGATGAGCAATTGCTCAAATTGGAAGGCTTTTCTCTGGCACCAGCCTCAAACTAAGTCACTGCAACCTCTGATCTCTAGAAGTATTACAGTGGTACTTTGTATAAAGGAATTAATTCATTCCAAATGAAATTCTGTTAAGCAAATTTTCCTTTATACAAATTTCCCATAGGAAGGAATCCCTAACCATTTTTATGTTGTACAGATTCTCCCATAGGCAATTATGTTAAGCAAATTTCCCGTATCTCCAGAATTTTTTATGTTGTACAGATTTTATGTTATATAAACCCTTTGTTATACAAGGGTCCACTGTAATTCCTTTATACAAGGTATCACTGTACTTCTGTAATCTCAAGTAACTAGGCTGGGTACCTTACTCCATGGTAAGGGAAACCTGCACCCATACATGCACCCAGACCCTCTAATATTAAATAAGAATATTCCAAAGCTGAGCCCTTATACTAAAACAAGATGTGAGCACAATCTGAAAATATTACTTTGTCTGGACTATAAGTCCCAGAAACTATGACTACTGTGTGTTGGGTTGTAAGAGTTCTCTAATTTAAAAAAGACGCTTCTCCAAAGTTTGGATCTGGGGGCAGTTTTAAACTTCAAACTATCCTTCCAAGTATACCACAAAAGAAGAGAGAGCAGCGCATTTCTCATTTACAGTATATTTATTATTTTTCTCATTCACATTTCTGATTCAGATCAAGAGTTTCAGATGACCAGAGAAGATGTTCATCACATGCAGCTTGTATATTGCAGTGTTTGGGCATGGTAATGCCATGTGTGTGTATTTAGGACTGACAAAGAGCCTTGTGAACACGTAAGTGAATGCTTGACATGCTGTACATATGTTGATCTTTACATGAAGCCTGGAAGCCAAGTTAGTGCAGAGATCAAATTTCAGAGTGAGGTGGGCAACGGTGGCCTCCAGGTGATCTTGGATTGCAGGTTGCTGTTGTGAGTTTTTCAGGCTATTTGGTCATGTTCTGGGAGACACAGAGAGAACTCCTAGTTCCCTGAGTTCCTTGTCTTCTGATGATGCCGGCCACAGAGTCTGGCAAAACATCAGAAAGAAAACCTCCCAGAACGTGGCAAAACAGCCCGAAAAAACTCACAAGAGCTATTAGATCCAGGCCACAAAAGCTTTCAAGAATACAGGTAACACACACCCTATGTTTAATGCTAGTGTGGCTTGTCTACACAAATCCCACATGAGAGATTCAAAACCTCCAAGGTACATTCATACATACAGACACTCAATAAGCTGGATTCTAAAGCCTAGTATGATCTGCAGCTGCCTAAAAGAAAAGGAAATATCCAAAGTGCATCCACCTATTAAAAATTAGAATGATGCCACTGTCTAACATACCAACACTGATCATATAACATGAATTTTATCTGGTCCATCTGGTCCCTCAATGATTGGGTTTTCTGGGAGACCTTAGGTTTCTCCTTTGTGCATGAGCTGTCAATTTTCTTTTGCTTTGGGCTTCCTAGTTCTGTTAAAGCATTACTTTCATTTTCCAAGGGAGATTATCTGGCACAGAATGTTTTTGTTTAATTTCCCTGCTTTTGTTAACCAAGACACTGAAGCAATAGTCCCGCTCTTTGAAGAGCCCTGATTCAGTTCCAGCAAACCTCTGGGCTTCTTTGCTTGACTTCAGAATGATTCAGAAACTTGACAAATGCCCCAGCTTCACTTTGGGTTCCAAGTAATTCCCAGACCCAAAGCACATCACCAATAGAAATATTTTTTGTCTTGAAAAAGCAAGGCTAGAAGCTATTATTCATATTTCTGCTAGACTGCATAACAATAACGCTCCCCTTCAGAATGGCCTGTCTTCAAGTGTTAGTCACATGATTTTTTTCCCCCACATCAATTTTTGCTGGAAATTCATTTCTGCTCAAGTAGCTTTCTTCCCCTCCACTATTCTAGTTTTCATGGAACACACTGGTTCATATGTGAATCCTGGTTCTTGTATGATGGATCCATTCTCTTGCCAGCAATAATATGGAGCGTAAGTCCTCCACACCTGGAGCTCTCCATGTTTGCTCTGACAATCTCCAGATTGCTGTTGCACAAGCTGGAGATGATCCCATTGCAAACAACTGTGCCTTACACTTTCGTGAGGGGTTACTGGATTCCCCTTTGTGTGAGAAGCACTGAAAGAGGAGCTGTGTGCATAGTTTTCCTCAGTGCAGATATCATACTGGCGTATTTGTTAAGATCATTTCCTTGAAAACTTCCTGCTACAAACGTAAAAAGAAAAAAAAGGACCTGAGATGCCATTGGAAAGCATTCAGAAGAATGCCCATCCAGCACTAGAACATGAAACATTTTAACAAGCTATCTGGCAGGCATCTTAGAGATGCCAACATTTTACCCCTACATTAACTGAATTCTCCGTCCCACCCAAGAGAGTCAACATAGAAAGTGGTTTGTTAGTTAAAGGTCAGGTAGTGATTTCTAAACCCACTCCATTCTAATTTCTTTATGATGGTTTGCTTTATGACTGGCATTGAACATGAAAGCACTCAAGTTATTTTGGGCAATGTCCTGAGGCAAATCCATAGATCTCCGAGCTAGGAATTTCCTCAGTTTCCTGACTTTCCAGTTCTGTGGTTTATGAATGGCAGCATCTCTATGCATTATTTCCTTCTCTGCCACTACAGTTCCGGGACAACATGTCAACTTGCTTGAAGGCAAGCAGCAGTCTATTTCTTGAACCAACTGAAAGCCATGATGCCTTCTTCTGAAAGCCGAATGTTCTTGGGACATGGTTTTTGAAGGACCGCCTATCAGTGGTGGCAAACCTTCAGCATGCCAGATGTTTTGGACCACAACTCCCAGAACTGACAATGACAAAGGGCTGTGGGAGTTGTGGTCCAAACATCTGGCATGCTGAAGGTTTGCCAGCACTGAACACGTGCCTCATGAGCAGCTGTACTATAGCCAAACTGGGCTCATGACCTTGGGTTCAGTGCTAAGTAGCTGGTTCAAGGTTGACTCAGCCTTCTGTCCTTCTCAAGTCATTAAATCGAATTCCCATCTTGTGTGTGTGTGTATGTGTGTGTGTGTGTGTGCCCCCCCGGGTAATTAACTTGTAAACCACTCAGAGAGTGCTTGAAGCACTGTAGGGTGGTATGTAAGCAGCACACTTTGCTTTTGCTTTGGTATACCAGTATGAAACTGCTCTGGCTCCTCAGACCAGCCCAAGAGGCCCTGCTCATGTGCCTGTAAGATGTGTTAGGATGACAGGCCCAAGAGACAAGCCTTCTCTGTCTCAGTCCCTTCCTTATGCATTGCACTTCAATGAGAAATATTTCATGTTTCCTCCTTGGTTCTCTTTAAATAGGGCTTTAAAACTGGATATTTCTGCTCATTTTTCAGGGCTGTAAATTATATTCTGTATTTTACTTCTTGCTGTTTTTTTATCAATAAATATTAGGGAGGCATTTTA
>JAHTLZ010000129.1:32667379-32690328 GCA_023846285.1 Phrynocephalus versicolor | reverse complement strand
AAAAAAAGCAGTTCGAATCCCGGGTCCCAGCTCCTGCCAACCTAGCAGTTCGAAAGCATGCAAGTAGATAAATAGGAACCACTGTAAAAAGCAGGAAGGTACAACAGTGTTTCCTTGCAGCCATGCCGGCCACGTGGCCATGGACTTGCGCAACACTGGCTCTTTGGATTGAATATGGATGTTGGGGGAGGGAACCTTTACCTTTTTTGGTATGTAAAGCTCAGCATCCTTTTACTTTTTTGCTAGCAATAAAAACTTGGGGATCAAATGAATGATTTAAATTTTGTGCCAGATGTAAAAAGCTTGGCTCCTGAAGCCATATTGCAAACAAATCAAAGTGGAATTTAAATTCCATATAAATCAGTGATAACAAAACAAAAGTATTAGCTGGCAGTTCTTCCCTACCCCATAGTAGGCAAAAGGCCTGGCTCTCCCCTAGTACATCTGGACAGTGGTATTTTATATATATGGCTAAACAGAGTATGTACATAGTTGGGAATCTGAACTTCCTTATAGTGTTTGGAAAGTTTTTGGGAGGTGGGGGAACCCACCAAGTCTTCTTGAAACCCATTTGTACCAACAGGAAGACCAGGTTTACATAATCAAATTGGAAAATCTGGAAACTGATTGCAGAAAGGGGCTGTCAACTACATAGTGCCTTTTGTTCCTATTCAGAATGTCAATTATGACAATTGTATAGATAATGCTATAGTAGGTTGGCCTGAAACTAACCCCCACCAGCCATAGATTGCAAAGTGGGCACATCCCATCCACCCTCCAAAAAAAGTTTTTTAAAAGATCAAATCCCTTGGGAATTTAATCACAACACCAATGTATATCGTATGTTTCTTAAGCCTTAAAGTTTAAAGGGGAATGGACAGGTTTAATGGAGAGCTGACTTATTGGCTTCATGGTACATGCCACAGAATTTGTTTTATAGAAGGAAAAACAGGAGGGGGAGGGAAAACCTCCCTAGATGAGGGTGGTAGTGGTTGAGCTTGTGGGAAAGTTTATAAGATATTGAAAAGTTGTATATACAAAGGCAGAACACTAGCAGTGTGTAAAGTATATTTAACTGTTTCCAAATTCAGATCTCACTCACTTCAGATTTGACTCAATGTCTATAGTGTATTATTAAGCAGACAAATCCATTTACTGTGAACAATTAGTGGTTATTTTTTTTAAAAAAATAGATAGACTACAGATCAAGAGTTGGCAGCCATGATCCTCCAGATGCAGTACTTTTAGCTTACAGGTCCCAAAATTCTTCACTATTAATTGAGCTTTTTAGTGCTGATAGTCATATGTCAAAAATATCCAGACAGCCACAGTTACCATCCCTGCTATCAAGGAATGACTATGTAGACGCAATTTTAGATGCTTCCCATTTTTAGATACAAAGTGATGTGTGGCATATCCCTAAACTTATGAATTACAAGTGATTAAATAATTCAGAAAATACCTATCCAAAGGTCATTTTGTAGCTGCCCATTCATGAGCATGCCCCCCAGTAGGCTGTCCCCCAGCCTACAGTTATTTAGCCAACAAGACCTCTCCAAAAAGCAGTCTTAATTGTCAAAATCAGCTTGTTTTTGTAGATCCTAAACTGACCAAACCTGTGGTCTATGAAGCGTTGCTCACTAGATATGGGCACGAAATGAAAATACAGTGTTTCATTTCATTTCATTTCATTTCTTTAGTTATTTTGTTTTGCTTTGTTACTTTTTAAAGAATTTTCAGAATTAAACAAAACAAAATGATTCATTAATGGCTCCCTGGGTCCAAGGGGCACCAAAATCGCAGGGTAGGTTCTTTGACTCTTCCCTGTAAGCCCGCCAACTTTGGAGAGGTTTGGGGTTCAGTGGGCTGAGTTATTAAACTCTGAAAGGGGTTCCGCTAGGAGAAAATCATTTCTAATTGAGTCGGGCCCACTGAGGCATTCTGAGAGGTAACAAGGTTCCAAACCGTTAAGAGCTTTATTATAGGTGAGAGTCATCACGTGCTAAAGTAATATGGCCAGAGTAGGGGAGTATGGTCATTACATCTCAACCCAGTTAAAAGTCTGGCTACTGCATTTTGTACCTGCTAAAGTCTCCACACCAGCCTCAAGGATAGCCCCATGTAGTGAGTGACCATTACAAAAGTCAAACCTTGAGATTACCAGCATAGGAACCAGGCTGTTGAGGCTGCTGGTGTCCAGCTATGGGCGCAGTGGGGTAATACGCCTAAGATGGTAGAAGGTGGTCTAGGCCACAGACACCACCTGGAAATCCATGATAGTGCTGGGTCCAGGACAACACCCAAACTGTGCACTTGCTCCCCTGCAGAGAGGGTTACCCCTCTGAAGGAGAGAAATGTTCCCAGCCTACAGACTGCCAGGGCCCCCACACTAAAGATCTCCATCTTGGCTGGGTTCAGCCTCAGCCTGTTTTCCCCCATCCAACATCCCCGATCACAGCCCAAGACAGCACTCAAGGAATGGGATACCTTCATATGCAGTAGGATGAAACAAAAGGTAGAGCTGTGTGTCATCAGCATATCATCATCAACATGCCTTGGATTACAAATGAATGGCATTTTGTTGTGGTTCTGTGCCAATCCTATGAATGAGCTATCTACAAAATGTCCTGTCCTCAACTACCCTGCTTAACTCTTGCTAACTCTAGCCAGTGGTTCATTTGGGACATCAATCCTACTCATATTTGGTCTTCTTCTCCTCCTCCTGCTGAATTCCTTCTTTCCCACCATTATTGTCTTTTCCAATGAATCTTGCCTTCTCATGATGTGCCCCAATTATGAAAGCCTCAGTTTCATCATTTTTGCCTCCAGAGATACAGTAGTTCAGGCTTGATTTAGGACCAACTTGTCCATGTTTCTGGAAGTCTGTGGTATCTACAAAACTCTGTTTCAAACAAGCCACCCCCCCCCGACTACTTTCATTACTTTCCATTTTCACAATTGCAAACACAATCTTGTGGATGATCTTGGTTGTGGTGTCCAGAGACATATTGTTACACTTGATGATATATTCTAATTCCTTCATTGCTGATCTTCCAAGTGTCAGCCTTCTTCTGATTTCTTGGCTGCCATCTCCATTTGGACTGATGATTGAACAAAGATATTAACAAGTTCAGCAACTTCATAGTCAACATTACAGTTGTGTATTCTTCTGTGGTCATGATTTTGGTCTTCTTAATATTCAGCTGCAGTCCTGCTTTTGGGACCTTCTTCTTTCACTTTCACTAAAAGTTGTTTCAGATCATTGCAGGTTTCTGCCCGTCAATATGGTATCATCTGCCTATCATAGATTATTATTAATGCTTCTTTCACTCATTTTCATTCCTCCTTCACCTGAATCTAGTCTGGCTTTTCACATCACATATGTTCCACAATTATATACAGATTCAGCAGGTAAAGGGATAAAATGCACTCTTGTCAGACACCTTTGCCTATAGGTTGCTTGAAGCACGTGTTTGCACTCTAGTAATCCAATTGTTGGCTTCACAGAATTCGGTGAGGTTCACCTACTAAGTTTCTGTCCCCTAGACTGAATTTCCCAACTCTATCAGCTATGGAGTCCAGTCAGTATTCTAGAGTTGTATCTGTAAATGGCATTGAGCTAAGGAACTATCCCAACACAGATACAACTTTAAAATGCTAACTGGACTTCACAGCATGCACAGCTAGAGATAGATGGTCGTCTCACCTAAGAATACTGTACTGCATGCACACACATATTGCTGATTAACACAGGGAATGGTAAAATTTGAACTAAAACTACCATAACGCAATTCACCGAGTACTAAGACCATTGCCATGTTGATAGGGGATTGTAGAACTTGTAGTCCAAAAGTTACTGTCGAGTCCTGTGCAGGCATAACTTTTTGCACTTTCCCTGTAATGTTATGATCAAAACTTGCATCCATTTCTTGTGATTTTACAGACCAGAGGTTCTCAAACAGACCATGCAATATTATGAAATATTTTAAGACTTCTGTGTTTGCTCTTCCACTTAATTGACTGATTATTTGATTATTTTTCATAATAGTGGAGACAAGGGCCAGCTTATCAATCAAGGTAGCACACTACACTGGCCTCAGGTTCATGATTTTTATAATAGGCCATGGTTTCATTGTTGATGGTGATCATCATGAACATGAAGTAGATGTGTGCGGAGGGGGAGAATCTAAAAATGTAGCATGAGTACTGTAGTTTGTATGATCAAAAATAAAAGGTCTTTAGGTGATCTACCAAGAACAGTAGCAATGTTCAAGTGTGTTTGAAGGAAAGCTAGCCCTGCTGCCTTTGAAGATTACAGCAAAGATGGCGGCAGCAGAAGAGCAAAAGCAAGAGCAGGTAGGGAGGTGATGGGGGTAGTGGGAAAGCGGAGAGCAGTGTGAGGAAGCAGAACAGAGAGAAAAGAAAACAGAGGGTGCACCGTCTGAGGATGAAAGGAGAACAGAACAGAAGGAGAAGGCAGAAGATGGAAAATTAGGAGGAAGAGCAGAAGGTGAAGAAAAGCAGGAAGCCAGATTAGGGAGAGAAAAGGAGGCCTTTTGGGTGAGAGCCCAAGGGTTTTGTGATACAGGCGTGGTTGACAGGGATAAAGAGGAGGTTGCGCACGAGGAAGGGGGGTCGCGAGAGGAACTGGTGGAGGAAGAGGAAAAGGGACCGTTTGTTGAGACCCAGACGTCGGAGAGAGAGGGGAAAGGAGGGACCTATGAAGTAAATGTAGAAAAAGACTGGACCTGGGTGGTTGATGTCCACCCTTTGAGATGGCCAGCCAATATACTGGTGATGAGGGGGAGAGGCAGACCTCTGATGAGGGAGAGAGAGTGTCCAGTGGCACAGTGGGCTCGCCACACCTGCTGTGGAAGCCAGTGCTTCTGTCGGGGATCTCTTCCATAAGAACCTTCCCTGAAGAGATGTCCCAACCTCCTTGTTTAACTCCCATTTTAAACCCGTTCCCGTTGACTGTTAATGTTGAAGAGAACGAACCCGTTATGGAAATGAACCCTTTGAGCCAAGAAGTGGATGTAATTAATAAACGTTTATTGAAAAATAAATATAACAGACTGGACAATCTTCCTTGCGTCTCGGAATCCTGGTTTGAGATGAACGAACCCTCACAAGCAGGTTGAACAAAATGAAGCACTGAGGTGAAAAAAAGTGCAGAGATTTGCTTTGGCAAAATCGGTTCTGGAAACTAGGTCATGAACCAAATCATGAACCAGCTGAGTTCGTTGGTTTTTCTACATTGTGGTTCGTGCCCATCTCTAGTGGTGATGATGGTTCTACATGACACAGTGCAGTACAACGCATTAGAATTTCAGACTTCGCTGGAACTCCAGATTTCCCACTTTTTGATGAATTGCACTCAAATTGACACTGATGTGTATATCATGGGAGGTCTGACTAAATGAAAATAAGAGCCTTCTTTGACAGCCAAGTTCTAATTATTGATAGAGAAAACTGAGGAAAACAGTGATTGTGGTTAATTCTAAGACTTGGCTGTTACTTCATTAGAAGGACTATTTTTCCTAGACATGTTTCTTCTTTCCTGACAAAGCTCAGGAAATCTAGAATGCTGTGAAAAGTAATTTTACTACTTTGACTCCCACCCCCCACCCACACACTTAGCAATGCCTGTGCATGATCTTTCTCATTAGGATAATTTGTTATTTATCTTGGCAGAGTACAGCAACCTAGTCCTACACTTATGACTACTAAGCAGAGTAACAGTTCTAGATGGGGACTGACACTGGGCAAAATATAGAAAACTAACTGCTTGTTATATTCAGAAATCCATTCATAGATGATACAAGAAGGAAGAAGTCCCTCGGTTTATATACGGGTCTTCAAGCAGGTATGATGAAGTGGCCAAGTGCTGCTCTGGTTAGAGAACGGGAAAAACAGGGAGTGACACAAATAGAGAAGGAGGAAGAAAAGAAGCCCAAAATACCAGTCTATACAATCTGTGCACTGACCTAAGAAAAGACAAGGGGGAAAAATCTAGGCTATGTATCTGTTCATCACACACACACACACACACACACACACACACACACACACACACACACTTGTGCTCACTTCTTATGTGTGTTTGTGCAATGTTTCCTCACTTCCCACTTAGAGCCCCAATGCCCAACTGTCTGTAAACTAAGCCTTCCAAGCTGGAATCCGAATGAGCTCCAGGTAGGTTCCATACCCATCCTGGGATTCCCTTGCGGTGCACAGAAATGCTGTAATAGTTAGACATATTCAACTCAAGACCAGAATATTTTGAATGTCCCGAATTGAAGTTTCAGGAAGCAGAGAGAAGGAGTTGAAGGAAACTTCAAAGCCCCACGTCTAGACAATGCTTTCCTGTCTCTGAGGATCACGTGTGGTCCACTGGAAGAAAGAAAAAGGAGACCTGTCAGATCTCATTGACCACAGGTAATGGTACAGGGTAATTTCTTCTGATAATGTCACCAAAAAAGGAAATCCTACAGACTAAACTCATTATAGTCTCGGGAAAATGTTAAAAGCGGGGGAAGTGGGGTGAGGGGGAATTCTGCTCTTGCAAGACGGGATACCACTGGAACGCTACTCAAGATACAATCCATTGTGACATGAAAAGATATCCTAGGACTCTTTGGGGGGGGGGCTTTTCAAATTAAGGAGCTCTGAGCCACTGGATAGTCCTGATTTCTGTGAGTTTTCTTTTATAAGAGGTCTGCCTTTGTAAAAGCAAAAGGTAATATTTTCCATATTTCCTCAGACCAAGGCATACCAAATGCTAGTCTGGGGGCTAAAATATTTCTCAGTTTTTTCTGACTTCTAACTAAGTACAATACTATCAGTATTCCTTTAGTTAGCAAAGATCTTGATTACATGGCTAGCTATGTCCAGCAAATAGCCAGTTTCCTTGAATGAAATTCCCCACTGTGCCTCCAGGGTGTGGTATTTGTAGCCTAGGGCAAGCTAAGCAGGCCTGGGGTGTCCTGAGAAGAAAGCGATGCTAAACCATCTCTGAGTATTCTCTATGAAGAAAATCTTGAAAAGGGTCACCATAAGTCAGAACTGACTTGATGGCACATGTTTATTATTATATGTGTGGAAAGACCCTAATCAACCAGACTCCCTGGTCTAGCACAGGGTTTTCCCACACACGCATCTGTAGACCATACCAGATATGGCAAAAGTTGGCAGGGGGGGCTGCTGGACTACAGCTCACAAAACACTGGTTGTGGTTTTCTGGGTGTCATCATCCAAAAATGTAACACTCCCCATCTCTGATCTAATTATTTCCGTTAGTTTGAAACAGATGGTCTGAATAGGGGATTGGCAGGGGTCCTTGCGCCATCAGAGAGTGTGGACAGCACTCAGACCCTCATCTTCTGCTGGTTCCTCCAATGTGCAGCCTTCTCAAAATTTTGACACCTCAGTGTTACATACAATTTGGAGACTCTACCTGGCCTTGGTGGCAGCTTGGTTGCAAGACAATGGGTATCATATCAGGCTCAATTTTTTGGACTGTTGGCCTTTACCCCCAAATGTTGACCTCAAATCTTAATTATTTAGATGGGAGTTCTGGAGAACTCAAAAATTTACCTTGGTTGTAATTTTTAATGACCCAGTAAAGATATTCCCTGGATGTACCACCTAAGATTGTGGGGGATTTCAGTGTGTCAGAGAAGCTGACAGCAACACAATCAAGAAGCCAGATCCCGGAGTCACCCAATGCAGAATGATCAAAGCAATGACATCAAGCTAAGATGCTCTCATCTTCTTGGATTGATCATTCCAATGGCAATGGGGTGGAGACATTCTGAAGAACAGATCAGAAGGTAACACTGGATGAAGATCTTTCACAATGTCAGTTGTCACTCAGCATAACAATTTTTGTACTATGCAGAAGGGAAAGGTAAATCACTTCTGGATAATTTATACTGTGAAGACTCTATTATAAAAATAAAGCAAGGGTTAATGCTGAAATGTGAGGCTCCCAGGTCAGAAGGCATCCAATAACCTACTGGGGGAAAGCAAAGGAAAATACCAATGCTGTAATGCTGTTGATAAAGAAACCAGTGAATTAAAACCAGTTGCTAATTGACTACAGTGGATTGCTGATGTAATGACTAATGTGGTGCAAGGCTAGATAGTTCAATATGTTAGACATCTGGCTGCACTGCCAGGGACTACAAGTTCAGTTCTCCACTGTGCCTCCTAGAGGAGCCAGCCTGTGTGGCCTTGGGTGAGCTGCATGGTCTCAGGATACACTAAGAAGGCGGCCATGGTAAACAACTTGTTAGTATTTTCTACCTAGAAAAACCTCAAAAGGGTCACTCCCTCAAGTCAAAACTGACTCGATGGCACACAATTATTATAAATGAGGTGCAAACTCCATTACTTAGAGGCCTGCCTTTCACACAGTCAGACACAGCCTTGTAATATGACAAATACCTCATTAGTTAGCATTTGTTCGATGGATTGACTCAGTAGAAGAAGACCAAATGGGCAGGAATGCTAGTGATTCCTGTGCTTGCAGAAGTCATTGAGTTCTAGGTTGCAAATGTTTTAGTTAACTTACATGTGAGAGCAAGAAATCCTTGACTGGGGAAGATGAGAGTTATAATAAAACAAATCTGGCTGGCACTAAAATAGGAAAGTTGTGAGAATAATCTTTCTTTACTCCTCTATACCAACACAAAGGCAAATATGTACCCATATCTATAAGATGCACCCATTTCTTTCTCTCTCTCTCTCTCTCTCTCTCTCTCTCTCTCTCATATGCACTGGAGAGGATAGATAGATAGATAGATAGATAGATAGATAGATAGATAGATAGATAGATAGATAGATAGATAGATAGATAGATAGATAGATAGATAGATAGATAGATAGATAGATAGATATGAGGCATCTTATAGATGGAAAAATATGGGTACAAACATATACAGTGGTACCTCAGATAACGAATTTAATTTGTTCTCTGAGGCAATTCGTTATCTTAAAAAAATCGTTATCTGAAACATGGTTTCCCATAGGAATTAATGGGAAACCAATTAATCCGGTCCAGAGCATAGGAAAATGACTCAGACACCTGTTTTTTTGCTCAAAACTCTTTATAAATTGCTCATTAAAGGTACAGATGCAATGACACCCGGGATAACTCTTTTTTACCAATGCATGCTGGAAATTCATTATCTGAGGCAGCCCATAGGAAAATTCAGTATCCGAGGCAGCCCTATACCTAGAAATTGTGATTCGTTATCTGAGGCAGCCCTATACCTGGAAATTGCAATTTGTTATCCGAAAAATTCATTATCAGGGGCATTCCTTATACAAGATATTACTGTATATATATCCAAGATAAGCAAATGGGTCTAAGATAAGCAAACTGGGAACTTTTCATCTTAAAACTCTTTTTTTATACTCCAGTTCTAGGAGCAATCCTACGTAATCCAATCTAACTTAGAGGAATGAAGAAAGAGTATTCTCACAACTTTACTGCCTTAGTGCCAGCCAGATTTGTTTTACTGTAGCTCTCATCTTTCCCAGTCAATGATTTCTGGCTCTCAATTGCTTTAGAATAGCAATAACGATATGACTCTTCTCACCAAAACCAACTGCACTGATGAAGTGAAGAAAGGTGAGGAAGGAGGAGTGGGGACTGGCAACCAGGAAATGGTAGAAGGAGTAGCCTGTTACCTTCATTTTGCACATTCAAAACAAACTCGGGGATCCAGAATTCCTAATTCCTAAGAGTGTGTCTTTTTGGACTAGACGTTGACTGCTCGATCATAGCATTTTAGTAAAAAAAAAAAATTTTTTTTTTTAATCCAGAGTAAATCCTTAGTCTTCCCATCATTGTTTTTCAATGACCCAGCTGCATAAGGACAAGGACCAATTGAACAGTACTCCAAGAGGCTGAGATTCAAGTGACTGATAAGGCTGTTTAGAAACATTATCCCAAGGGTACAGCAAGTGCTTATAAGAACCAGCTCTTGCTCCTTCCCTGCCGTGGCTTGGCTGATGTTTAGAAGGACATTTAGAGTTATCAAGATCAATGGAAAAGATATCACATTATTCATCTCAACGTGGCCAAGCAAGCTGTCGCTGCTCCCTCAATGACTGAACAAGCTGAATTATGTGGCACAGGCCACAGACCAGGCTTAAATAATAGCTGAGCTAAGTCTTTTGATATTGCCAAAGCTTATTGCTCTGCCTTGCAAACTATGTGACATGACCTTTAACTAACCTTTTCCTCCAATATATCATAATTAAAACATTATTCATCACATCTCAAAGAAAGTGGAGTGAACTTTCAAAGCCTTCATTTCGATGAAGTGTTTTCCAATCTATATAACAATAAGGCACTTTCGCAGGGAAGGGAATGTTATCTTGTTTAGTTTCAGTTCTCTGCATCGCTCCCAGGTCAAAACACGCCTCTCTAAGGTTCCGTTTCCAGCTCAACATTTGACAGGACATCATCCATCATGAGGCCAGATTTATTTCAATACATCTGATAGGAACTTTGCTCTTAGTAGTTTAGATCCTGCCTGTGTCTATAAAATATTTTTTTTCTTCATAAGAATAATTTACTTATGCTTAGTCATGTGCAGCAATTATCT
This sequence comes from Phrynocephalus versicolor, assembly GCA_023846285.1. Classification (NCBI taxonomy): domain Eukaryota; kingdom Metazoa; phylum Chordata; class Lepidosauria; order Squamata; family Agamidae; genus Phrynocephalus; species Phrynocephalus versicolor. The sequence goes on along the minus strand of JAHTLZ010000129.1, from coordinate 32,679,709 downwards.
CAAGGATTCTTGGAGGGAGGCAACATGCACTGAGTCATGTGTTGGAGGTGCCTTTGAGAATAATTGGAGCTGCCCTTCAAAGCTGATCCAGCAGCAAATTCGCTACTGTTTTCTCAGAAAGTCCTCAAAATTCAAGTAATGGCGAATGGACATAATTTTTCTAAATGATTTTTCTGATTCCCTTTCTTTGGATAATTTTTCTTTTGTTCTTCCTTGAAAAATACTTTCAATTGATGATTTGTTTTCAAACTGAGGATATCCTTGAACTCTAGTGTGCACTATAACCAGGGTAGCATAGATCAGTGGTGGTGAACCTTTGGCACACCAGATGTTTCGGACCAGAACTCTCACAGTCCTTTGTCACTGGCAATACAGCCTTGGAATTCTGGGAGTTGTGGTCCAAAACATCTGGAGCGCTAAAGGCTAGCCACCACTGCCATTGATGAAATCTGTATCTTCATTAATTGCATCAGTCTCAAAAGTGGCTGTTTTTGTTTTGCTTTATAATTCGTCCTGCCTTTCCTCCAATGAGGGCAAAGTTGCATACATGACTTTCTAACTGCCTTCCTCCCTCACTTGAGCCTCACAATAATCTGCACGGTAAATGTGTATGATGACTGCAAGGTCAGTGAGTGATTTTTATGCCTGAATGAGAGATGATTGAGAGATGAAATCAATCAGATCTCAATCCAACACTTTAACCAATGCTCCACACTACCTCTTTGGTTTTGGCTATATTTTAGGAGTGAGGTACAATGAAGTCAGTCATGGTCTTGAAGGAAAAATTTGAATCATCTTATCTGGTGCACATAATGCTTCATTACTAAACAATAGACATGGGCACGACTCGGCGAAATTTTCATTTTCGTTTCCGTTTTTCGTTTCCGTTACATAATGGAAACGGTAATGATAATTAAGCCGTCAGAACTCAAACTCGAACCGAAAAAAGAAAAATTTGGTCGGGTTTTTCGTTTTCGTTTGTGGCATCGTGGCGATCGCGCAATGTGAAGCACAGAAAAAGTTTTTAAAAGTTTTTTTTAAAAAACCCAACTCCCGGCCAAAAAAGCAGACGAAAATATGCCTGCCTGAGGCTTTGCCACCTACCAGATGGGTGGTTTCTGGGGGGTCCCTGGCCTTTCCTCCCCTCTTCTCCTGTCCTGGGCTGCTTGCACCTGGCTGGGGGGTGGGGTCATCCTCGTCGTCTCGCCATGCCATGCGGTGGGGGGGATCCAAAATGGCGACCGCAATTTTTCTTTTGAAATCGTGGTCAAAAAACACACCAAATCACCACAGAAACATGTGAAATTTATTTATTTTAAATGCCTGAATTTTAATAGTAGCAGCAGTGGGGTTTTTTATAGCAATAAAATGTCGTATTGATTTTATTTTATTTTATTTTATTTTATTTTATTTTATTTTATTTAGATCTGCCCATTTGGGCTAGGCATGGGATGGGACCATGCAAATTTTTTGAACCATTCCACCAATGGCATTGCCTGGTTTTTGACTGACACTTCTGGATGTCTCAGAGGGCATAAAAAGCTGAGGCACCTTCCAGAAATCGCAGTCGGGTATATGGATATGGTTGAGGGAGGAGGGCTGGCTGCTGGTGCTGGTGTGATCCGATCGAGATTGAGGAGGGAGGCTGGAGGCTTTAGGATTTAAGTTAGGCAGGCAGGGAGGGAATTGAATTTAGAAAATAATTTCTTTGATTCCCTGCAGCTTTGTCTGCTGAAGGGAATAGCAGTTTATTCTTTATTTCTTCTCTGGCAGTTTGTGAGGATTTTTTTCTGATATTGGATAAAGGGAGAGGTTCGACTGGGAGTGGGAGGTGTGGATTTATTTTAAAAATATATTATATACTACCATTTATTTTCTATTTTCCCAACTTCAATTTGCTTGCACACACACACATTTGGGGTGCAAGCCAAGAACAGAACCTCTATCCTAAGTGATATCCTAACTGCCCACTCGCCCGCCCACCCACGCCGCCGCCGCCCACCCGCTCGCCTGCCCGTGCCTCCCCCTGCCACTGTCACCGCCCACCCATGGCCCCCCGCCACCGCCGTCCGCCCGCACCTCCCCCCCGCCTGCCCTCCGCCCTGCCCGCCACCTAGGGCACAAAAACACCTAGCGCCGGCCCTGATTGCGGGACGCCCCTATGCTTTGGGAAGTCAACTCGCGCTAAATCACGGTGGAAACAACCAATGACAAACGACGAATGAAATGACAAAATTTTGAAAAATTTCACGACAAACGGAAACGACCCAAAACGGACCCGTTCTGACAAACGAAAATTCAAAACGTCATTTTTTCTGGTCATGCCCATGTCTACTAAACAAGTTAGAGTGAGATGGTAGAAGGAGTAGCAGCTGCTGATATTGCTTCTACTGTTGGAAGTTGAACATTAATATTATAAACTTGTATCACTAAACTAAAACTGATTTGCTACTGCATACTAAAATCTGTATTAAAAACACTTTTTAAAATTTAGAATTTTAACATATAATTGACTGAGTTTTGCAATTGCAATGTCCAAGTTTTGCAATGCCCATTTATAACATTTAATTGACCAAGTTTTTGCAGTATTAAAACAAAAATCCCAGAAGCATGTATTTCCATGATGTAATTACCAGCAATGGTCATTAGAAGGATCCAGAGACGATGCTTTCGGCCAGATGGTTGAAGTATATAAATCAAATAAATAAATAAATCCTTTGATTTGATTTGTATTCCTGCATGGAGCCGGGGGTTGGACTTGATCGCCTTGTAAGGCCTCTTCCAACTTCTCTATTCTATGATTCTACGTTATTTTTGCTATTATCTACAGAGTTTTGGCCTCTGGACTGAGGAGTTGTAATTGATATCCCAGGAATAGCATGGTCTTACTATAATTACTTTCCCTACTGTAGGATCCCCACCTTGAGGTTCAGGCATCCTGAACCCCCCCAAAACCTAGCAGGCACTCCAAGAAGCCATCAGCCCATGGATTGAGAGCAAGTCCACAGTGGAGCTGGGACCCAGTGCCTAAGCCAGGGCAATAACGAACGCCAGAGGACCCCTAGAACAGGCAAAGATCAGCCTCCAGTGGAGGTGACTCAAGAATCGAGAGGAAGTCACAGGGGTAAAAAAACAGGCTCTGACACTTAGAGATTAGGCACGGGGCACCTACAGATCTAGAGGCGATGTCACCCAAAGGCCCCTTACTCTCTGTCCTACTGTCAATGAGTTCCACTCTGCCTTGTTGACCGTATTTAATAATAGGCTTCTGCCGCATGCAGTAATTAGCATTCCGCTCAAAGGGCTCTTGATGTGTTGCCTCATCATTGCAACACCATACATTTTAATGATTAATGGAAACAAAGAACTTTCTCAAAGGAACTTTCCAGTATCAGATAATAGTGCATAATTGAGAATAGACATGCTATGTGTTCACTTACCTGCACTGCAGACACATGGGAGCATGAGGAACTGGAGGGATGAATTCAGTTCTCTCCGCTATCACAGTACAGTGATTTTTCCCCATCCTGGCAGATTTCAAGATACTTTGAACTACAGAGACTATCAGCCCTTGCTTGGGAGCAAGGATTGTTAGCAAAAGATGGCTTGTATCTAACAAGCACCACAGTATGAAGAACTTCATCAGGAGGGCTTTAAGTTAAATTGTAAGGGGGAGGGAGATACAAACAGAGTTAAGATACATGAAGCCTTATGCACTATAAGAGGAATTGACCAAATCATTCAAATGGGGGTAAATCATAGCATTAACAATTGTATTCATAAAAAAATAAAAAGAAAAACAAGCCACAAATCACATACTCTCCTGCATCTGAACACAAATTTTTAGTCCAGGAGGGCAATTATGAGTTGATAGGAATAAATGAAACTTGGTGGAATTACTCCCATAACTGGAATACATCAATTGAAGGATATAAATTATTCAAAAAGAACAGGGAGACTAGAAAGGGAGGTGGGGTTTTAGTAAATGTCAAAAAATATGCATTCCTGTGCAGAGATATAGGAGGAGATTGGCTCTCCCATTGAGAGCATCTGGATCACTCTAGTTTGTTCAAAAACAAAAAAGAGGAACATGGTAGTTGGAGTCTACTACTGACCACTCAATCAAGGAGAGGAAGCAGATGAAATTTTGAAAAACAGAAATTGCTATAATTTTTTAAAAAATGATGTAGTAGATTTCAACTACCTGGATATATGTTGGGAAGCAAATTCAGCCAGCTATGGCCCTTTGAAGAAACTCCTGGCTTGTGTGTCTGATAATTTTCTCCTATAAAAAGTGGAGAAAGAAACAATCCTTGACTTCATTCTAACCAGCAAAAATGACTTGGTGGGGGGAAGTGGCAGCAAGGGGAAAATCTGGGTGAGAGGGACCATGTTCTACTAGAATTCTTGAGTTCAAAGGAAACCAAAGCAGAGTGTAACCACACATTTATGCTGGGTTTTTAAAAGCCAATTTTAATAACCCCCCAAGAAAGATGAGTCAAGTCCCATGGCAGAAGATCCTAACAAGAAAAGGAATCCAAGAAGTGTGGGGGGTATCTTTAAAAAAAAAAAAGCTAAAAGCACAACTACAAATTATTCCAATAAGAAAAAAATGGTGGGAAGCAACAAAAATACCTGATGTGGCTTCACAAAAAGCTCAGGGAGGACCTGAAAAGGAAAGGCGGGGCGGGGGGAGGGGAGAGAGACATGTACTGGAAGTGGAAAGCAGGCTAGGCTACCAAGGAAGAGTACAGACAAGTAGCAAGGAAATGCAGGGTTAGTAGAGCAAAAGCAGAGAATTAGCTGAGATTAGCTAGACAATGAAAACAATAAAAAAATTATTCAGCTATGTGGGAAGCAAAAGACAAAGAAAAGAAATAATGGCACAGGTCCTCAATGAAGACAAAAGGGATGCTATAGACCTAATATATATTGACTTCAGCAAAGCTTTTGAAACTTCTCCATGATATCCTCATTAGCAAGCTAAATAGTAGACATGGATGTTTCATTTTGGAAGGGGGACTGGTTCCAAAATGAAACACACCAGCACAGTTGGCATTCAGAATGCAGTCCCACCCTCGGAGGGGGGGGGGAATCAACCACTGTCTTACCTTGCTTGACCTTGCGTGGGGCAAAATTCTAACCAGGAAGCAGCCTCTGATATGTCACCTTTCCATCTCCATGGCGCTGGCCAATCAAGCGCTGTGTAAGGACATTCATCATCCCACCTCCCTATCTGTTTGGCCAGCACCAGATAGCCAGAAAGTTGATGCGTCAGAGGCTGCTTCCTCGTTGGTGTTTCGCCCTCTGCGAGGTAAAGCAAGGTAAGACAGTGGTTGATTTTGTTACAGAGGATGGGAGTGTGTTGCGGAGGCTAGCTATGTTGGCATGTTTCATTTCAGAATCAGTCCCTTTCCAAAATGAAACACCCATCTCTACTAACTGGGAGTGGGCGGGATAAATCAAGTGTAAGGTGAATACACAATTGGCTACAGAATCATACTGAGAAGGGGGTGATGGCTCCGTCTCTAAGTGGGGGGAGATAATAAGTGGGGTACCCCAAGGCTCAGTCCTTGGTCGCATGCTCTTCAACATTTTCATTCTTGACTTGGAGAAGGGAACACAGGGAATGCTTGTCAAATTTGCAGATACAAAATTGGGTGGAATAGCTAATAACCTGGAAGACAGAAACAAAATTCAAAATGATCTTGATAGACTAGACCACTGGGCTTAAACAAACAGCATGAAATTTAACAGAGTAAGTGCCAAGTACTGCACCTAGGAAGAAGAAAACTAATGCACAGATACAAGATGGGGGACACCTGGCTCAGCAATACTACATGGGGAAAGGATCTTGGAATTCTTGTAGGTCAAGCTGAATATGAGCGAACTGTGTGATGAGGTCACAAAAAAGGCAAAGGCTACATTAACAGAAGCATAACTTACAAATTCCATGAGATTCTCACCCCCTTCTATTCAGCACTGGTTAGACCTCTACTTGAGTACTGTGTCCAGTTTGGGACACCACACTTCAAGAAAGATGCTAACAAATGCAAAAAAATTCAGAGGAGGGCGACAAGATTTATCAGGAGGCTGAAAACCAAGCCCTATGAGGAAAGACGGAAAGAATTGGGCATGTTTGGCCTGAAGTAAAGAAGGCTAAGGGGTGATGTTACAGCAGTTTTCAAATACTTGAAGGGCTGTCGTACAGAGAAGGCACAGGATCTGTTCTTGATCATTCCAGAGTGCAGGCCGTGCAATATTGGGCTCAAGTTAAAAGACGCCAGATTTAGCCTGAATATCAGGAAAAACTTCCTAACTGTTAGAGCAGTATGGTAATAGAACCAATTACCTCAAGAGGTGGTGAGTGCTCCAACAATGGAGGCATTCGAGGGAAATTTGGACTTCCACCTTCCAGATATCCTTTGATTTGTATTCCTGCATCGAGCAGGGGGTTTGGACTTGATGGTCTTGAAGGTCACTTTCAACTTCACTATCCTATGAATCTATGAAGGTCCTTCTTTTTTCCCCCCTCAGACAAAATGTATCCAATGGCTCAGAATGTGGGAATGATTGTTTTTGGAGGTAGCTATGGGCTGGTAGATTGTGGGAACTCTCATCCAAGAATATGACTTTTCTGTGCTCTGCAGCAGCCCTTTTTTCCTCTGCTTTTCCTTTGCCCTAGATATACTCATTGTAATAAACAAAGTACTTTAGAGGCAAATGTCAACTTGCCAGATGTCTGATTGTATAAAGATACAATGCTGTGTATGGAGAGAGATAAGTTCTCGGAGAGCTAATACCTCTCATGAGAGGTGCAGACTGCCCAAATATTAATTGTCCTTAATAACAGCAGTGATAGATGTAGCAAACGGAATGCTAAAGGCTTGTATGCAAATTATTCATGTTTTTATTATACATATCACTTCTATTTGACATTCTCTCAATAATAAGATGAGGCAAAATTACCTCATTCTTCTTAACTAAACCCTTGGAGTGTGTTGGTGTTGAGTTTATGAAATATCAATATCTTTTATACAGTACTTGGATAAAATCTTTGTTTTGATTTCATACTTTAGTGGGTAATTTATTTTGCCATGGACCACAGTTCATTAACCTCTGGTGAGTTTATTGCTCAGATATATACTTTTGCGGTTCCGTTTTGAAACCCTGAATTTATGGATCATTTTTATACATTTAAACAACAGAGACAAACCAGCTGCTGGGTAATGTAGCAAATGTACATGCCCCTTTCCATTTGGTGGAACTGCTACATGCTCAGGACCTTACTGGATCACACTGGTAATAAAGAAGGATGTGTGACCATTTTTGTCAAGAACATGTCCAAATGACAACGGATACATTACTCACTTGGAGTAGGATGTATGTTTATGATGATGCTTACTGTATAGAAAAAGCTGTGAGGCCAGGGGAACACAAAGCAATGGCACATATTCAGCTATGCTAACACAATCCTTATAGACAACATATCCTTCCAGCAAAATTACATAATTTTCATTTCTTAAACAGGCCTGTATTCACAGTATGGCAAATAAAGGCTAAACAAACGTGAGCAGAAATGCCAAGAAAAATGAGGGCATCCCCAGTCAAAACAAATTCAGCAGCATGTTGTTTCTAGATAGGTGTATGATATGTGTAGTAAGCCCACTGACAGATCAATCTTAATTCTTGGCTCGATTCGCTAGGGATGGGAAGGGGAAGGAAAGGGCAGGAAGCAGGAATGATAATACAAAGATGGATGCAAAAGCCATATTCAGGCCAATCAGCCTAAGCTATATTGGCATAAAGGCGAGCGTAGCAATGAACATGAAGATCCCCAGATGTTTTTGAACAGCAGGTCACATCATCATTGCCAGTAGTGAGGGATGATGAGAACGACAACTGCACATGTTCTGGAGAACCACATGTTCCCAGTCCCTATGCTGGCTCCAAGGGGGAGCATCTGATCTGCTTGCAGATTTCCAGAGTCTTTCTAGGTCATGAGTGTCCAGTCGGATAAATTAAAGAGCCATTGACAGTCAAGAAGACTCAAAAGAGGTAGCTGGCCAAAGATCTGACTCACTAAATAAAACAGTTTCCTCTATTCCATCAGTTGCTCTCATTTATCTTGAGTCTCCATAAGAAGAGAAAAGAGAAGAGGGGAAACACTGCTTAGTTAACGTCATGCATCGCCATTAGTTATAGGGTCTGTTTAGAAAATGCTAATGTGTTAATTCATATTCATACACATTGATATCCGCAACAAATACAAATACATGATTTTTTTTTGCGATTTTTGATTTGACCATTTGTCAGGCTATAAAATGGCTCCCAAGGCACCTAGAGCTTTCCCCGACTCTTCTCTACGGTCCCACCAGGTCTGGTGAAGATTGGAATTCTGACATCTGAGTTATGTACCCCCAAAGAGACTGCCTCCAGGTACCTAGAGATACCACATTTGGAGGGAATCTACCTCAGACTTTCCTCTACAATCTCACCTTCCAGGTTTGGTGGAGATTGGGTTTCCCCAAGGGTGCTTTTCCTGTGGGGCCCATTCGGATATTTGAAACCCAATCTTCATCAAACTGGGAGGGCTGGTAGAGAAGAGTCTTGAGAAGATTCCCTCCTGCCATCTCCTTCTTCTGCCAAGCTTTGGTGGCAACTACAGCAGCAGTACAATGCACAAAAACAGCAGAATATTTTCTCCATACCACAGAGTCCTGGAAGATTGTAGGGCAGAGCATCTTTTTCCTTCCCTCACAAGAGAAAAATATAAACAGAGGAGGAAACTGCTTATGATGTCATTGACAATTGCAGCTGTGCCACTCATGGCAATGGGTGAACCTGTTGTGACATATGTTGTTAAAAGCACATGAATGGAATTATAGGGTAGTTACAGCCACAGGTTATACATCACCCACCCTGGATGAAAGGTAAGGTAAAATGAACAAACAACTTAATAAATGAATAAATAAACATAATTTGTTGACCCTTCCTTAGAAGGAATTTAGATATAATCCAAGCTTAAGAAATATTCCTTGGTGGCCCTTATATACTAACAAACAGAACACATGTATTTATCTGTAGCACTAGCAGTCAACTGAAATTCTAAATAAAATTACTCAGTCATGATAGGAATGACTACTTAGTTGTAATGACATCCTTGCTGGTCTTTGGGTTTAATAGCTGTGTGGTCAGGCTTCATTCTTTTGCTCTGTGTTGTTGTCTAGTCACAGGCTCCACAGCTAAATAATACTTTGTATAGCTTCCATTCCTAAATAGTTTCCATATGTTCTGCCTCTCCCAAAACCTTGGAAGAGACTGGACTCAAGTGCTCCAGGATGATGCATGCTCTGGGCCCCTGAACATCCCATGATACACTATCATTCAAAGAGAAAGCAACAATTCATATGCTCAAGGCTGTTCCTAGCAGTGGAAAAGATGGTGTGTGACTGTCACTCTCAGCCTCTGAAAACATTGGCAACAGCACTGAGGGCAATTAAAGAAATGATAAATGGAGAGGTCCCATTATAAAACCCAGTCTCATTTGTCTAACCGAAAATGCAGTCTCCCAAAACAAGAGTACAGTGCAAACGCATAAGCTTAATTGCATGAGACGTCAAGCTGATCACCTACGGCAGACATCCATGGGAGAGCCTTGTGGAGGGGCCGTCTCCAACCCACCCTAGAAGGAATTCCCTAGTCTCCATCCTGGGTTTTCAGGACAAGGATGTGTGAAGAGCTTTTTATCACTTTACTACAATGATGACAATAACCACTGCTTTGAGGAGAGGCTTTTTACTAATGGAACTATGAGGAACATTTTACAAACAGATTCTGCTAAATTGTCCAAGAACGTTTCCTTCTGAGAAAAAAGCATGTTCTGTTCCTGCCTTCCTCCATGCCCACCCAGTGGCCAAAATATTAGTGGTGATTTATGCACATGTTAAATGTGTTGGCTAATCATTTGCAAAGGCATTTGGATGGTCAGATGACAATTTTGCTTTTCTTAAAGTTCCTTTTAAAATAGCTTTGGGAAATGCAACAACTTTTCTAGGTACTAGAGTATTTTCCAGAGCTATGCCTACCCTTAGGCAGGCTGGTCCAGCTGCCTCTGGTGAAGGACATTGCAGTGCAACTATAGCACCTTCCTAGTTTTCTTTCTGACCCTGATCCCATTTCCCTCTGTCAAAGAGCAGAGCTACCTGTCTTTAGTGCCTCATCCCTCCCAGGCCTGTTGCCTCAGAGAATCCACTGAAGTAACTTTCAGCGGGCCACTTCCATCTCTTTCTACATGTAAACCAAGGAGAGGCACAATACTGTTCTTTCCCTCCAGCAGCAAACAATTTTGGGCTGGGCTGGCCATTTTTTTCATTTAGCATAACATACGATGGAGTTGTATGATCAATGTACCCTTGATAAGAGGTTAAAACAACACCCAAATATTTGTATATTAAATGTATTGCACAGAATTACAGAAATGGTTAATTAAAGTGCCATCGGCTTTAGATGTCATAAGAACACAAGAACATAAGAGCCATACTGGATCAGGCCAAGGGCCCATCTAGTCCAGTTGCTATAGGCAGACACAGCAAGATTCTCAGTTTATTGGAGTTGCTGTGTAGTAATCCCTGGCATTGGGTATGTGACTTGTGAACATAGTGAATTGTTGCAAGATGTGAACACAGTGCCAGGACAGAAATATTTACTAAGAGAGTCTTATAAGAAGCTGGTTTGATCAGAAATGAGGTGTGTAACTGCACTTCACAGTTGTATTTGTATGACACTGCTTCAACTGACAGGGCTCCCTCCTGTAGAGTTGTGAGATTTGTAGACTGTCCAGGTACTTAGAATTCAGCCATAAAGAGCTCTAAAGCATTTCCCATTCCCTTTAGGTTTGCATTTTGTGTGTGAGAGAGAGGGGGGGGTGAGTGTGTTTGTGTGTGCGCGTGTGCACTCGTGTGTGTGAGAGAGGGGGGAATGAGTGTGTTTGTGTGTGCGTGCATGCACTCGTGGGTGTGTGTGTATGTGTGTGGGTGTGTGTGGGTGTGGGTGTGCATGTGTGTGTGTGTTTCCCACCTGCTTTGTGCATATTAGTCTTGACTTACAGTCATGCTGTAATGCATTTATCCTGTTCTAGTGTACTTTAATGACTCCTCTGATAAAAATCAATATAATGCCTTTTATATATTGATATTTAATATACTTGATCCTCTTTGTTGCTTGCATGTATAGCTTACCAAGAGCATGAAAAATGAATGTGAAACAGATGTAAATGTGTTCTAGTCAGGAAAGGCTGGCCAGAATGTTACTTCCAATTAACTCAGAAATTAACACAGTATAAGAGAAATAATATGACTTGCAGTGGCAAATTGCCACTAAATAACAACATGCCTATCACCTTCCCAGTTGCATGTTGTTGCACAGCGAAGCATGTAATCAGGAATGCAATTAGTTCATCACTGGGATCTATGTTGTTTTACTTAACATGTGCATAAATTACCACTTATATTTTGGCCACTGAGTGAGCATGGAGGAAGCATGAAGTCTGAATGTATGTTGTTTAATTTTTAAATTTGTGTTATTCAGTTATATTTGATGCGAGGCACTCAACTTCCAAACCATCATGGCATATTTGTGCAATTGATAGAGAGATACAAATGGTTCCAACAAATAAATAACCAAATACACCAGATATTCAAGGATTTTATATTATCCATTTCAGCCCCATTGATCCTCTTGGCAAAGAATGTTCCCTAGCATGGGTATCTGTTCCCACATGTGGTACTGAGCAACAGCAAAACCTAGAAGCGGGGAAAGCAGAACACACACACACACACACGCACACACACACGCACACACATAATATCCAAGGTTTGGCAGTGATCATGAAACAGAGCTCACCAGTCTTTCTAAATATTTATTTAAAAATAGGGAAGAAAGCAAACACCTCCATTCTCAAATGTTAGCACACTCCTCTGTCTGCCTATCCTGTTATGGAGCAGCAGCAAGAGAATGTTTGCTTTCAAACTTCCGAATTAAAAACCACACATTTATTTAGTAGAGACCTCACACATTTTGTCAGTTCCATGCCAGCCACAAGAGTAAACATATCGCTTAATCCCAGTGTATGCATGAAAACATCTTGGGTATCTCCTATCCACATGCAGATTTTCAAAACTTGAATCCAAATATGAATTACTTTTCAAAACCAAGAAATGAGTGTCTGTCTTTGAAGAAAGGATGTGTCTTAAGACAACAGATAACAAAGACTTGTTTCTAAACTACTACTACTACTACTACTACTACTACTACTACTACTACTACTAC
>JAHTLZ010000129.1:32630568-32667339 GCA_023846285.1 Phrynocephalus versicolor | reverse complement strand
CTACTACTACTACTACTACTACTACTACTACTACTACTACTACTACTAATGCTAATACTAATACTAATACTAATACTACTACTACAGCCTTGGTCTATTAGTTGGTGTGTATGTCAGTCAGCAAGGAGTACCTGGTGGCAAGTCTTGGAGCCAACACGTATCTCATGAAGAGGGCTGTAGTACAAAAAAGCCTGCTTGGAATATAATGTGAGTCTTTTAAAATGCCATAGGAAAAAGCCACGAGATGTGTTGTCTTTTTCTGTAACAAGAAATTAAGGCCTCTTCCAGCAACATTTGTTTTGGACCCTTCCATCATTTGGTATGAAATTGCATTCCTAATTGATTATAAATTATAAATTAACTAGTCTCAATAACTCCCTGTAAAATTATTTCATTCTTACAAAACATTTCACAGGGCACCTGGTTTACACCTGGTTTACACCTGGTGTCTCTTTGAATATATATCTGAATGCATGTATTACTTTGCGAACCCAGACACCTATGGAAACATAGCATGTGCAGAGCAATCTTCAGTGTGGTTATTTGGAAGTAAGCCCTGCAGTCCTTGTTCAAAAAAGCTTCTTGACAAGCATATTTAGTTCTGAAACCTTGGAGACAGAAATGATGGCTAACTCTTCAAAAAGAAGTCAGTGTCCTTGTTGGTATAGGGAGCAGAGATGGGCACGACTCAAAAAAATGGTGTTTCGTTTGTCGTTTGGTCATTTAGGGGTCCGTTTCGGTCCGTTTTTGTTTTCATGAGTTTTTTTGCAAAAAATTTCGTTTTCATTTCGTTAAGTAATGAAACGAAAAAACGAAAATGAAAATGAAAACAAAAATTGCTGTTTCGTTAGCATTCTTTTCAGTTCAATGCATTTGCTGCAACGAAAATGAAAAACACGGCAAAATTGGTCGTTTTCGTTTTCATTTTGTTTTGAAAAAATTTTTTGTTTCATTTTCGTTGCGTAACGAAATGAAAAAATGAAAACGAAAACAAAAAATCGCTCGTTTCATGCCCATCTCTAATGGGGAGAGTTAATTTGTCCTGTACTTGAATAGACACAACGATATCAGGAGGGGCCTGATGGAATTGTAATTATTCAAACACCTGTGTAACCAAATGTGATTGGTGGATGTACATGTATAAGTCTGTGTGTCTATATTGTCACAAGGCTAGTCACTTTGTTGAATTGTTCACTTGTAAGTTATATTGTAAACAGAATACGGCACAAAGACTTCCATGTGAGAGTCTGGATTCTTCATGTGTGCAGTAAGTCAGTTCTGGACAACAGAAATGAGTCTTGCTGCTGGTGTTGTCACAGAGGCTATAATTGGCTGAAGATCCTAACAGTTCTATTGTTGGTTCAAACTAGAGTAGACCCCATGAATTTATGTGATGTTATATAAATGTTGTCTTGCAATTCAGCAAGCAGTTAAACAGATCTGCTCTCATCTTGAAACTAGCAATTAGTTGCAGGCTGTGATGTTTTCCTTATCTGCCTCCCCACCACCACCACCAAATCAGATGAATATAGCATGGAAGGGAGATGGAAGCAAACAAAGAGCCCACAAATATTGGGCAGAAGACCTTTGAGCTCAGTGTATTGAACAGAAACCTTCCAAAATATTCTTTCAACGGAAAAGGTGTGGAATTTCTTGTGTGAGACTTAACCTGCGCATTATAAACATCAATGTGATGGCACATAATCATTGTTTCAACTCCCAGAATATCCCAGTGGGCAGCAGCCAGGCTAGCTGCAATATTCTGGGAGTTATGCCCCCCCCCCCAAAAAAAACCCTCATGCTTCCTATCCATGATCTGCCTTGAGCATAAGCATGTAAAGGGCTTGCATGAGCAAATATGATGAGGAACAACCACATAAACAACAACACAATCACCAACATTCCCCTTCAAATTTTTGCTGGCCTCTGTTTACACAAGTGTAATATTCCTAAACGGAATGTTCTCCCCAAACCATAAATTTCTTTACCAGCAGACCACCCACAATCAGACAAGGGAGAAATTTGCTTCTGAAGAACATAGTCTGATGTCACTCCACTGCTACACTTTCTAAATATCAAGGATGAATTGGTCATCTGAGTCATTTTTCCCTGCTTTTTTCAAAAGAAGAAACTGAGCTATTAAGTCCTGGTCTCATATACAAAGAAGAGACCTGGTTTTTGGCCTGCTCACCCAGCCACCCCTCCTGTCCACAGACATGTTCTTGGTGGTGGTGGTGGTGGTGGTGGCGGCGGCGGCTGTGATGGGAATGCTACCAAACCTTTCTCCATGGAACCACTGATACTCATAGCTGTGCAGCACCCTAAGAACAAGGGTGCATGACAAGCGTTCATCTAAACTAGCCCCAAAATGAAAGGGCCTTCTCGGCTGCTGCACCCAGACTCTGGAACTTCCTCCCACTAGAGACCAGGACTGCCCCATCTCTGCTATCTTTATGGAAATAGGCAAAGATCTTTCTCTTCAGGCAAGCTTTCCCTGAATGATGGTCTACCATACATGGCTACATAGACTTGTGCTTATAACCACTTATAACTTTGTGCCTGTATCTCTCCTTGTGAGATTCCACGGATAGTGTTACCAGTTGTTAGTTTCCATCCCTCATAACTTTTAGATGGTTTACTATACATGATTACATTGAATTTATATTCTTTTCTTAACTGCTGGTGTTCTCTTTTAGTTTTAATGTTATCTTCTAATGCTGTAAGGTACCCCTCAATTCCTTCAATCCCCTGTTCTTAAATTTGAATACATCTTAAATGTACTGGATTGCATATTGTCCGTCCTTACTGTAAGCTGCCTTGGGTCCTTTTCCAAGGAGAATGGTGGGGTAAAAATACTCTCCCGCTTTATGCCCTGTGTGTATTGTTGGCTCCCAAAAATATTTATAAATAAATAAATAAATACTCTGCATAATCCACAGGTGATAAAAGAAACTATAACTTACCAAATATATATTTCATACAAATATGCTTACCCAGAAACCTGGAACATGATTTTGAGCATCTCTTCAGCAAATGCTAATCTTTAAGGTGGCCATTAAAGAAAGAGAGGGTACTGTCTGTTCATTGGTTTTCCACTTTATGAAGAAGAAGAAGAAGAAGAAGAAGAAGAAGAAGAATATATGAGAGAAACTAGTTTGACTGAAAACAACACTGAAGCAAAAGAAGATACATTACATAAAGAACAAGGATCTGGCACCATAGCATTTTTATTTCATCTGTTCTGACTGTGCATCAGAATGGTTCCTCTTTCAGTTTCAGGATGTTCTTCTCGATTTTGGAGGTTTCTTGATCTTTGTAGGAATGTCTCTTTTTCCCCTCAAAAATGACCTAAGACAAGGCATGATGCTTTTGGCAGGTTGCAGCTAGAACAAAGGGTATAACAATCTTATTGTACAGATGTGGGGGTTGGGGGTACCAATGTGTCTGTGTAAAGACTGGAGCCAGAGTCCAACTGGGCAACAGATCATAATTGCCAAAGAAGGAGTGACAACATGTTTCTAGCAATGCAGAAAAGCACCACTGCGCAGAGAGCCCAGATCAGAAACACATGTGCTATGAAAGGCTAGAACAGAATACTAAAGAGATTAAGGTTAACCTATTTGCAGATGATACATTGTTAACAACTGAGGAACCAATAGAATCTCTAGATAATATTAAGGTGCATTTAAAAGTATTTGAGGTTACAGGGTTGAAGATTCCAAGGAGAAAGGTGGGGGTAAAAATACTCTTAAATAAGTAAGTAAGTAAGTAAGTAAGTAAGTAAGTAAATAATAATAAATAATAAATAAATGCTAAGAAGTGTTACTTGTAAATCTGCCCAACATGAGGAACTGGAGTGCCATTCAAAGCTTTCACATCAAGCAATACTGTCTAGGTTCAAGAGCAGTGGTGGCCAAACTTCAGCCCTCCAGATGTTTTGGACCACAACTCCCAGAATTCCAAGCCTGTATTGCCAATTACAAAGGACTGTGGGAGTTGTGGTCCAAATCATCTGGAGGGCCGAAGTTTGGCCACCACTGCTCTAGAGGCTTGCATCAAATGGTAGTCCTGCCCAACAACAGGTGGGAGGTGGTTGGAAAGTCACAATCTTCACCCCTTAAGTGCCATTGTGAACAGCCTACTTTAGTACAAGACAAAATCAGAAATATCAGTCTTTCAGCAGGTAGCAAAACTGAGAGGTAGACCTACAGCCTGTACTGGATTAGAAGTCTGCCATTTATACCCTATTTCATGAGTGTAATATCACCAGATTAGTAGAGGCCAGGAGCATAGCAAGAAACTGCACATAGGATCCTGAACCTACAAACCACTGTACTGAAATTAGCTTATCAAGGTGACGAAAGGTGGTCAGGGAAAACAACTGTGATATCACCAGGGATGTTCACAAGTCTTTGATATCGCCAGGGATGTTCACAAGTCTTTGGGTCTGACTTCCAAGTCCAAGCCTGAGTCTAAGTGTTTGGTAGGTATCAAGTCCAACTCCAGGTCTTTGGTACCAGGTTCTGAGTCCCATTCCCCAAGCCTGAGTCCCTATTGAGAACAAGTTTTCCCCGCTCAAATTAAAGGGTGTGGGTGGGTGGGATCCAAGTCAAAGGCTGAGTCCAAGTCATTGAAATAACAACCCAAAAGCTCATTGTCATGACTCTGCTGTGACGTGAAAGTTTCTCTTTGGAACTAGAGCAGCTGGGTTGATTGTTATCAACTACACTCCTGTTAAACACCCAACCAACCTGTTTTTATGGCCACCTCATAAAAAAGGTGATGATGAAAACCCAAAGGTAATTTGCTATGCCCTTGTATATATGTATCCTCAAGTCCCTTGTGGTATCAAACTAAGTATTTCAAAAAGGCTGAATTTGTCCTAAAGTCTCTTGGGAAAGGTGTGTGTGGAGAAATACAGTGGAAACTAACAAATTTTGTTCATCACGCTGGGAAACCTGTAAAAACCATTGACATTTTCCCCATTCAGTTCAATGAGAAAATAAAGGCAACCATGAACACTCTCTGAAACGCAGCTCTTTAGCTCTTTACATCTCTCTCTTTGACCGTCCTCCACAAAGACAAAGAGTATGCATTTGGGCAGCCATTTGACACCAATAAAGTGTGTGGCCCAGACTAAATCTGTGAAGAACCCAAACAAGGATCTTAAATTCCGGCCTTCTTTCGGCCTTAGGAAGATAGCAAGGGATACCACAGAGAGAACTTAAGTTATTCCACTACAATACACTTCCTCCTTCTTTGACTTAATAATGCATTTTTGGAACTGTCTCTGGCAGGGTGGCCCAAAGGAAATGTTTTGTGGTTCTTGTTTATTTCATAGAGGGTTTCTCCTCCCTCATTACCTGTTTAGTCATGTTTGTTTTCCCACATGTGAAACTGTCACAGAGAGTGAAATGGTTTTTGCCCCTTTTAGGGAATCCTGAGTTTTTCCCACTCCCTTCTTTTCTCAGAGTTGTTCCTCCTTTCCCTTCAACCCCCTCCCAAAGAAAGCACATAATCTCTTTAACTGCTGCCTCCTCTCCACCACTGTATTGGAAAAGCGCACTGCAATCCTACTTGGAAGAGGCTGAATTATTTCCCATCGAAAGTGAAGTGAGTACGAGGTACCTGTAACGAGGGTTGTTCCTTCACCACCACTCCTGGACTTAACGCTAGCATTACGGATAAAACAATCCACCCACATAAAATCACCACATTAAATTCACCATACAACGTCTCTCCCTCGGAAACGCTTTGGTGCCGTTAACCACAGAGTGGTTCCATTAAAAATAAGAAGGGGGGGGGGGGAATTACATAGATCCGTTCAAGACCCTGTACCATAGAAGCCTACTTCTCCTTCCCATGCAGTCCGTGGAGGGAAAACCTGAAATTACAATCACTAGTGTTTGTGTTTGTGAAACTCGAATGAAATCAAGCTTCATTTGTAAAAGAGGAGGAAGGTGGTTGGGGGCGATCTGTTAAAATGATTGCATCTGAGATGTGGGGGGAGGGGGGTTTCCATAAGCTTCATACCGGACAAGATTTGGTCCAACACAAGCTGGCGGACCAGCGATTGGTCAAATTCCAACAACAACAACAACAAACCCTGCCTATTCGAAGATCCTCAATTCCAATCCACCAACTAAGGAAAGACAGTGCAGAGAAAGAGAGACCATGTGAGACCACACCCAGCTTTCGATTGCGTGCAAGGCCATATGACCTAGTTTCCCATTTCCTGGAAGGCAGATTCCCCAGTGGGCTTGAAAAGGAACTGTCCCCCATGGTGGACACGGCATCATCCTGGCCATCGTTCCCAATGGCGGGACCCCATGGAATGACCTTGGGTTTCCAACGAATGGCGGGCTGGCAGGCAGTCACGTTCCTCGGCCTCCGCTGCTGTTTAGATTCCATATACAGGGTGGGGGGTGTCGATGGACGTCCTTCTGGGAACAGCCGTTTTGCTGGACTTCAATATTATTCTTATCATACATGTTTTTGTAAGTGTGAGGGACCAGATCCAGAATTACACTCAAGACCCTCATCCGGGAAGCTTACTCGTGGAGGAAGCAAGGAAAGAGATGGCTTGCAGGGCAGCATCTGTAAAGAGAAGGGTTATTAGCTGTATAGGAGAGGGTTTGTATTGCTCTCCATGGGGAATCAGGAAGACCCTTGTGACAAACCGAGCCCCAGCATTTGAAGGGAAAACACTACAAACTCTGCTTCCTACATTTACCAATAAACATCAAATCAGAACGAAGTAAGTTACAACGCCCTGCCCTTCATGACTCTGGGTGCTAACTAGAAATGTGTTTCTGCTTTTTGAAGTTCAGAAGTGTTGTGGTAGAACTTGACGACGTCAAAATCTGGAAGTGGAGGCCATGGCTCCACTTCATAGAGAAGCAGCCTGTCAGACTAACACCACCAGCATCCAAGGATGATGACATCACACTCTGCTAAGTGGCCCCCTCCAGACCACTTTATCAGAGAGAAGATACTTACTGTATACACACTGGGAAGGAGAGGAATACACCCACCACTGGCAATCTAAATGGTCCTTGAATCAAACCCTGTATTCCCCTTGTGTTGTGTCCTCAAGTAGGAGTTGACATACAATGAGTGAGTCTAACTGAGATTTCAAAATTTAAGAAGTGGTTTTACCAATTCCACATGCTCCATTTAATTTCCATGGCTGAAGTGGGATTTGAATCCTGGTCTTCTCAGTCCTGGTTTGTCATGCTTATCAAGTACACCACACTGGGTACCCATGATCACCAACATTCACAATGTCTCCAGATGTTTTTGGACAAACCCCATCATCCCTCACCATAAGGTTGTGGTGGCAGTGGGTGATGCAGACGGAGAGGGTAAACTTCTGAATGACACAAGATTCCCTGTTCCTCAATGTGGCTGAGTGCAGTGGGGGTTATTCCCAATAAAGGATATAGTGCAGTGATGGCGAACCTTTTAGAGACCGAGTGCCCAAACTGCAATTCAAAACCCACTATTTTTTTTTTGCAAAGTGCCGATGCAGTAATTTAACCTGTATACAGGTGGCTGTGTGTGTGTGTGTGTGTGTTGTGTCATTACAGTCATGACCAACTCTTCATGACCCCATGTCCATGGAGTTTTCTTGGCATGAATACTGGAGTGGCTTGCCATTTACTACTCCAGGTGCCTACAGCACTTGGTATTCCCTGGTGGTCTCCCATCCAAGTACTAACCAGGGCCGAACCTGCTTAGCTTCCGAAATCAGGCGAGATCGGACGTGCTTAGGGCATCTAGGCAGCTATACAGGTGGCTATGAAGGGGCAATGTCGGGTGCCCACAGAAAGGGCTCCAAGTGCCACCTTTGGCACCCGTGCCATAGGTTCGCCATCACTGATATAGAGGGTGGCAGCCTTAGGCAACAATTCTAGACATCCTGCAGAACTCAGTGGGATATTTTTGAGTACCCTGACACAAGATCTTGACTGGATAGGGGCAAAAAAAATTGCACACTCCACAAGTGGATCAATTAAGACATGCTTTTATTAGGCTGAGCTAGCAAAATGTAACATGAACTTCCAAGTTCCACAGAACCATTCCACAATCATTGGTCTGTAATGTATGGAGAAGATGTAAGAAGTGGTTGTCTTCATTCACAATTCTAAAGCCACAAAGGAGGAAGCCCTTGCCCACATTATTAAATGATACCGAGGTCATATGGGAGCTGCCACCAACTGAAAACTTATTTTGGACTATGGTGGTTATTTGGTTCTGGAAAAAAAATGTGTTTAGCATTCGACACAATTTATGCAATTTACAGAAAAGCTACGTTGAGGTCAACATTGTGACTGGCCATGCTTAGAAGCATCTTTTCCTCTCCCCATCCCTTTTGTATATGAACTATTACATTTGTAGACTATAGAAGGGTTCTGTTTAACTCAAAGGCTGACATGGCGCCATAGCAACAGTGGATTTGCTTAATTCCACATACACCACCAAATCCTCCAAAGGTTCTGATTTGAAAGTTACAAGGTAAACATAACTGTCCTGTTTAAATCAATCATAATGATTGACTCACATCCACTAAAAGTAGCTTGAACCCAGTTCTCTGGGTCCTCCTTCCAAGTAAAAGTGTGCTACTTATATACCACCCCATAGTGCTTCAAGTAGTCTCTGAGCTATTTAATTACGGAGGCTAGACATTGCCCTTCCCCCTTAGCAAGCTGAGTACTCAAATTTACTAACCTTGGAAGGATGGAATCCTTCTTAAAAATCTTGAAGCAATTTCAGATCTTGACCTTCTCTGAAATCCCATCCTATGCATGTTTAATCACAATAATCCAGGCCCCTTTGCAGGATTTTCTAGGTGGAGAATACTCAGAAATGGTTTACCCTTCCCTTCTTCTAAGGGCAATCTCATGACTGTGCAGCTTGCCCAAAGCCATACAAGCTGACTATCTTCCTGGGACACACAATGAGGAATCTCCAGCTCCTCTCTAAGATATCCAGCCAACTGGATCTCTCAGTAAATCCCAATGAATTTGATGTACAGTACAATTTTCTCAGAAAGGATTGTAGCAACATTTAATCTGGTGTTGTGTCACCAAGGATAAGAGCCAGAAACTCACCATCTCTGTCACCAGGGTGAGGAACCTGTAGCCCTCCTGGCATCTTGAACTGCAGGTCCCACAGCATCTTCCCACTGGCCATCCTGTTTTGGTCTTCAGGGAGTCAAAGCATACACAAAATCAAACCCCTCTTGCAACCCAATCCTCTTAGATAGAAATCAGTCCCGCTGTGTTCAATGGTAAAAACAACCACCTGGTAAACTGGCATAAAATAGCAGCCTTGTTTTCAAGCTGCTCCTTTGGAGAAGAGAGAGAGAATGTTGCTGTTCTGGATAACAATCCCATCTCAAACAACAACCTTACTGACTGGATCATTATGACAATTATAGGCCTCAGCGTTATTTCCCCTCCACCTCCTTTGATTGAACAACCAGCATGCAGACAATGACATGAAAAAGTTAACTTGAAGAACCTTACAACGCACGCCCCCCGGCTTTGACCTGGGAATATAAACAAGCTCCAGGCATAAGTCCTGGTCCAGGAGGAACCATGCTTGTTGCATGCAAAGTCAAATGATGCCTTGGTGCATTGCTAGAAACAATCACTCTTCCAACCTAGTGCTTTTAGTTGGAAGTATCAACTATATTCATACTGAAGAGTTTAACAAAAATGCTATTGCAATACAGTATATTTTTAGTTTTTAAGAATCTGGGGCAAGGAGTCTTTCCACCTTCCAGAATCAGTGAGACAAAAGATCATCTATCATACAACACGTGACATATAATCCCTCATGCTCACACATGTTCAGCAGTCCATTCATATTGACCTCTACTTTTTTGATGCACAAACATTTCTGAGCTGAATGCACTGTCTTAAACAGATTTAACAAGTAACTTACACTGAAGATCATGGACTTTTCTGCTCATTAAATAACCAGAAGATGACACTGTTAGACCTCACACCACTACCCAACATAACCAAAGAAAAAATTAGAAAACAACAATCTAGAATGGAGTTTAGTTAAATTTCTAAATTATTGCATTTGGGATGCTTTTATGAACTATTTTTTTTAAAAAGCAAGGCAGAAGATTTAGATAAGTGTATGTCATGCTGATTGTATCACACAGGTCATACACATCTTAACACAAACAAATGAACTTTTTCAGAAGATGCAGAAACAAAGTTCTATGAGAAAGTAAATGAATTATTTCATCAGTTTATCTGGGTCCTGGAAGGCAGATGTTATGCATAGGAAAACTGGGTTCATTCACTCAAAAGATAATTAGGGGCTCATATTTTCCAGGGTGTGAAAATACTGAGTTTCTGTGTGTGGGTATAGAGGCAAGTGTAGGAAGATTTCCCAGTATACCTTTGCAATCTGTACAACAGATTATATTGCTTTTGGGGATGTTGGAATAAATCAGCAAGAGGGAATACATGGACCTCCATATGCTGTTGGACTGCTCATCATAATCATTCTTCACCATTGGCTAACTTGGCAAGAGTTACCGGTACTGGGAACTGCAGTCCAACAACATCTGGAAAACCATATGTCCCCCACCTGGTGTAACTAATCTAGTTATCAGTGATTTCCAACCTGGGACTCTATGTGTCATTGCAGTACCACTCCAAGAAACCCTAGTCAGCAATGCCAATGGTCATAGTTCAGGAACATCCGGGGCTGAAATTCAGATACCTCTCAGCTATCAGCTCACTTTCTCTCTGTTCATATGAGCTATCAGTGGTGGTAGTGGGATGCAGCCTCCATAAAGGTAATCATTCCCTTCTCCTGCTTTGTTCAGGAGAAAGGAGGTGGGCTTTCATTAATCCTAAAGAGACATTCTGACATGGCCACATATCAAGAAATAACAACTTGCATTTCAAATCCTCTGGTTCCCTTTCGTTCACTGTGCCTCATTTATTCACACAGTCAGACTGAAGCCCTAACTGGACAGTAATGGGAATGGATATTGTCCACAAGCTGCACACCAATATATTTGCCAGTCCTGCCAGTATAGTAAATTGAGATTTTTAACATTGGTGCAAGTACTGTCATTGGATAAGTAGAGATGGGCTTTTGCCATAGAAATCATTTATTATACTGTCACTTCCATAAGTGAAGCAAGCCTCCCTTACAGTGCTGTCAGAACTTTTAGCTTAATGAAGGCTCAGCAGGATGAATCCTTTTATTTTTATATATATGTGTGTTCTTTGCTGTCTTGGAAGTACATTTAATATAGATAGGAAAAATAAAATGCTCCAGTTCCATTCTGAATCGGATTTAAAATTAACATGACCTACTGGGGAACTTGGAGCTCCTTTTCTTTCTCCTATATATACTGTATTCCATGACCTTCTTCAATGACAGTCTTGAACAGTAAAAGAGACCTTGTAGTTGCCATTTCCTGAATGTCAGGAAGTTTTTCTGGTGATTATGACTTCAAGACACTTTCAGAACCTGAGAAGGATGCCTGATTCCCCCATGAGTCCTGCAGGGATTTGCAGACCTCCCAGGCAAAAATAACAGAAGCCTATGATTTGTCTTTTCTGCCATTATCCAAATAAAGGGTTAATGCCAGAATGAAACCAGACAATCAGTGGCATGCATTTCCAAATTCATCCCTAATATCTCATTATATGTCTTTCCTTTTTTGCAATAATTTCAGCTAATTAATATAGTCAATTTTGTGTACAAGTTTTATTTCTACATCTACTATGAAAACAAAAGTATTTAAAACATGTATGTAACTTATGAAAAGTCACTGGCATGTTGCTTCAAAATCATTCCAACAGCTACTAACAAAGCTGTTACTACAAATCCTTAAAATATGTAACCTGAACTTAAGTTCAAACAAAGCAGCTAAATCTAAAATACAGGAGCATGATATGTATTAAGATTAAATACTCTTTTAAAGACTCTAAAAAAATAAGAAACAGAATGTGTCAAGTACATTCCAAAAATGTATCTCCCATCATGTTTCATAATGTTCGATGTGATTCCAAGAAAGAAAGAAAGAAAGAAAGAAAGAAAGAAAGAAAGAAAGAAAGTGAATTCAAATGCAGAATTTTGCGCTTGACTTAAACCATCCAGAGTCCTGGCCATCCATCCAAATATCTCAGTTTTGGTGTCTCCTGTGTCGATCATTTTAAATTCTCATGTTTTTCCAACCTAAAAATGAAGTAATATATTAATGTTGGTAAACTTCAGTCAAAAACAAATTGAAATTACATTGTTACCAACCCCTAACTACATAACACTCTTGGTCAAAATACAGTGAATGATAAGTTTCTGTCCATAATATGGTCAACAAGGGAAAGACAAGGGAGAGCAGTGCTAGAAATGCTTGGCACCCAAGGAGATGTCCCCTTTCATGGAACTTCAGGTTTGTTGTCCATTACCAATGCTTGCCCTGCAGATTGTGACAATTATGACCCTAAAACTTAAGGTGTACTCTCCCAAGACCAATATTAATTTATTCCAGATGCACGACTACTTCCAAGTCTCCATTGGCTAATGCCTCCAAGATCTCTTTTTGTATGCTATGGTAGGTTCCTCCACCCAACAGCCTTCTAATCTCTTTCCTGCCCCAAACACATACATACAACCCTGCCAGGAGAAGTATTGTTTTAGCAAAAACAACATAAATGTCTCTCTCATTCTTTTGTTTGTTTGTTCGTTTGTTCATTACATGTATACCCCACTCATCTAATGCCAAAGCACTACTCTGAGTGACTAAAAACAATTAAAATATCATGACCCCATACCACCCAAAAACATAAATAGGGAACCAAATGCCATTAAAACTCAGGCTGCCCCCAAAATGAAGGAAATCTAGATGGTAAATTAAAATCAGAATCAA
The DNA here is from genome assembly GCA_023846285.1 of Phrynocephalus versicolor. NCBI lineage: Eukaryota > Metazoa > Chordata > Lepidosauria > Squamata > Agamidae > Phrynocephalus > Phrynocephalus versicolor. Next base: position 32,654,426 of record JAHTLZ010000129.1, on the reverse strand, counting down.
CTCAATAAATAGTCTTAACGGTGTCTTGTGACAGGTTTGAGAATAACAAATGTTATTGGGCTTAAGCTTTCCTGGATTATACCCCACTTCTTCAGATGTAATGGCAGGAGTCCACAAAAGCTTCCACCCAACCGAATGTGTTAGTTTTAAATCTGCCACAAAACATTATCATTGTTTATAGATGTAAAATGGATGCCCCAAGTACTATAGACCAAAGAGACTGAAATGCATATAATGGATGCACATGTGAAATCCATGCAAGTACTGTAATCCACTTTTCTTGCTGGGTTTGGCAGTGGCTTGCAGAGGTAAATCATACCAAGGATGCAGGCTATGGATCTGTGCCATAGCAGGATCTTAAATGGGTCATGAGACAGATTACTCATAAAACATGTCCAAACCCACTTATAAGTTCAAAATAGGCTGCGTATAAAAATACGCATGTCATAGAAATCCTCCCACTCTATGACATACTGAGGAAAATCCCATGATTTGGAAGAAGGGAGAAGAGATACAATAGTGTTCATGAACTTTAATCAGTGGGGTGTAAAAAAAATAGAATCTCGTGCATATGTTTGAATTAAGATGCATAGAATTGTTAGGGACTAAAACGTACCGTATTGCTCCTGATCAGAGGCTGTATGTGGACACGCACTATCTTTGTTTTGCTTTCTAAAAACACCACCTACCATTAGTATCTAGAATCCTTATACTCTGGTTGTTGAGAGGAGGCTGGTGCTTTCTAATATGGATTGGCAGAGTGAGAGTTGCTGGCTGTAGCTGTTCACTGGGAGATAAAAGTGACTGGAGTTTCCTAAAGACACATGTGTCATTTCTTCATAAGGCTTTGATCTTGGATCTAATCTATTTTAAAGTAAAGTGGATTAAACCACCTCTGAGTAACTTATTGGACGACTGGCAAGAAAGTTACTAATTTACTTCTGACCAAGCATGATTAAGTCCATGTTCCATGTGATGTTGGTAATCCAACAGTATAGGGAGAGAATCAGAATGAAAATCTGATTCTTAGCAAAACAAACAAACAAACCCTTTTTCCTTTCCTATTTGTCTTCAAGGAATGCTTAAGACTACAAGTGATTGTGTAGAACTGTCCTTCCTACCAACAACATAGAATCCTCACTAGAAAGGGAAGGAAAGCAACAAGATTTTAATTATGTTTATCAACATCCAGACCGCCTTTCTCCTATTTCTAATAAACCCCTTGTGCAGAGTCTGATTGGGTAACGTTTGTGTTTCTTGAGAAACAGAAATTGCATGAAATGAACAGGATTTCTCCACCGAGTCCTGTTCGTTTCGTCAAGGCAGCGTTGCCTTCTAGGAAAATCAAAGGGGAATCTTGTGTGTGTGTGTGTGTGTTGTGTCGTTACAGTCGTGACCGCCTCTTCGTGACCCCATGTCCATGGAGTTTTCTTGGCAGGAATACTCAGTGGTTTGCCAGTTCCTACTCCAGGCGCCTACAGCACCTGGTATTCCCTGGTGGTCTCCCATCCAAGCACTAACCAGGGGTGACCCTGCTTAGCTTCCGAAATCAGGCGAGATCGGATATGCTTAGGGCATCTGGGCAGCACTAAAAAGGAATCTTGGAGCACCTTAAAACTAGGCTGCCTCGCTTTTGTGCCATGCCTGGGGTTAATCCCACTGTGTCCATCTCAGCTCCCTCCCCACCCCCCCACCCCCGCGCCCGAGCGGACAGTGACTGCATTGCGCTGTTCAAGATGCAGTCCCAAGCTTCCTTAACTAAGGCTCAAGGAGATGAGCCAGCATCGTCTTGACAAGCCCACGTCTCTGGGTCCGGCAAGTGAACGGTGAATTCGGCGAACGAAGTGACCGAAGAGGAACAAAGGAGTGCGAACTATCCGTCCCGCTAATTGGCAGGGCAGGATGCTTCACGGTTAAGGCTTCGGGAGGGTTACGGCACAAGGAAGCAGCTGCTGAGAGAGAGACCCAATAGGACAGGGATAGGAACGGCATTGATGTCTAAAACTGGAGCGCCCATATTTGCTTCCATTGAAAGTAACCCCCTTGGATCTAGTAGGGATTACAACACACACACACACACACACACACACACACACACACACACACACACAAAGGTGAACTTGCCAGTAACTGAAGTCCCAAGAATGTCAATGGATCTACTCTAAGAAGGGCTAAACCTAATTCCAATCAGGCTTCACTGGGGAGAGGAGGAGAAGGAAGATGAGGGGGCGGAAAAATGAATGCCTATAGCCAACTCATCATCATAGATCTTTCTTTAAACAAAGGGCTTAGTGGTTCGTCTTGGCTGAAGAACCCGGTTTTGTTCTCTTTGTTTATCACTGGATCCCACGGCGATATTATACAAATGGATATACTAGTGTCGACCTTTCTAACGTTTCTATAAAGGGCGGGGGGGGGGGTTGTTGCCGGCTGTGTTTAAACCTAAATCGAATAGTGAGTGACATATATTTTTGTTTTTATGTTTGTTTTCTCAGACCTGCGCTGCCTTCCTTTTCGAAAGACTGGAAACAGCCAGAAGTTGTTTTCTAATTAAAATATGTTGTAAAATATTTCACCCAACTTTTTCACTCTTCCCTCCCCCTCTCGATTATTCCCGGCAGGCCACTGAAATGCTTACGGTGTATTAGAAAGCCATACTTTATAACCCCTGCAGCTGGTCATTCCAAAATGCTTTCCTCAGACTTCCGAAATTCGATTTCCCCTCCCACTCCTCTTTTAAACATATACGTCGTCCCCCTCCGCTTTCTTATCTACTGCTATTCAAATACAAATATGACAGATTCCACCACCACCCTAAAACTTTCCCCTGAATTATATGTCTCCAGAATTTCGGGAGGTGTGTGTGTGTGTGTGTGTGTGTGTGTGTGTGTGTGTGTGTGTGTGTGTGTGTGTGTGTGTGCGTGCGTGCGTGTGCGTGCGTGCGTGCGTGCGTGTGTGTGTAAATATTAAAGTTTTTGGAGGAAAAAATGAAATATTTGAGCCCGGTTTAATCAAAACAAAAAGATATCCTACGAGAGTCGTCTAGGTTTCCTGTCTAATTTCTTCGCATCATCCAGATAATTTAAAACCAAAGCACCCGGAGAGTTTACTTTTATCCACTGAAGAGCATTTCCCATCGCAGCTTTCCATCGGATGGTTGACCCTTCTCCTACTCCAGATTTTATAGATGCAGTATTCTGAATGAAATTAACGGGGAGGAAAGCCGGCGAAATCGTTATGCTTTGAGGCACAATTCCTTGGAAATAACTTCTGAATGGATTCCCTTTTCAAGTAAACGTGTTGGTGGGGGTCACCTACTTTGCCCGCCCGATAATTTCTGAATGAATTGGATTATGAAATTGAATTATGTTTAGGCTGGGAGGGTAGATGCCTTTTAAGATCTAACAAGCGTGCAAATCTCACACTTTTACACCCTCCGCTCCTGTGGCAATGAGAAATCCTGATCCTGGTGACCGAATCCATCAGGATCTCCTGCCCTTGTTTTCGTTATCCTTATCAGGCGGTTGCTGATGGGAAAAAAAAGCAATCCAAAATCAAGAGGGTTGAAGATGTCGCTCTTAATGTATTCCTGTAAGGCGTGCCGTTTAAAGCCTGCAAATGGTTTCTCAAATTCCCCATCTCAGCCACGGGACGACGGGGTCCTCAGGGAATATAGGAAAAAGTCCACAAGAAAGCTTTTCCATCCATGGGGAAAACCGAAGCATAACAAAAGAGGGACTTTGTTTAGAATTCTCCCGGCAGCCCTTTCCAAGGGCAGCTTTCCAGATACCATCCGGTTTTCAACACATCCAACAATCTGGTCCTCGACCTTAAAAGGTCGCCCTTTCCGCGTTGTATTGGTTTTTCCTTGCCCACCGAGGGAGGATGAGGCGGAGAAACGGCCTTCAGGCCCTTTACTCACCGCTCGCGTTTTCACGTCTTGGCTGCTTGGCAGTAGAAAGCCGCACGGAGAAGTAGTACAGTAGGGAGGGTTTCTGGTTGTGGCGGGAAGCCGTGAATTGAGCGGGTACCCATAAATCGGAAGCGACTTGACGGCATAGAACACAGCATGAACCGCTTTTGAACAAAATCAGCCCAGCGCGGATCAGGACGAAATCGCTCAGGAATAGTCTGAAATGAAACCGCAACTGTTTGTGTTTTTTTTTAAAAATTAAATTGTTGGTCCCTACATTCTTTTGCAAAATCTCGGTTTATTATGTTTCCCTGTAACTGAAAGAGAAAGGCTGGAGCGCGCAAAAGTTTCTGCCAAAAAGGTAACTGGATTCTCTTGCAGAGGCCACGCCACGTTGTTCTTTCAGCGGCAATTGGCCTGAGTAACGGAAAGAGCGAGTCATTGACCCCAGTAAGTGTTAGGTCGCTGCAGTTCTACACACGTGGAACCTGTTCACAAGTGACAAGGATTATCGCCGGACAGGGACATCCTTTGGGAGTGATTGTGCACTCAGTAGCGTGCCGCGAATAGTTCGCCTTCTGGAGGACTTCCCTTCCTTTCTTTTGTACATAGCGCACCTTCTTTCACCACCAGCTCGGGGCATTGTTGCCACCGGATGGTTGTTCAGTTGCGATGATCTAGGATGCTGAAAGCTGCCGCTGCTGCTCCCTCATCCTCAAATCCCGGGTGACCGACACCCTTACTTGTTGGGCGAAAGTGACTGGGCGAGGCGGTGCAATTTTGAGGGAGACCCCCGAAATGAAAGGCTGGTTTGCAGCAAAGCCCTCTTAATGCCCAGCTAAATACATTTGGGGACCAATGAGTTGCCTCCTAAAATCTTTAGGCACGTATCCTTGCTAATCAGCCCTGATAGGCGCATCCGGGCTTGCCCCAAAGTAAATAGGGGCAGAATTACAGTGCACTAAGGCGCAAGCTGCCTAGATGCCCTAAGCACATCCGATCTCGCTTGATTTCGGAAGCTAAGCAGGGTCAGCCCTGTTTAGTACCTGGATGGGCGACCACCAGGGAATACCAGGTGCTGTAGGCGCCTGGAGTAGGAACTGGCAAGCCACTCCAGTACTCCTGCCAAGAAAACTCCATGGACATGGAGTCACGAAGAGTCGGTCACGACTGTAAGGACACAACACACACACAAGGCGCAAGCTGCGTCCAAGGTTGTCACAACTAATAGGAAGAAAGTCCTTCTAGCTAAATAGGGTCAAAGTCCCTCTGTATTAGGGAAAAGTCCAGTCCAAGACTTTCCACTAACAGGGCGGCAATTGTGCGTTGCTTTTACGCTGCGTCGGGACTACCACCCCCACTACCCTCGTTGTTGTCGTCACTCGCTTTGCCCTAAGGAAGCTGCCTAGGTTAGGCAGTGAAAGGGTAAACGGCGTCCCCAGAAAATGCCCTCAGTGGGAGGTTGGAAAACGCAGCGAAAGGCGGAGTCCTGAAGTTAAAGCAGGACTCTTCGTTAGACAGCTTAAGTGCAGGCTTCCTGGTGCCCAAATTATTTTCCCCTTGATTCTATCTCATTTCCGATCTCGTCGTCCTTTACCAGTCATTAGTCCTCCTTTAGCAGATGAAAGAAGCCTAAGATCAACACCACCCACCACCCCGGCGAACCGTGAACGCGCGAGTGCGTCTTTGTGCGCGCGCGCGAGCGTGTTTTGGGGGACAGGGTGTATGTAGAGGCTTAGCAAGGCCGGCTCTTTAATCCCTTGCGCCTTCCAGGTGAATGAAGGCAAAACAACCCGTGAGTTTACACTCCCCAAGGAGGCGGGGAGGGACGGATCCGCGTCGACCGAGCTAGCTCGTCGGCTTTACATTGCAACCCCATGCACCACTTTTTTTCTTCGCTGGAGGAAGCCAGCTCTCCCTCGCGCAGGGAAACTTGATTCGGAATAGACATGGCTAGGACTGCAGTTCTGCGCCATCCTCCTTTTCCCACCCCCCACCCCCCACCCCACGGGGCCACGTAGGTTTGGTTTTGCCTTGGCGATTAAGGTGAATTGGAAATGATGGCTAATAAGATGTGAACAATGGCTGTAGTGTAGCTTTGGCTGCAGGAGGGTGGGTGGGTGAGCATTTGGTCCTCTTCTAGATATCTGGCCTACAACTCACACCAGCATGGGCAAATTCTAAGGGATTGTGGGCATTGTACTTCTAAACATCTGGCAAGCCACATGCCAACGATCTCTGGTGTTGTGTGCCCTCAAATTGCTTGGGTTATGGTGACCTTTGAAGAATCAGTGGCCTCCAGAAAGTCCTTTCATCAACAGCCCTACTCAGCTCTTGAAAACTTTAGGATTGTGGTTCCTTTTATTGAGTTAACTCATCTCTTATTTGGTCTTCCTCCTTTCCTGCTCTTCCCAGATTTCCCAAAGAGTCTAGTGTCCTTGTGATGTGTTTGCTTCCAAGGAGAGTTTCAGCTTGAGTTGATCTCTAGGGTCAATTTGTCCATCTTTCTGGTGATCCAGGATACCCACAATGCTCTCCTCCAGCACTACGGATGAAATGAAACAATGTTTTTTCCTGTCAACTTTCTTCCATGTCCAGCTTCACATCCATACAGAGGAATCAGGAATACTACAGAATGATAGAGCCAGGGGGGAAGCTATCAAGTTACCTCGCTTCATTGCATGGAGTCATTTCCTAAGGAGGAGGGTAGGAAAGAAACATGGCAGAGCTCTGCTCTTTCTGATAATTTCCCACATGTTAAGGGTATTTCCCACAAACATAGATACAAGATTTATGAACTTACTGTCGAAACCCATCATTACCCTCTTCCCGACATGACTGGAAGGGACAACTGCTAGATTAGTGTAAAATAAGAAATTTTACACTACTGAATCAGGTATTAGGAAAGGCTAAACATCTTCCTGTTTCTTTTCATTCATGGTAGAGTGATAACAACCACAAAACTGGCCCACAGACAAGGGACTCTATATACTGTAGATCTGGTGGTAGTGCAAAAAATGTGGATCAAATAGGGAACATTATTAAGCCATGAGCAGAGGACTGGAGTGAAAACAAGAAGCATCTGACAGGCAGTAGAACATAAAGCAGAGCTTGACTATGACTAAGGTTGTGAACTTTTAAGAACTCCCTCCTGGCAAATTACATCCCTTGCCATGTTTGGACTTCTATACCTGCTTTGAAAAAGAGAGCTTGCTCCTGAAAGCTCAGCAACTTTATTTTTCTAGCAGCCTATGAAGGTATTGCCCATAGACTCGTGTGACTACAGTGTCTACAAATACCAAGAGCAATCTCAGGGTATTGTATCAATACATGTTATGCTCTCTTTCTGTCACTGTTTCCACCTTCACAGGGCAGCCTTAATTAAACTGGGCTGAGTCTATGCAGGGGACCATGCTACTCTTTAAATGGCCTTAAATGATGTGATGATGACATCATCATGCTTGCCATCCTTGTCTAGAACTGTTTTGTATGGAGTTTGGTTTTGTTTTTCCAAACATTTGCAGTGGGAGGTGTTTGTTTTGCTTGTTTGTTCCTTCAAATGTGAGTATTTTTTTCTCTTTTTTATACTAAGTGGTACAGTACTCTATCAATGTTGCACATAATGTATTTTTCTGACATTGAAACTTCAGCCTCATTTCCTTTGACAGTCTACTATTAACTATAGACCCTTGTGCAATAGGCTGGCAAATCTCACAAATGCACTAAGCAAGGAAGCAAGATGGGGGAGAGAGAGAGAGAGAGAGGAAAGAGGAGGAGGAGGAGGAAATGAAAGTAGTTGGCATCGTTTTTCTGCAGAGAAACAAAGGTTACCAGATGGAAGACAAACCACATGTCAATAACAAGCCAGCAAGACTACAGTGCCTATGTGATGCAGTGTTAACATCAAATGGTTTATTTAAAAAAATTAAAGGAAACAGTTCAGACAACAGGTATAATTGCTGATTTCTCAATGGCACACCATCCCAGCACCACCTGAAATACATCACCAAGAAATCACCACAAGGAATGCCCTGCATACAAAATGCAGCCACTCACACAACCAAAAACAGGTTTTAAAACAACAGCATGATGTTGAGTGATTTAGAATTTTTTTAAAAAAACTCCTAATAGGTGTTCAGAAAGAAATGATTGCTTGATGAACGTGTAAGTTTCCCCTGCCCTTGCAATAACATTGTATAGTTGGAAAATGTTGAATCAGTTCGCATTGTGCTAAACCCAGAGTAGCTGGAGGAGTATATTTCAATATTGTTGAACCCTTCTTTTTCTGGACAACTGCTTCTAGAATACTAAGGGCTGCATTATCAATGTCTATGCAGACTGGGGAGTTGTTTGAAATAACCTCTCCAAGTTGTAGGAGAAAAATTGCTACCAAGAGATGTCCATTGGTCTAGACCAGGATTTGGGGACCAATTGTGTGGCTCACCAGGAGTTCTATCTACACCAGCTCTTCTCGCCTTTACTTTGGCCACTGCCATAAACACAACATGTCAGACATATAGATCAGATTAAGATTCTTCACATCTGTGGTGATTAACCTTTTACATCCTCCCACACAAACATATTTGACTATGAAGGGGTAATTGCCATAGTCAAATGCCTATGTGCAGGAGGACATAAAGGGTTAATTGTCACAACATCACATAATGAACCTTATAAAGTGGTGTGGGGAAAATTGTTTCCACTCTGTTGCCCCCTTCGGATGTTCCCGAGCTAGCCAAGGGAGCCACATTCCTCCCCATCCCCATTGAGGTCTTATCTCAGGCATGTCCAAACTTCAGCCCTCCAGATGTTTTGGACTGCAACTCGCACAGTCCTTTGTCATTGGCAATATAAGCTTAGAATTCTGGGAACTGTGGTCCAAAACATCAGGAGGGCCAAAGTTTGGACATGCCTGTCTTATCTACATTAGGCAGTATACAGTAAGAGAATGATATATCTTGATTGTCCTGGCCTCATCCAATAGAATTTAGGGGTCTGTAATTTGGTAAGGAACTTAGAATTCTCCCCTATAGTTATCTAGCACAAAATGTTCAACTCGCCAAAGTACAAGTCCCAGCATTCCACAGGTGGGAACCACGGCAGTGAAGAGTGGAACCAAAGCATTGTGGTGACTTCCCAGGGTAAATGCTCTCCAATTATTGTTGGTCCCTACTTCCCAGTATCCCTCATTATCAGCTATGCTGGCCAGGTTCAGCACAACTAGGCAAGATTTTCCCAAATGGAAAGCAATCAGAACGACACTACTAACGACCAACCAGTGAAATCCGGAATAATCTGAACTATTTCCTTCCATCCCTGGCTCCTCACAGTGCAGAGGGACACGCAAGCTCCCTGAAATGAGGTGGGGAGGTGAGGCACTGGCCGGCTGGCCCAGGAGGACCTTCCTTTATGTGATAGCGTGGAGGTCAAGGCCAGCTTTTAAAATCTCGCCCCCCACCCCGCCAATGTTTCTCGCTGAAACGGAGGCAAGACCAAGCCGGGCTTAATTTCTCTGTTGAAGTTTAATTACACTGCACTTTGGAAAGGGGCTGTATTTGACCAAATAAGAGAGGGATGACCTGGTGGAGGAAACTAGGGACTTCTCCAAGCCGGGTGGGGGGGACCCCTTGAGCCATTCGGTCCGTACGCATTAACGGAATAGCTGGGCTTTCGCAAGATCCCACCGCCTACCAGGAGAATATTATCCCGGGCCAGTGCGCTTCGGGCTCGGAGCGGTCTAAGGGCAGGACCAGGACTGTTCCCTGCACCCAGACAACAACGACGATCCCCTGCCCTTCGCACTCTTCCCCGCGGCCCACCAAGTCCCAGCTTGTTCCGATCCACCGCCTGGTCTCACGACGACTCTTATGTCCCTGGACGTTTTAGAAAGCTGAGTGGATCGCCAAATACATTCCTCGTGCCCGGAAAACCGCCTGCTAATTCCACTTTGCTAAGAGTCCGTGTCAGGTCGCCTTCTGAGCCGGATCTCTCTCTCTTGAAAGCTTTGCTTCCGTGCGAAGTCCAGGGACCTGGTGACAACCCTCCCTTAGGCACAGGGTTTTCTGCGAGTGAAGGCGCGTCGCAACTTACTTCGGAGTAAGACAGGGTTTAGCACTGATCGGGAAATATTTTTGTAGGCTTTCTAATTAACTGCCCAGGCCCTAGATTGAAGAACACTCATCGCCACACTCCAGCGGTAAGGAGTGGTAACGAGAAGACAAGCTAAGTGATTTTTAGGATTCCGTACAGCCCTGCTTTTAACCTTGAGCCGAAATGCTAGCACAAAAGGGTAACCAACAGTTAGCCGCTTGGGCCTCCTCTGGTCAACGAAAGTAACGAAAGTGACTAGCTTCTATGTCCCAAGCATCTTTTTAAAAGCGTTCACTCGGGATAAGCAATTCCTAGTGACTGGCGTCGGGCCTGCTTCCAAATTAAGACGTTTAGGATCGCAGCCAAGGGCGAACTCCTCCCGCAACTCCGTACTCAAACGTAAGAGCAGATCGGGCTGCGTCTCCGCAGGCCCCTTCAGGCTTACCTGAGAATATCCGGACAAAGAATGATAAAATACCACATTCAAAATAGTCATTATTTCACCGCCTTGTAACTTTAGAAAGCCTTGCGGAAAGAATGAGGCGCCCTTCAGACCTTCCTGCTAGGAAAAACAAAACAAAACTGGGACCCTTCTGTTCGAACATACACCGCTCCAGTTAAAAGTAACCCATCCCAAGGACTAATGAATCCGCTTCGCTTTGGATGGCCAAATCGCTAGCCGCTGCCGGGACACAACCAGAGAATGAGAGAGAGAGAGAGAGAGAGAGAGAGAGAGAGAGAGAGAGAGAGAGAGAGAGAGAGAATGGAAGTTAATGGACGGCACATGGATATGATTGCCTTCGGCGCTTCCCTGAGAGAGAGAAAGAGCCATCGGATTCCCCCCACCTGTTCGATGCCAGAGGCTGCTTCGGTCTAATCACGTTCAGCAGTCTTTTTGTCCTTCAAGCCCGGCAGGCCCGGCGGGCAGCATCTCTGCGTTGACTCGCTAAAAGATCACGGCGCACTCACAGGACTAAGTGTGGGCGCCACGTCGGGTTTTAGTGAGGCCGAGCTGTTCCAGGCTGTTGCAGAGATGCAGCGGGCGGCCACTTCTCTCTCCACCCCCACCCCCTTAGCAGTTAATTAGCCCGCCTTTGATAACTCTCCGGCGTGATTTCCCCAAACTACGTTTTGGGGCTGCTCAGATGTTCTATCTTTTTCCCTTAATGAGAGAGGGTTTTTTAACAGCGACACGCAGGGAGCCGTCCGAAGTGGGGGGGGGGGAGCGATGTGTCTTTCCACCCCAGCTCGCTTAAAGCAGTCTTGCCGCCTCGATCCTATCGGCCTTGGCTTTTGCCCGGGCTCTCACGCAGATGGGGGGTGTGGGTGGAGGGGGTAGAGACGGCGAGAAGCAGCAGCAACAGCGAAAGGTTTGGTGCGGTAGGAGAGAAACGGGGAGGGGGGAGGGAGACGACGACCAGTGAAGTGGCTAATCCAAAATTAACATACCCCAGCCTTTAAAAAAAATCAGCTCCCGGGAGTGAATTTGCTTATAGCGATAAAGATCTTGAACATGTACAGAAGGCGGGTTTTACGCGAGGAGGTGAGGCTTGAACAGGCAACCAAGCATCTCCTGCTCGCTGGCTCGCTTTTGGAGGAAGAGGAGGAGGAGGGGGGGTTGTTAGAGGTTCCACCCACTTGAAAACAAAACTTTTTTTTCCTGGAGGGTCTGATATCAGTAAAGTAGGGAAGGGAGCTCAGGAAGAGGTTTGCCAGGGAATTTGCGAATATCAGAGGCCTGGAGGGAAGGACAGGCGGGCAGGTAGACAGACAGACAGAGACAGGCGGGGAGATTTGGGGAGGGTGTTTATTTCCCTTCCTCTCGTTTTTTTCTTTTTGAAGAATCCGTCGAAATTGCTTCTTGTTCTTTTCTTTCCTCCTCCTGCTCCTCCTCCTCTTTTTCTCCCCCTGTGCGGGGGAGCGCCGTCCTTTCTGGAGTGGGTATGCGTGAAGCGCTTCTAAACCTGTGCCATGTATTGGAAGAGTAACCAGATGTTTGTGTGTAAACTGGACGACAAGGACGTGCCGGCGCTTCGTCTGGCGACGGAGAAGGTGAGCCGCTCTGCTTCCCCTCTTCGCTGTCCGAAGACCCAAGGCTCTTCATTAGGCGGACCGCCTTTGGTGTAATTTTGAACCGGGAGTGGATTCGAATCTGACCCAACCTATGACAGCTACGATGCCGTTTACTCCGGAGTAGTTCCATTTGTTTCAATGGGATTATTTCGCGTTACGCGGCTTGTCCATCGCACCTTAGAAACGTGCAGGAATCTTCTATATTTTTGTTTTGTTTTTAAGTAGCCGCTCCCTCTTTCTAAATCCCGTCTGCCTCTATTACGCGATTTTGGTTTTGTCGAAAGAATTAAGAACTTCCCTTCCTAATTGGAAGGCAAACTGTCACGGTTTCACTTAACGTCAGCAGACGTTACAGCTGACTGGCAAGGATTTACAGAAGCAAAGCGAGGGAAAGCTACAGTTTTGACTGTACATGAAACAAACAAGCAAAAGCCCTAAGGTTCTCCGGAAAAAAGAAAAAGAAAACGTTAGTTCAGTAAGAAAGCGCCCGTGTGTGGGGGGGGGGGAATCCAATATTTAGGGCGTGGAAGACTGTGGCGTCGTTTCAACCTCTTACTTTGGAGTAGTCCTTTCACGGTTTAACCCGTCAGTTTCAGGATTCTCAATTTTTTTTTCTTTTTCTGGTTTTGCTTCGAACTACTTAAGGCAAACCAACCAACCAACCAAAATTCTAGTGCGCAGGCTCCTTTGGCGTTTAAATTACCTATCGTGGCGATCTGCAAGCCAGGGTCAAAAATCCTCAAAGTTCGCCCTGTTGCCTTCGATGGGACTGCTCCAGGGTAAGTGATTGTTACCGCCTTCAACCAAGAAATAAAACCTCTGGGACCCTTTATCCACCGGTCTTTTTTAAAAATTAACAGGGCAGACGTTTGTCCACTAAGTTGTGTTTAAAAAAAAAAAAACAACTTCAATTCGAACAGCTTTTGTTTTCCGTAGGGGAAAATATTTGGCACCAGTGTAAATTATTTAAATAATTGAAAACAAATTGTACTACCTAGCGGGAGGAAAGGCGTTTTTTTTGGGGGGGGGTGGCTTTTTAACAAAGAAAGTCCTTCCGTGATTTTGGAGATCCTATTGCTTTTGCGAGAACCCTCTTGCTTTGTTACACGCGAGGACCTGCGGAACCGACGCTACTAAATCGGAAAGAGAAGTCTTCGGCTGTGTCTATAGATGCTCTTAGGAGTAAGTTCTGCTGAATTATTGCGGACCATTGGAAGCCGATTGCAAGTGGTTCAGCGGGTCACAAGGGTTTTCGGTAGGGCTGCCATGGAGAAAATGGATAGAGGATTGGGCGCTTCTTCATGGGAATACCATGCAACCTGAAAACAATAGTGTTTTTTGCTCCCAGGGGTTTAACTTGAGAGTGACGCGTTTCTAGATCCATTGGCGGAAGCGATCGTTCCCCTATTCTTTTTTTTTTTTTTTAGGCGACCAGGCTTGCCGGAAACTCCACAGCGAAATCTCCGTTTTTAAAGGGTCATTGGATCCATGCAAGCTGTCGCGTCGCTTCCGCTCCTATTTAGCTGAGGGAGGCCCTTGGGCTGTGCGTTGGCCATAGGCAACGTAGGGGACTCGCGCCTGGCCTGAGCTCCCCTAGTCGTCGAGATAAGAGGGATGGGGGGAGGCAAAGGGGGGGGGGTCTCCTTTTGTCCCCTCTCGCCCTCAGTCCCGCAACCTGGCCGCCATGTCAAGCACCCTTAAGCGCCCAGTCCTCCCTCTCTCTCATTGACGGAAGGGGCAATTGTCTTTAATGACTCTCCCCAATCGAATTCAGCTGGCTGGTTTCCATCCTTCCATCTTCTTCTCCGCTCCCTCGCGTGTAAGGTGTGTCTTCTCTCCGCCACCTTCTCTCTCCCCCCTCCCTTTCTGGCTTCAAAAGAAATTTAAAATAATAATAATAATAATAATAATAATAATAATAATAATAATAATAATAATAATAATAATAATAATAATAATAATAATAATAATAATAATAATAATTTCCGAGTCTAGAAAGGCTCTCGGCCTGTTGACTTCGCCTCGAGAGCGAGAGTTCAAGTGGCAATTTACACCTCGGAGGGCCCGAGCGGGAAGCGCTTCGGCGGGCTGTAATTGCGGCCAGCCGTTCCCGGGCGGCCCGAATGGAAGCTTTTCCATTCAAATCGCGCCCCGCGCCAGCGCCGGGCGGGTTTCTTGGGCGGCTGCCCTCGGCGCTCCATTAGCGCTCAAGCGCCCCCCCCCCCACTTTCCCCTTCCAGCGCTTTCCCCTCAGGGCCGCCTTCCTTCGCCTTGCAAATTGCCCTGGCTGAGCTTGGGCTGGAGACGAGCAGCCGAAGGCCTGTAAACACCCCACCACCACCACCACCACCACCACCACCTCCCACGGTCGCTCTGCCGTCCCCCTGCCGGGGTGGTTGGGGCGGGAGAACCCCCCCAGACTCGCTTATTTCGGCGGCCTTCGGCGCGCTCAGCTGTCTTTGGTCTCTTCTCTTCAGCTCCCGAGGCTCATGGCTGAGGAGTGTGGGCGAGTGGCCCCCGCGGCGGCTGCGGTGGCGGGAAGGAGGCGGAAAAGCGCTGGAGAGACCGGGCTGGTGAGTCCACGAGAGAGCGAGCCCGCGGCGCCCGCCCCTGAGGAGACGGAGGAGCGAGCGAGCGAGGGGAGGCGTTGGAGGGGAGAAGCCGGCTTCCTGAGGGGAGCGAGGGGAGTCGAGCTGCGGGGGACCCCGCGGGGAAGGGCTCGGGCTGGGCTGGGCTGGAGGGCGACCTTCGCTGGGGGAAGAGCTCCCGAGCCCGGCCCCGGAGAACCGCTCCCGAGGCCACTCAGGCCAGGTGAGGGAGAGCGGCGTTATGGCGCGCGTGGGTGTTCCCCCCCCCACGCCCCGCCTGAAGGGTTCGCGTTGCAGCCCAGCCTTGGCAGGAAGCTCGCTGGGTGGCCTTCTCTACTCCCTCCACCCTGGAGTGGGATTTCGTGAAGTAAAATTAAAAAGTGGGGCGGGAAGGAAGGGGAACCGCCTCAACTGTCTCACCTTGGGGCGAAGTCGTCTCAGTGAGTAGGGGGAGTCCCTCGAGAGGGAGGCCGCTTCAGGCAAGCCTTGGGCGAAAGAGGGGCGGTGGTGGCGAGGTGGCCCGTGTCCTCCCCCGGCAGGCGGTTCCTCAGGGGCTGCCCCGCCAGGAGACACGGAGCCGGAGAAGCGGAGGGCTCGGCACGGGGGAGCGACCCTGACCCTCGGGCTGTGTGTGTGTGTGTGTTCCCCACCCCTGTGACAGATGAGCCCGGAGGCGGCCGGAGACGAGGACTCGTGCTCTTCGTCCACCCCTCTGTCGCCGTCGTCGTCGCCTCGCTCGCTGGCCTCCGGCTCGGGCGGCTGCGCGCCCAGCAAGTGCGTCTGTAACAGTTGCGGCCTGGAGATCATCGACAAATACCTGCTCAAGGTGAGGCGGGGGGCGGCGCTGCCTGGGCGCCACAGGCGCTGGGCTCGGGGTCCGTGGGAGAGGCAGCGTCGAGCCTCCTCGGAGACGGGGAGTTATTCCTGCGGAGGACATTTAGCGCGGAGGGGGGGGGGGCTTCAAAGGGACAAGGCGGATCCGCCCTCCCCGCAGATCCCCTTTCGCGTGTCCCTCTGCAGCAACATCCCTTGGTTTTAGGACAAGAATGTTGCATTTTTCTGTCCGGTGAAAAGTCAACCCAGTTTTCAAGACCTCCTTGCATAGTTATTAAGGACTTTCTTTATAAGAACGTTGCTTTGAAAACATCCCAGTCAAGTGGCAGGAGGCGACTTCCAGTGAATCTGCTGTTCCCTGGCATGGCAGGTGGTAATCTAGGTTAATTCTCACTCACTTCAGTGAGAAATAACTTGAATTAACTTTGCTTGGATCCTTCCCCTTCCTTGAAATAAGGGCAAGTGTGGTGCAGTGGATTAGCAGGGACACTTTTGTTCAAATTCCAGCTGCCACATGGAAACTCGGGGAGATCTGGCAATGGTAAAAAAAAAAACCTCCTTAAATACCTCACATACCCTGGAACGCTACTAGGGACATCCTAAGTCAGAGGCAACTTGGTGACACATAACATGTACTTGACATAGTATACAACTTGTTTCAATTTACTTGCCTGTTAATAGGGAGACAGCTGGAAACTAAAAGTACTATCAGTCCACAGATATTACAGTGGCCCATTCAAATGGTTTCATTGGCTCCAATATTGATATTAATCTCCAACCTTTAAATGTTCACAAGAGCACTCTGCATCTAGGATTTTTTTGGCTGTTTAAATCTGAACCACATGCTGGATGTGCTTTTTAAAACTCAGAATTAGGTTTTCGTGGTTTTGTCCAGTTTAGTTCTCTGCTGTGTTCAAATGCAATTCTCTGCACAGTTTATGAATGCCATGTGTGTACTGTGTCATGGATTTGTAGTCACTAATCTAAACTGAAACCTGGTTTTGTTCTTGAAAGCCCAATAATTTAGATTTCACAGTCATCAGGCTGTTAAGATCAGTAATTGCTTTCTCGAATATGTTCAAAGTTTAGCCATTTTCAAAACTAGGAAATAGCCATTTCCTGCACCAACATATTTAAATGCTACTTTGTAGAGTTGGATTTGCTTTACTCTTTTTGAACCCCTAATTAGGGTGAACAATCTGAAGGGGTACGTTAAATATAAATAAATTTAGGGACTGTAACATTATGGTGGTCTCTTATTTTAATGTTTCAATTTTCCCTACTGTTTTTGTTTTGTTTTTTTCACTAGACAAAATTGTTAACTAGTGAAATTTGTCTTTGCTTGGCTTAATAGACATTTAAAATTATCCTTTTACTCCTGTTCAACCCACTAGGGTGGTTCTATGCTCAGAAAGAGCTATTCAGTACTATCTGTGTACAGTATAAATATCTTATGTGATTTAAATATTTCTAGGGAAGAGAAAGTAATTTTTTCTAACCATTCAATTGAAAAAAAGCTTTCTAAAATCCCCATTGATCATTGCAACTAGTTTTTACGTATCCAAAAGGGGTGCGTGGGGGTGTATGTGCAAATACATGAGATGATATTACATTTGATGTTTAAGCTCATTTGATAGTTGAATTCTTAAAATATACTGACTAGAAATAGAATCTGGAAGTTGAATCATGGCAACTGGACTTCTTTTTCTTGAGAAATAGAAATGGAAATGGAAATGGAAATAGAGAAATAGAAATAAAGACTAGAAATAGAAATATCAGGACTTTGCTTTTTCTATGTATATTAATCTTTCTGTGCTGCCAATCTGCAATTTCCTAGTACACAATATGTTGGGAGCCACAATACGTTAATTAATTATTTTGCTCAAATAAAATATCTGTGGAATAGTTTTATCTGAAAAATCAAAGAATGTATAAACATTATTTTTCTACTGAAGGGCTGTTTTGCAGTATGAACTACCAGAAGATCCCACGTGTTCCTTTCTTCACTAAAGCACAATTTAGTGAAAGATGTTACTAAATATGTGGCTATTAAACCATATTTAAAATATAGCACAAGTGGGCTTGCCACAGCCTTTGAGTCATTCAAAGAGTGCCCAGTGTTTATTTCATCTTTCTTGGGCATATGGTATAGCTATCTATAAAGCTACTCCTGCATTGAAGGAGATGGCAGACAGAACTGTTTTCTGTTTGTGCTTGCTGGATGATATTGTTTATTGGGTCATGTTGCTTCCAGCTCCCTACTGTTTGAACAGCTTACCCCAATAGGCATGGGCAATCGCTGGGAATGGTGGGAAATGCAGTGGCACACATAAGGTTTTTGTTACTTTGTACAGTACTTGACTGCTGACATCTACCAGCCTGGAAATACATTTGCCAGAAGCAGTTGGCTGATGTAAACCCTGAGACATCCAGAATCAATCCATGTTGGCAATTGCATTTCTGTTCTTTGGAATCTTAGATAATATTGTTTGTATATACATCATCTTCATTCTAGAACCTCTCCCACTAATTAAGTCACCTATGTGCCTGCTGTATCAAAATTTCTGGCCTGTGACTAAAGAAAGTATAGAATTACATGTCAAATATTATAAACAATAAAAAGAAAAATATACAATTTTGCTCATTAAAATGATGAATTTACTAATTGGTAATTAACAATATCTGATTTCAACAGCTTTCTTGTCTCTCACTCAAGGAGAAGAATTTTGTACATATCATGAGGCTGTGAAATTCTTATTTTGTAGATATTTTTACATTGGATATATCAGCTTGATATGTGACTGTCAGCATTATTTAAGAAGCCACTATGTAAAATGCTATTTGCCACAACTTGTGGCCCACAAGGGCTCTAACCCTTGTGTTGCAACCCAAAGGGCTAACTGAGGCCCCTTTGGAGCTAAGAATATGCAAAACTGTGCCTATTCTCTTAAAAAGTTATAGACATCCCATTTTCTAGGTGGTTTAGAAGATGTCCACTGATAGGTTAGTCACATGCCTCCAGTGTATATCTTATTAACTTAATGAAGATGCTCACCAAAATTATCTGGTTAAAATGTACTTTTCTATGTGAAAAGCAATAAAAATAAGACAGAAGTGGTTCATCTGATGACCAGTCAATACAGCTAAACCATGACTAATTCATAGTTAATTTTGCATAAGCAAGCATCTGCCTTGATTACTTCATTTTCTCACCCACCGAAGTTAGCACTGTGGTGGAAGCTCGCCCTCAGAGTAGTTCACAGTTACATCATGTTACCATTTTACTTGACTGAGCAGTTCAAATGTCATAAATGCTGTGTTGCCTCTGCCCAGGACTATCTAACAAAGTTTATATTTAATAGTCATTCTGAAAGCTAGAGCTTCCAAATTTGTGTCCAGACTTGCAAATAGCTTTTGCTTTGGAGCTTGACTGCATCATTCCACCCTGATCAAAACTAAACACATGATTTTTTTGCATGAAAATAAATGCTTCACAGACGTGGTACAAACTACCTCATTATTTGTTCAGCCAAATTTTGTATCAATAGTCCATGTCCTACGCATTCACCCTGCACTGTGTCTTTCTATATAGCTGTGTCTTTGGGTGAGAAGGGAAGAGAAAAAGAGAGAAACCCTTAGAAATGACTTTTTATTGTTCTGTTCTGTCAAAGTAAACATTGATCCATAAACAGAGGAATTGTTTTTGGACTTCCACAAACATACTCTTCTTTCTTCAAACAATGGATCAAGTGCTATTTTTGCATGACTTGACCCTTATGGCGGGATGAGTGTGTTAGAGGACTATCAGTTAATTAATTGAGTGCCTCTTGAGTGTGTAATATGGCTGGTGCTATAGTAAATTCTGCCTGTGCTTTCCCATAAATCTTGTTGAGTCTGAGTCCTCACATGTTGATTGTAAGCTTCACTTTCTTAAAGTTCTGTTTGAAGAGATTGCTAAAATTTTCTTTCCCCCCTTTCTTAGGTAAACGATTTGTGCTGGCATGTGCGCTGCCTCTCTTGCAGTGTATGCAGGACCTCTTTAGGAAGGCACACCAGCTGTTATATCAAAGACAAAGACATTTTCTGCAAACTGGACTATTTCAGGTATACTGTACAGCTCATGTATAGCTTAATACTTTTCGTACTTTTGGAAACTATCTTGTAGAGCCTGTTGCACGTTTGCTCTGGACAGCCATAAACAAGAATCCATAGTGTTGTAGATGGTCTTATCTGCACTACATTGCTTTTAACAGTATATATTGGTGGGGCTTGAATTATGTGTCCATTGAAACAAATAAAGTAGAGAGAGATTATCCATACTGGGATTTTTATGATACATCTTTTATTTATTTTCTACATTAAATTACATAAAACAAATATATTGCTTGTCTCCTGTCGTGTTACCAATTCAATCAGTTTTCCCCGACATTTGAGCCCAGTATAATTCATAACTCCTTTCCCAGCTTGAATAAGCATACTTTCATACTTCGTTTCCTTACTATCTCATCCATTTTCTGTCTA
Organism: Phrynocephalus versicolor; assembly: GCA_023846285.1. Lineage (NCBI taxonomy): Eukaryota > Metazoa > Chordata > Lepidosauria > Squamata > Agamidae > Phrynocephalus > Phrynocephalus versicolor. The sequence continues at coordinate 32,634,407 of JAHTLZ010000129.1, read as the reverse complement.
TCTTTACTTGCATCTATTTTAATACAATCTCAACAATTTATTCAATCTCACTGTTTAGCTCTTCAATACTAAGCAATTTAGGATATATTTGGCCAACTATATATCTTCTATATATCATCCACAGTCTAATTACCTATTCTTCAAATGAGTGCCCAGTTTCAGCAATCATCTCTAGTCATCAATAATTTAAGTTAATACTTTATGGGCTATTATAAAAGAGCTACCTCCTGGTCTGTATGTTTCACTTTATGTATAGAAGTTCTTGTCTATACCTGCCTCTATTTTTTTTTAAAAAAAACCTAACAGATTAACATTTATTTATATATCAGGTATGTCTTCACATTTCCATTTTCCATTTCCCATACCATACCAATTATTTAGTGGCCTTAGATAATCAAAATACAGAAAACATTTTTATGTAATGAATTCACTAAGCCAAAAATCCTATTTTTCAATTTTCCTTTTCCTGCCAAGCCTCTTATCTTCACAAGTTGCCTTTCCCTTGTCAAATCCATTTTCTTCATGGATTGTTGTATTATCTTGATGGTAATCTTGATGACTGCTCTGCTACTGAAAGAGACCCAATTTTTTCTCATTTGGGCACCCATATTAACAGATGCACCTATCATATTCTGTGGACTTGGAATAAGGGTTTAGCCTGAACCATTCTTGTCATATTTGTTTTCATGCTGAGATCTGTCCTTTGTACTGGTATAATCTCTTGATTCAAGCTAATTTCAGTTTTTCCCAGGGATTTCATGATATCCAAGAGTTCGTATTGAGGTCTAGCTTGCATTGTTCCTGCTGTTTGTCATCTGTAGCTTGGAGTCCAGTGTCTGTTCTATTTCTATTACTTCATCAGGATTGGAAATCTTTGTATCATTAGAGGTTGGGTCTAAGATAACTATTATTCTTTTTAATCTGGATAATAGTATATCTGTGGGTTCTTCTTCTGAGATGTTTTCCCAATCCATTGTGTTTTCCATTGCCTCACAACAAAAAGCTAAAATTATTTGTAATTATAGTATCTTCCATTTAATTTCCAAAAGGGAGGGACATAGAAGGAGATGACTGAATTAAAGTCCAAGGAGCTGTCTTTCAGCCTTTGTTTTCAAAACATGAAGTTATCTCAAGGTCAAAAAGAGTTCTTTAACAAACAGCTCATCCAACGCTGCTCTTAAAACTGCATCATTGAGTCCAGCAGATACTGAAAGTACAAAAAGCATAAAGTAATTTCCTTTAGGTTTGCATCTTAGAGTCACCTCATACCAAAGAGCAGAAAACCATAAACTAATTTCTTCAAAAGAAAAGCAATAAAGCAGAGAGGATACAATGTAACGTGGGGGAAAAACACTTCTTCTATACTTGTCTTTTCAAAATATTCACCTCTTCCCTAAGAGCCACTTCCAGAAGAGGAGGAGAGTTGATACATTGTTGAAGAAAGCTATCGAAATCCAAGGAGGGGCTTTGCTTATATAAAGGGGGTCAGGGGGGAAGCATATCTACTCATGACATGCCAAATATATACAGCTTATTTACAGCGTCCAGCACTGACAGCTGTGCCTTTGCCAGAATGGCATTGGTGTTCCCCAATGGATGTAAGACATTTTCCTGCTTCTGCCAAAGTTCACAGCTGATCCCTTCATGCCTGCAGGTGCTGCCTTTTCTTTGTTTCCCCTCCAGGGAAACTTGCCCCCTTAGGGACCCCTTTATCTGAAGGAATTCAGCTTGATAAGCTGGAACACTTACCAAGTTGTGTCGCCACAGTGTAGCCAGAACCCGAAGTCCTCCTCCTTTACCCTTCATTCTTTTAAAATGGAGAGGGTGATTCATGTTCTGCCTTAAAAGATTTTAGTAGGAACAGAAGGTTGTCCCTTGGCAAATTGTTTGTATGTGTGTTTTGTGAACCCACTTTTCCATTCTGCCTTTACACTTCCATGGAGCTATATGGATTGCCTGAAGCTTAGTGGTATTTCTGTTTTGTTTTGTTTTTGTTGTATTTGTGTTGTATTGTTTCTGCTCTGGTAGCTTTCTGGAACTAGTAGACAAGAAGATTCTTATGGCAGCTCTGCTGCATGAATGTATTATTTATTTGTTTTATTTATTTAAGAGTATTTTTACCTCACCTTTCTCCTTGGAAAAGGACCCAGGGCAGCTTACAGTAATGAGGGATAATATACAGTCCAGTACAATTAAGACATGTTCAAGTATTTGAGAACAAGGAATTGAGGTTCATGCTGCTAGATACAGAGCAGAAAAATTTATGGTGCAGTGATGAGAAACCTTTGGCCCTTTGCAGATGTGACTGAACTTTAAGTCCTGTCATCCCTCACACCTGGTCCTGCTGACTAGGTCTGATGGGAGGAACAGAGCCTGGCGTTCCTGGTGGGCCTTAGGCTCTCTGGACCTCCTTTATAGTATCATCTTGCGTGTAGATAAGTAGGCTCTGCTTGCTTGTCTGCATTTGACAGATTGTCATCCCCATTATCTTTTCCCTTGTGAAAGGGGATCTCTTGTTGCATCTTTTAAAAAAATCTCACAGGAGAGAGCATGAGCTGAGAATATGAATACTTTCCCAAACCAACTGGTTTCCAATTTTCCTGAGGCATTAGACAAGAAAGCTGCAGACTGCTGTGTTTTTGCATCTGACTCCTGGCTTCCATTTATTGAGGGCTGATGCATGTATACTAATCTAGGTTGCCAGTGTTCACAGGCTCATTGAGGGGAGCACTTCTATGCTATGTTTATGCTTTCCAGTTTTTGGGACTGTGAGTTTCCACCAGATTTTCCAGAATAATTCAGGGTTCCCTCTCTTTCATTACACATGGAAAGGCCACCAACTCGATCTGTTGTTTTCCTGTCCAATAGGTCATGCAGGAACTATAACAATAGGAAAAGTAACATCATGTATTATAAATCTTAAGCAAGCTCTGAATTCTGGCATTCATTTTCAGCTGCTTGATGAAAATTCTGTGCTTGGGAGTAGAACATATATCGTTTCAAATGCATATTTTCACTTTTAATCTTTCCTGGGAAAGTTATGATTTGTAAAACAGGAAAAATAAAATTATGACATGTCACAATCTGAACTGTCTTGATAGTAAATGAAGACATTAAATTTCTTCATTTGGCAGCTATCATATTGATGTATTCATAGTTGGCAATGAAGAATGTGCTGCTCCCAATACTGTATTCTGTTTCCATCTTATTTTTCTCAGATTTAATAATTTTATACCACACTGTGATTGTTGGCCAGATCATGCCTTAGGAAAACAATCACCAGTCTCTTGATAGCAATAGACATGGTCTGGGTGCATTATAATACAACCCCCCATGTCTGTACCGAGATGAAAATCCACATGTTCCCAGGAAACTGAGTATAAGATGGCTTTAATTCTCTCACTGACATCAGTGTAGCTCTTCATGCTTACAGGTCCTTAAAACATTTTATTACACGTGTTGATTTGTAAGTTGGTGTAGATAAGTGGGGGGGGGGCTAGGGGCTGCACAAAGCTCCCTAAGGCTACTTTTATCAGCCTCAATTTTTCCTGGCTCCTGCTTTTTCGAATTAAAAAAACAGAGATGGGTTGCAGCTCTTTGAAGCTTCCAGGAGTGACTTTCAAATATGACTGTGCACTCCAAAATACCTATTTTTAAATATATGGAGTGGACATCTAGCCACCTCTAGTTAGGTTTACCATTTTGGGTAATGTATGTGGCCCTGAGATGGTTTTCTGGCAAAAAAAGCGGGGGAGGGGGTCTTTGGTTCTGCCTAATTTGCCACGTCCAGTATAAGTAAGTAAGTAAGTAAGTAAGTAAGTAAGTAAGTAAGTAAGTAA
>JAHTLZ010000129.1:32586776-32611525 GCA_023846285.1 Phrynocephalus versicolor | reverse complement strand
CACACACACACACACACACACACACACACACACACACACACACACACTAAAGTGGAGCTATATCAAAACTGAACCCAAATTGAGCATAAAGGATTTAAGTCAGAAAACACACACTCTTCGTTACAGCAGTGGAAGCAGTTGGCAGGGCTGGACTTGTTGTGGAGGAGAGGGAGGCTACCCTGCTCCCAGGTAGTACCATGCAAGGGACAGGTAGAAAACAGGCATTGTTAATTCCTTGAACAACGTTGCCCAGAAGAACTAGTGGCCACGCTGGCTGGAGCATTGTGGGACCTGTGGTCCAAAAAAATGTCGGCTTTGCTAAACCTCCATTTGTCTGGGGCATCAGGGGTGTTCAAAGTGCTAATCCTGCTTGAGAAGTGCTCCTCTTGGCAGCAAACATGTTTTGGACTATCAAAATATGCCAGTGTCATGGGGTGACCTGCAGGACCCTATCCATGTGTGTGAAAATGACAGCATGAGTGGCCTGCTGAAGCAACCAGAGAGGGGGGGTGTCTCTGTGCACTGACCAGGCTCTTTCCCTTGAGCATCTTTTTCTTGTGGTTCCAGTGGCGTAAATCTTGTCGACGCAACCTGTAACAAGGCACTCGGGTTTCTACGGGTAATGGCAATGCAGCCGTGCAGGAGCTGCTTCCATAAGTAGCTTGCTTGCCATGTGGTTGTGTTTCAAGTGGCTGCCCATGCTGCTGCCTGGATGATTATTATTCTTACTTTAAAAGGCGAGAAGCCACCATCCCCAAATTCAGGGCAGCTGCTCTTTTCTTCTGCCCACAGTGGCTTCTAGTTCAAGTGAAGGCAGGTGCACGCACATGGGTTCGGATAAAGCATTTCAGTGATTATGACAATTTGACATTGTAGTATGTGCTGGTAACCTGCAAGCAGATTTGGATTTAATAACATGTTATACTTATTGAGACAAGAGGAGGCACTGAATTGCTTAGCTTATTTAGACGAGAGAACACAAATTTGAGTTTTGCAGGCACATAAGATAGAGAGAACAAGCTAGGTCTCTCTCTCTCTCTCTCTCTCTCTCTGCCTGCCTGCCTGCCAGAGGCCATGTGCTGGTGTCAAATACAGGATCCAGAGAAATCTTTGTACATGACACAACAACATCTGCATGACTGCTGACCATTTTTATTCTTCTAGCAATTGGCTTTTTGGCTTCTGAGCTGGCCTGCAGTTTAAGGGATTCGAAGCAGTTGGGGAGTTCTTTATTATATCCTTTATTGGTATATCTTAAACTGATTTTCTTATATTTTCAGATTAAAATTCTACTAGCCACCCACAGCCTGGGTATGTTTTTTTTTAAATGAGTAATCCAGCCACATGCATGGTATGTCTTTTTGATACAGATGTAGATGTGAAAATCTAATTGGGAGTTGGCCCCGGTCAACATCGTTGTCCCCTCCCTCCCTCCCTGCAGTAGTAGCAGCAGCCCTTGTAGACCCTGAAAATGTTAGGCAGTGCTAAGAAAACCACACTGAATATTGGGAGCTATGCAGATAAATGCCTCCAAATCAGAGGAAGGCACCAGCAGTGATTGTTGTCCTCTTAACCCATGGAACACATGTGCTGGATCAGCCCCTTTAAACAGTGGAATTGGCAGATGCAAGATGAAAATGGAGTAGTCTGGGTAGAGAAAAAGAAACAAACAAAATCATGGCTGGAGATGTTCTACCAGGAGGCTTTGAATTGGGTTCTTCTTGCTAACTAGGACAATCCCCTGCTCTACTGCTTGAATATGGCAGCAAGGAGACCTGGACTAGTGGAAGATGGCTGGTGTTATCCGGTGCAACACATGCAATGTCCAGAGAATTCTTTGACAGAAAACAGCCCAACTGCAAGGAAAGTTAACAGGCTCTATCTAGTATGGAACAAAATACTGTATTTTTCCATCTACAAGATGCCCCCATTTATAAGACTTTTCCAGCCCAAATTAGTTCCATCATCATGCATATATCTCCTCGGCTTACTTCTGTATACAAGACGACCCTCAGTTTTCAGTCTAACAATTTTAGACTTAAACATAGTCTTATACATGGAAAAAGTATTGCACAGGCAGTCCTTGTTTAAAGCTGTTCAGAACAGCTGGAGGTTTTTTTGGGGGGGGGGGCTTTACACTGGGCCCTCAAGAGGGGCAGATGGACCATGAGAATTCCCTGACTTAAAATGTTGATCCAATATCCATGTAACAGTTTCATATTGTGTTATGTGAGGTGAAGATTCTCAGGAAATGAGTGGAGAAGTAATGTCTATGTGCCCTCTCCTATTTATCCACGCTTTTACACGACCCCTAAGATCCGCTGGCCACTTAAATTTGGACCAGAGATCTTAGGGGCTTGTCGCTCTTCCTGTGTTCCCACCCCCTCGGCATTCCTGGCTGCTGGCCGCGTGAGGGGAGGGAGGGAAAAAAGGAAGAAAAGAGCTTGGCTCACCTCCGTTCTGGCTCTCCCTCTTGCCGCGGCAACATTCCAGTCTCTTAAGGAGCTCTTAAGGAGCTCTTAAAGGAGCGGGAGCCAAAACAACAACAAGCAGAAGCGAGGAGAGCCCCGCACTCACTATCGTTACACCGCATTTTCACCTCCAGAGAGCAGGTACTTGAAAGGTGCGCTGGGACGCGCTTATGGGGGCTGAGTCACACTTAATTTCCTGTAAACTCCGGAGCTGGTGGGGAAACATTTCTAAGCTCCGGAGCTGGGAGCCATTTGCCCCGGAGTTTAGGGGTCATGTATAAATGCCCTAAGAGGTTACATAAGTTGACCGTTTGGGGTGTTGCAGTCCCCAGAATGCATCAGCCAACATAGCTGGGAGCAATTCTGTGCCTCCCCCCCCCATCCCCAATTTAAAAATTCATTGGTTTTCTGTGTCTTTTAGTTTGTTTCCCTGGTTATGTTATTGGAGAAGAAAGGCGCTAAATGGATACACAAAGAAAATTTCACAGTTTACCTGGAGAGCCGGTAGTGCAGGGGTTGGACCAGTGCTTGCATGAGCCCAATTCTAGCCACCAGTAAGACACATAACTCTCTGGGTGACGTGGGATCACTCACTTACTCTATTTTTCTCAGGCTGACCTACCTTTCAAGCCAAAAAAGTGCAGGGGGATGAGTGACTTCACAAAGCGCACAGGAGGAAAGCTAGGTAATAAGACAAAGGAAGGAATAAATATACACAAAATTACAAGAGCGGAGACAAGAATTTAGAATGCATCTATTTTAATCCATGTTCCTGTTACAGATCTGTTCAAAGTTATCTTTCAGTTAAATACGTATTTAAGTTAAATACATATTTTCTTTTTAAAAAGATAATCTGTATTTTAAAAATGCAGAACCTTAAGGCAGCCTGACTCCCCACTCCTTTCCTCACTAACAGAGTTTTCTCCTCTCTTAGTATATCCATTACCATCTGTCAGCACTGACTATGGTTTAAAAAGGCCCACATGTACACCCACCCTAGAAAATCGTCTTACGATGTCTCAGTGGGAACCGGCAACCTCCATCCCCCTCGCCTACCATTCTTTCCCTTAACAGCTGTGCTTGCAAACCATAGCAACTCTGTTCCCCCAACTGCCCCTGTGGGGACGAGAGCTCCCTCCTGCCCCGGCCCTCTTACAGATCATAAACTCTTGTTACCACGTCAACTTTCAACAAGTAAAAGAGTCGTGCATGGAGCGCAAAGTCAAGCTGTATTTTCTGGTTTAGATTAGAGTGTTGCTTTTCAAGGCATGAGCTCTCCTATCAAATCGGCATAGCCAAGGCTTGCAGCCTTTGAATTCAAGTCATCAGGGCAGCCAAAAAGACAATTAGCCTACAAAATATCATTAAAAAGGTAATTGGAACTGCATGTGTGATGCTCGGGTTTGCTGAAGGCAATCGAGGCAAGCATCCCACCCTTGCCTTGCCTTGCCTTCTGGTTGGTTCCAGCAATGCAGGCTTTGCTCTGGAATTATGGGCAGGGTGTCAAAGCGCTATTTGCAGTCAAGATATAAACATCTGTGCCTTGCTTAGCAAACGGGATGCAGCTAAATGCCTGCTTGGGGGGGGGGGTGTCTGTGTTCCTCAACCTGTTGTTCCCCAGCTGTGTTGGATTACAACTCTCCATCATCCCCATCCACCACCACCCATTGCTGTGCTGGCTGGGGGTGGTGGTGGTGGAGGAGGATAGAGGGTGGCTGCAACCAGCAGCATCTGGAAGACAACAGTCATCTGTAGATCAGAGGTGACAAAGGAACAGCTCCAGCACCCACACATTCTAAATTTTTAATGAAATACTTCGGTTTGCTCCAAGTCCCCTTGTGTCCTGTAGGGGTGGCAGTGGTGGTGGTTGCGTGTGACATTTTGGCCTCGTTTTGGCCTACCCTCAGTGGTTTTAGCAGAAGGGTTCCCAACCAATCAAAATTGCTGCCTATAATGTTTGGGGGAGATTTTTCAATCACATACAGAGTTTAAAAGGTAAATATTTTCCACGGGTGGTGCGGGAATGGATAAGGTCATTGGAGGCCAAGGGATGAAGCTGGCTGGCTCCTCACACTTCTGAAAGGCAACCTCCTTTAATTCACCAGGTACCTTCCATGTTATTACTGTGTTATTCTCTGTATTTAGGTTTCCAATAGGTTGGTTCCTAACATAGGGGTTGAAATACTACTGTAATCACGTGTGTATGGAACTGTGACCCCAACCAGTATTCTTCAACCTATTTCCCCCTTGTGCTGCTACATATTCCTGCACTTGTTTTATAGGTGGGCACATGTGCAAATGTGTGTTTTCCAATTCAAAGTTGCACAGCGTTGGATCTAATAATACAAGGCAATGCTGCATTGAGTGGTCAGTTAATGTTATGTAGTTGTCTGTGGTCATTAGCTATGTAGTCAGTACTTCGTTATAGAAGTACTGTATAACAGAATAATGAAACTGGAAGGGGCGTATAAGTCCAATGCAGTACTCAAGGCAGGTATCAGATCAAAGCAGACCTGACAAGATAGTTGTCTAATTTTTCTCTTAAGTGCCTTCAGCATGGGAGAGCAATGAGAGAGTCAAGATCTGTTCATATGAGTGATTGATTACTTTTCTACAATATGCTTTTTTTATCTATTCAGAATTAAAAGGAGTAAACTGAACTTTTATTCTTTCTCTTACCAGTGACTTGGGTTGATTGACTGTAAATACCAGTTGATGAGAACAGACAATGGTTTACTCTGGGAAGGCTTGAAGTTTATTCTGCTCTATAGGTCCCTTCACCTTTCCCCACTGTGTAGCAAGAGGATTCTATAGCCAAAAATATAACATTGTTGTCAACAAATCCAACTTCTACTGTTATGCTATGTGGGATTGCTGGGACTTTTAAATTTTTAACTTACAAACTATCCATACAGTAGTACTGCTTGCCCTAATGGACAGTATATAAATGAAATAAATAAAAAGAGGACAAGGGGTGCACAAAGCAAAAGTAAAGGTTCCCTCAGTCCAAGAGTCTGACTCTAGGGGCCAAGTCTCATCTAGGTCGGTAAGCCAAAGAGCCAGCATTTGTCCATAGACATACTTCCGTCACCATGTGGCTGGCATCACTAAGCACACAAGCACACGGAATACCATTTCCCATCAAAATGCAGTGGTACCCTGACTTAAGAGCAGCTGGACTTAAGAGAAATTTGACTTAAGAGAGGAAAACTGTTGCCATTTTTACTGCCGCCTTACGAATTTTAGATATGGTCTGCTCAACCTATAATTTTTTTATATTTTATTTTTTCAATTTTTTTTAGATAGGTACCCTGACTTAAGAGTAGTTCGACTTAAGAGCATGCATTCAGAACGGATTAAATTCGTAAGTTCAGATACCACTGTAGTCCCTTTTTACCTACTCACATTTTTACCTGCTTTCGAATTGCTCGTCTAGCAGGAGCTGGGACAAGAAGCAGGAGCTCATCCCGTCACTCTAGATTGAACTGCTAACCTTTTAATTGATATGACAAGCATAATGGCAGAGCAGTTTAATCCACAGATCACACAGGCCCCACTCTCAAAAGCAGTTGAGAGTGCCTTTCTTCTTAAGGCTCCCTGTCCTTCATAGCAGCCTCAACTTACCTCTTACTGATGGCCCTCTCCTGCTGTATTGCACTATGGCAGAATGACCTTCTACTAACACAGACCCATGTCATTCTCACCATGGGGGTGTGCGGGGGGTGAGGGAGTGACCTGTGCAAAGGCTCTTCCATTGACTGTGGGCTAGATCTCTCTTCTCATGCTTGCCCAACATTGCCATGTGTTACCCCCTAGGACTCTGGAGATAGCACATGAAGTTCATGGCTGTGCTTGGTAGAAGGGCACCTGCCGGTCTAAAAGGGTGCCATATGCTGAATAGCTCACAGTGGGAATTAGAAGCATGTGGCAGATTTGGGTGATGGAGACCTTCTGCAATCAAGACATATGCTTTCCACATGAGCTGAAGCCTTGCCTTATAGAATTCAAACAGGGTTGTCCAGTGTCATCTTCAAAGCAAATCCTTCATCCACTAGAAAGTTGCTCTTCATAGTAAAGGCAGAGAGTGGCAATAGATGGTAACATTCCTCTAGAATAAAAACAAACAAACATCTAGACTGCTTACCTTGGACCATGCTACCCAGCAAGGTCATGATGTACAGGAGTGTGAGTAGAAGGCTTCTATATCGTATATAAAATCCCAAATAGAATTGTAGTATCCCTGATAAAATTAAAACAAAATTTGTTTCCTAGCTGAAGAAGATAATGGGTATAATTCCAGGATCAACAGAATAGAGCCCCTGAGAGGCCATGACCAGGTACAGTCGCTCAAGAGAATAGAAAAAAAAAAACTCACCACAATGCAGAATTAAGACCACTGAGAAATAAAGTTTGGACTTTGTGAAATTTTCTTCTTCTTTTTTTTTCATTATGGTTATTTATTGTGCACCATTGCAGGGCTTTGTTTTGTTTTTAAAAGGTTCCTTGTACCTTACAATTCCAGAAAACATGTTATGTATAATCAATGAGCCATCCCCACTGACAGGGTATTTGATTAGTACATCTGTTTCTCTTCTCTGTATCTGTGTTATGTACATCTGTATTAAAATGTTCAAGATATTGCTGCAAGGACATAATGCCCCCCTTTACAATACTATATAGTATGCCATATGTTTTATGTTGCAATTAAATTGTCCACAGAATGTTTCCATCTCTAGCAAGAAACAGTCAATGGTATTTTATTAAAGTTAAATAAAGTTTGATTGTTAATAAAATTTGGATTATGTATGTAAAATGCAATGCTGCTCCAAGGCTCATTCTTTATTACCAAGTCTATGCCACCATTACTTTTAAAAGATTGTGTTACTTGCACTGTGAATTTATGAAAAATTGCATTTTAGGCTTCAGTTGATCACAGGCCAGTAAATCAAGGTGTTCTTTAAAACTTAATGAGCAAAATTTTGTTGTGTAACTTTGCCTTGACCACCAGAATTTACATGAATCAAAAGCTTCCAACCATCCTTTTAGGTTTCAAGGTTCCCCAGGATTCCCTTTTGTCACAAGGAAGTCTTTGGGGGCCTTGTGGAATGGGAGGGGAGGAGTCTTTAAAAGGTAAGTACCTTAATTGAAGTTTGCAACTATCCACCTGGCTGGTTGGTTGTGGTTAGGTTTATTAGGCCACCAGGTACTTCTTTAGTCTAAACCAGGCATGTCCAAACTTTTGCCCTCCAGATGTTTTGGACCACAACTCCCACAGTCCTTTGTCACTGGCAATCTAAGCTTAGAATTTTGGGAGTTGTGGTCTACCATTGGTCTATCTAGGATGCTGCCCCTCATCCAGGGAGCTTAAAGTGTAACATACAGAATTCTTCTCCATGATCTTTACAACAAGTATGTTAGACTGAAGGCTACTTCCTTCCAAGTAACTGAGGCTGTTTTGTAGCAGAGCAGTCTTAATTATCCCCAGAGCAATACATCTGAATTGCTCTCACATAGTCCAATGATGTCCAAATATGCAAAGCTAGACTAGGAACTCTTACTAGCAGCCAATGGATTATATCTGGGGTGGGAAAAGGGTTGCCTTCTAAATGTTGCCGGATTGCAACTACAATCAATTCAATTCAATTCAATTCACCTTTATTGGCATAAAATATATTTGCAAAAGTACAGATATACTTGGTGGATCAATATAATTAAAAAGGAGGCTATCTAAAATTACTCTTCGCTTAAAACAGGTCTGACCTGGGAGACGGAGTGTTTTTTCTGATAGACAAGTAATAAGTATTTAGCCACTGAATCTGTCAAGTGAGGATTTTTATCTGCCAAAAGACGTGTAGTAATAATCTCTGGTACTGGTGGTATTTTAGAAATGAAGGCTCCAAGAAGTTGTTGTCGGATGGTATGATGTGCCGGACAACTTATTATAACTTATAAGTTGTCCGGCACATCATACCAACTACAATCACCCACCAACAGTGAGAAGACTGGGAGGTTTATGCCAACAAATTTGAAGAGCTGCAAATTGCCCACCAGTGTTCTAAAGCCACAGCAGTGATTCCACTGCTGGGCTGAAGGACATCCTGATTTACTTGGGGGGTCACTTATTTAGAGGCTGCCTGTGCCCCACGTGTATTTGGGGCACAGACAGTGGACTTGTGGTCTACAAAATTTAAGAGATTATTGGTCATTGAGGTCCATTCCAATCAGGGTGGCATTCAATAATATGAACAAGAGAAGCAATATAAAGAGAAAGCTTCAAAACTCTTTCCAAGTTCTCCCATCTTGTAAATATACTTGCTGGACTGACCCGATCAATTTGTTGTATAGTATTCAGATGTCCTGAGATCTAATTATAACGTCATTAAAGATTTTGAATAGCATGACTTTTTATCCTAACTGTAATTCATTCATTCATTCATTCACAGGTAGGTTAGAACATCCTTTATTTATTTAGAGAGAGAAAACACTCTTCATTTCTCTAGATGCTATTTTCTTTTGTTGGACTTCCCCTTCCCTCTCTCCCACTTTCAAAATAATAGAGAAAACACAGAGCAGTTGGAGGCAGCAAATTAAAACAGATCACCCACAAGGACTAGCCAAGCTAACAGCAAGGAGACCTTGGGATATGATGACATGAAAATTGATCCGAGGCAGGAAATTGACTTGGTCAGATTGTAGAGGGAGCGTTGGCAACAAGAAACAGTATTGTGACCCAGCATATAAAACTATCTATCTCTTTCTCTTTCCCATGTCCCCACAAAACAGTCCATCTGTCAACTCTGGGGGAAAGAGGCTCTCTCTTTCTCTTTTAAAATGGAGCAGTTTTCTACTAGAAACCAGCCGCAAATGCACAGGTGGCACACATTCAAGTTTATGGCAAGCAAAAAAGGAAAGCACTGCACATTTCCTTTTGTTCTAGGTTGCATTATTTGATGTTGCATGGTTTTTGCAGATGATGTTGATAATTATCTCTGAATACCTGTGGATTACTTTTAAAGGCTTCTCATTCAGGTTACACCAACTTATGCTCACTGAGGTAAGTAACTCCCATTGACTTCTGAGGTAGATTTTCAAGGGGTACATATAGGAGTGTAGTGTGACACAAGTCAGCAAAGTCAGAAGACAGCAACACCTCTGTTAAAGGAAGACTAGGCATTCCCTTGCATGAAAGAAAGAAAGAAAGAAAGAGAAAAATTGAGTGGTGAAGAATAATTAGGAAGACTTGTGCACCTGGAAGGAAACCAACCAATTCAGAGACATGATATTAAATTAAATTAAATTAAATCATGAGGGCATTAATGAGGCAAAGAGCAAGAGAAAATAAGAACTGAAAGAAAATGAACATGGGTTTTAAAATTCATCTGGAGACAGATTAAAATTTCCTTGGCCTCTGGCCAATGGCAGGTTTAAATATGACATGAAAGTTAAGAAAACTATGTGATACTGTACATGAAACATATCAATCACAGAAAGTCTGTTTATGAGCATGACCTAAAGAAGAGAGAGAAAGCAATTTGCAATAAGTTATGTCTCAAAAATGAGCAAAGACACAATAATCAATATTGTAAGAGGCTACACATGATGCAAGAAATCCAGATTTAATTAAAAATCAACCATGGGTATATGGGGGTGAACATTAAAGGCCACGGACTCTAGGCAACCTTCTACCTAAATATTTAGAGTTCAAATGCATTCTTTGCCTTAATCCATGATGGTTTATTACTTGAACAAATTACATTATATTGTAAATATGTATGTACTTCAATTACTGCCATGAAAGGTTGATGGCATCAGGAAAGGAACACCTAATACAAGATGAATTGACTCTTTAAAGGAAGCCACAAGCTTGAATTTGCAAGAGCTGAGAAGGGCTGTGATGGACAGGACATTTTGGAGATTTCCTGTCCACCACTCATTCTCGTTCAACTCAAGAGCACAGCCTATAACAGTGGTGGCGAACCTTTGACATTCCAGATGTTTTGGACCACAACTCCCACAGTCCTTTATCGTTGGCAATCTAGGCTCAGAATTCTGGGAGTTGCAGTCCAAAATATCTGGAGTGCCAAAGGTTCGCCACCACTGCCCTAGAAGTAACACAACACAAACACTTCGTTATAGGAATACACCTCCCACTAAAGGAGGAATAAAGAGAACCGAGTACTGTTTTGTATCTAAAACTTTATTAGAGCAAATCCCAAGAACTGTAAAACAATAAGTAACAACAAACTTGTGTTAAGCATTAAACATTTTAGTTCTGAAAAGATATTTTCAACAATATGTTCCTAACATTTCTGCACAGCAGAAGCAAAAAAAGTTTTAGAGCTCAGGCGGCCATGTGCTCGTGATAATTTGGTTTGGGCACAATACTCTCTCCCCACCCAACCCCCGAAAACAGTCTGTAGTCACATGTTAAGTCAAAATGCAATCACAGGGGAAACGGGCAAGCTCCTTCATCTGCCACCATGCAGTTCATGAATACATATTTGAAATGCTGGTGGACACATTCTCTCTCTTGTTCTCTCTCTCTCTCTCTCTTTTCTTATTTATTTAACAAATGAGCCGAGTGCATGAACCATCACCATTAGTACCATAAATTATACAATTCAAAAAAAGCCGAAAAAGCTGTTATTTTTTTAATTTTTATTTCCGCAAGTGCAAATAACCAGTGTTTTACAAGGGAAGCAATCATCTTTATCAAAAGTTAGAAAATTAAAAGTCATTTCATAAAATAACGTCTCTTAAGAAGAGTCTCAAAAAATTAAGCCTCTGTTGCAAATGTGTTAGCAAAGCAATAAATACTTTACACTAGGATAGTATGCAACCCCTTGCTACCATTACTACACATCCTCCCCCACACTCTCAATTTTAGCAGTAAGGGCTAACTTGTGTAGATATTTAACAAAAATGAGTTGTCCAGGCTTCTCTGACCAGCTTATCAGGCTATGAAGGTGCATGTTCCTAGAAGACAGATCTAAAAAATTAAATGCTCATCCTAATGAACCTTCACCCAATTTTAATAAATCTAGAATTTAACCATAAACATGGAAATTTATTTTTTGGACTAGAGTTTGCAGACTCCCCACCCTGGGTGTGTGTGTGGTTAATGTGATTCTTAAAGAAGTAATTTATTGTACAGCAAATTATCCCCTTGTCTTCAATCTCTGATCCTAGAGATACTTTCATGAAAATCAATGGGATTAAAAACTTGGGAAAGGCATTGAGGATTGGAATGTAAGGCTGTCGCTTAAAATCACACACCCCTTTCTTAACCTAACAAATACTACAGCCAATCTGAGGAAATTAATCTGGAGAATTAGAAGATAGTCACTATTATCCATACAACCCCCCTTTAGCAAACAATACCCTTTCACCCTATAGTTGCTACTGTTATCATTAATTCCTGGTAGGAGTGTGTATGCACCACCACTGCGGCTACAGTAAGTGTGATGCAGGCAAAGGTAAATTGCACAACCAAAGGGGATGAACAGACCTTCTGCGTTCAGGAGGCAGCACTATCAGGGCTTAATTGGTATTAAAAAATACAATATTCATTCCTACAACTGCAGAATGGTTTAAACAGCCTGCAAAAGTAGACTGTGGATGATACCTTCTGCAAAAGCAGAAGACAAGTTATAAATATTCTGCAAACATTTACAAGGCTCAAAAGAAAGAATGTTTCTTTCCTTTTAACTCCAGGGGTATGAGAGCCAATAGAAGAGCCTTCAAGTACCTCTAGAGAAGTGGCATTCAACTTGTGGGTCCTCAGATGTTCCTGGACTGCAACTCCCAGAAACCCCTTCCAGCACAGTGAGTAGTGGAGGCTTCTGGGAGTTGCAGTCCATGGATATCCGGGGACGCACAGGTTGAGAACCACTGCTCTAGAGCACTTGGTCTGTCGGGTTGCCAAGGTTACAGCTGACCTCTGCCGTTGTGCTTTCCCCACCACTTGATGTGCACGGCCGTGCAGAAAGACTTTTTCACAGCACAGAGATAAACCTCAGCCCAAATCCTGTTCACATAACTTTAAAGGGGTGGAACATCATGATAAACACACAGCTAAAATCATTTAAAATTAATTAAATGTTTCCTGTCTCCTCCTTTTAGGTTTGGAAGATCTCTCCCCCCCCCCCCCGGGGAACTCTGAGAGCATCAGGACAGGGAGGTGGAGCCTTTAATCACCAACTGTCACCGCCTGATCCCCACTGGTGGGATAAGGACCGTGGGAGGTGATTTATAGCTGTTAAATCAACCAGCCTGCACCTTCTTAAGGCTTCTACTGAGCAAAAGGCAGGGGCAGGAAACCCCAGAACTAAAATAGGAAGCATTTAAATAATTTAAATTTTTGTTAATGATGTCATCTGAGGAGGTCATCAGTTTCTAGTGTGCAAAATTATGCAAACAGCATTTTGGCCAATATTGTCTCGTGCTAATGGTGTTAAAACAGCACAACTAAAGGGGGGCAAAGAAGATGGCAACCCTCTTTCCAGATCGTCTGTTTAAGGAAGTCCAACAAAGTACCTGAAAAACAGAGTACTTCATTGCCTAGTTTTTTTTGTTTTTTTTTGTTTTTGCATAACTCTCTTACATAAGGGTTGCATTAGGTTTTGAAATAGATGATCAGCAAAGGCTGATTACAAGTTTCTTGCACAATAAATTAGACATAAAGCTAAGCAGGTTACCTTAAAATGTCCATCTCTACTGCCTTTTTTGTTGGGAGGGGGGAGCAAAAATGTAGATTATAACAAACTTTTTTGGAGATTGGGGATCATAGCAAAATTTAGATAACTGCAAAATATTTCACACAAGGTAAAATAACTAATTCTGTACCTATACCTTTAAAGCAAACCAAAAGGGAGCTTTGCTGATCAGGCCAACTAATGGTGACTTCATGGTTCATATGATACTTGTAAACTTCAAAACACAAGCTAAATCAATACCAGTAGCCAGTAAGGCACTTTGTCATAGAGCACACAGCTGTACAGCTAGGAAACTGACAAGACATTTAATGCAATCAAGAGACAGTTATATATTCTATGACCATTTATACCCAAAAGGACATTTACAGACTTTCCTTGTTGAGAAATCTTAAAATTGTCTAGTTAGAAATCTGTTTATTTATCTAGAGCAAAATCTGCAACAGCAAAACCATTTCACATTTCTTTTTTTTTCTCTTAAAAAGCAGCCAATGTTTTAATACTCTTTCACTCCCAAACATTCAAGCCACAAGGTATTAAAGGCAAAATTAAAAAAAGAAGAAACATCTCAGTATAAAAAATGATCCCAGGGGTTTTGTTTTTGCCAGAATTTAAAAAATAATGTTACTACAAACTTTGATGGCTTCACATGTACAATAGCTTTGGTATAAAACATGCACAAATAAAAGCTGACAGTCAACAGTGTGTTGAAGAAACAATGCATTGAACCAAACATGATTGTGTGGTTATGACAGTGGGCATTTTCTATTGTCTCTTGGTTTGCATGTTCTGCTTGTTCAGAATCTTCAACAGAGATTTACTCATGTAATAAGGTCTTGCAGCAGAGCCATTGTGACTTTCTAAGTCTTCCACTAGGAGGAAGAATGGCAGAAAGCAAACCATCAAACCAATGCAATATGAAAGCAATACTGCCACCTGCTGGCCCTTTTGTGCACAACAGCAAAAGCCTCAGTAGTATATATTAAATAGATACTGGATGTTTTGGCATTTATTATAATGTAAACACCGGTGCAATAATATAATCAGCCCTTTCTCATTATATGGACCAGATGCTGCACCAGTTCAATCAAGAAGACATTTAACTTGTCATTGACTAGAATGAGTGCAGGATCGAAGCCTATTTAAAATGTATCATCTCATAATGAAATGACTTGTCCAGCACTTCTCTACAGCAAAGAAGTGCATTTTAATCAAGCTTTAGCTTTATGTTAAAGCACGTTATGCATAAAACTGACATTATAATAAACAGCAGGGTTTGGCCCAACAATCAAGGAACACATCAAATCCAAAAGTATTTGCATTTCAAAAATAATCTATTAAGCTAGTTTGTACATTTATTAATGTTCATTCATTTCTGAGAAAGATATTCAGGAATTTTGTTTACCAGATTTACACTCTGAAATAATTTAAGAGGAATGAAGGACTGCCAAATTCCAGTGCTATTGCTTTGCATTTTCACAGTTTTCTCAGTTGCTTAATTGACAAAATGGCTCTAAAACAGTGGTGGCGAACCTTCGACATTCCAGATGTTCTGGACCACAACTCCCAGAATTCCAAGCCCGTGTTGCCAATGACAAAGGACTGTGGGAGTTGTGGTCCAAAGCATCTGGAGTGCCAAAGGTTCGCCACCACTGCTCTAAAAGGTTTCCCCTGAAGGACATTTGCCAATGGCACTTGACACTGGAACTCAACGATTGTGCAAGTATGGGGGTCAAGGCACTGTCAACATAGTATCATGTCATATATATCGTGAGACCTAATGCTGGCATAATGGTTGACAGACTAAATATTAAGATCTTAATATGTCCAGGTGTTGATCCCAAAATGTGCAGGATTTCACCTGGAGACCAGGGCAAGGTTCAACTAACCCCGAAGACCTATGCACTCCATGTAACACCATTAATGTGAGCAGACGGACACACCCAGCTTTGCTCCTTCCCTTTCTGTGCAAGCACAGGGCTAAGATGGAAAAGCAGAGGTTCTTGTTTCCTTGTAAGCTACACAGGGAGCATGTATTGCAGTGTTAACAACACTGAATATATTCTATGTTTGAATGGCCATGGGTGCAAACCCATATCACAGGTATGGCTGGCTATTCATGCAACAGGCCTCTCTTCCTCCCCTCACCAAATCTGCCCTGAAGCACACACCCCCTTAATCTTCCACAGCCATTCTGGGCTCAAGCAAGGACTCAATGGAAACACACGATCAATTTTCATCCCGTCCATGGAATGTATATTTTATTGCCTTGACACTGACATCTGCAAGATATCTCCCGAATGTGTTGCTCCCCTTCATCTGCATAACAAGCTCCCCACCACCACCAGCAGCACTACTGAGGTGACTCAATTTGATGGCTCTTGTTCCACATCAGCTTCTTGGACCATCATCTGGTTGTAATGACTAATTATTTTTAACAGCAGGTGACTTGGAGACCAAGCGTTTTGGCCATCAGAGAAGAAGGAGGCTGGAGTAGCAATGGTTAGTGTCTATAACATATAAATTATCAATAGGCCTATCTTAACATTTATTTATTTATTTATTTATTTATTTATTTATTTATTTATTTATTTATTTATTTATTACCTTTCTAGTGGTTCATAGTAACAATTAAGCAAATAAGAATCAATAAAACAATACAAATAAACAACTGATAAAACAGGGATGTGTATATCATCCCTTTCACTAGATAGTAAGTTTTTATGTGCCCTGTTTCTCATCCTGTCTGAGTCTCTGTAATATTGTGAGTTAGATCTGGAGCCCCCAGTCCTTCTTCAAATATAAGGGCCTCTAATGTTTCCAAAAGCAGCAACACAGATTCAGAACAAGTAACCAGGGGTGGAAAGGAAGAGGTGGCTTTCACCCCTGCACCACCTTTACTGCTGTTCTTGGAATTCTTGGCCAAAAAGGGGGGGAAATACCCCCACCCCCACTTTCTCAAGCAATGAACAAACGTCTGGATCCCATCCTAGGACAGCATTCATCTGGTGAGAAAGTACATTTACTTCTAGAAATATGTGCTTAGTTCCCTGCACAGTCAATAATTTGTTTCAGACTTCAACTCTCCTGGGTTGTAACACTGATTTAAGCACCCCAATACAAAATGCATTCAACTGGAAATAAGCCTCACTTATCTCAAATAAATGACTTCCAGGCAAATAGACTTAAGGTTGCATAGAAGGCCAAAAAAAAACAAACAAACAAAAAAACACCACCCAAACCCAAATCCTTAGTTACTATTAATCCTTGTTCAGCACTAGTGCTTGGTTTGTCTTTTATTTTAGGGCCGGATCCCATATAAAACAGTTATTTTATGCCATGGAAATGAGGGGTTCATACAGTCATTCAAGGTGCCCCACAGGGTTAAGGAAGTTAAGGAACTCACAGTACTATTGAACTTAAAAACCAATATGACCATCTCAAAAACCTCTCACAACTGGGGGGGGGCGGAGAACAGCTGGAATTATCTACATAATTTTAAACAGAGGCCTGCAATTATTTTGAGGAGGGGGAAGGACTAGTACGTGTGAACAATCCTGCAGCCAATGGGAATCATTATTTCAGGGACTGTATTGTTTATTCCGTTTTGTTAGGAATTTGTTCCTCATTCAACTTCCAGTGCAAAGTGTTTGCCTGTAAGAATGTTGCCCTGTTTTGTTCTTAAGCCTTACAAAGGTCACTATTGAATGGGAAATTTCCACAGGTGGAAGGTGGAGGAATCGCCTCCCCTCTCTCTATACTTTCCCATCCTATAATCCTGGCCAGGAATTGTCCTAAAAACTTAGCCAGGAAAGCTGGGAAGCCCTCTGAATCAGACCTGGAGTTATTTGGAGGGTCTGCAGCAGGAAGAGGAAGGGTTCCTGAATGTTACTGAAGGGTGCTTATTTCACATGTAGCCCTTTCCCTTTGTGGAAAAATGCTGGTGAAATGGCACAGGCTTTTGCTTTCTGCATGCTTAAGCCAGCAGAATTCTGAATGTTTAAATAATAAAAAGTGGCTCTGGGTCCAGCTTGAGCATTGTGTTCTGTTGTATTATGTGGGCAAACTGCATTTTGATATTAGCTGCAGATAATAAGATGCAGTTCTCTTTTAAGTGCCCCAAATGAGGGCGGGCGCTCTCGAAGGATTTTCCTCCACAGAGCTGGGAGGCAGGGACATTAACAGGCCCCAAACAACATGAAACCAGTATTAGGTTTGCTTTGCACCTTTGAACAAAGATAAATCTCAAGTCTTTGCACAACACTGATCAAATCTTGCAGTTGTGCCATTGATTCATGAATAGATCAGATGGGGGGGAGAAAGGGGGCCCTTCCCTGGCCTAGATTCCCCACTCCATGGCCCCCCTTTCTTCTTAAAAGGTTTACAGTTAATAACATGCCTCTGTTACAAGCAATTTAAGCAACTGACAATCTTTCATTCTGTCTCCACTGGGTTGCATCGG
Source organism: Phrynocephalus versicolor (assembly GCA_023846285.1). Taxonomy (NCBI): domain Eukaryota; kingdom Metazoa; phylum Chordata; class Lepidosauria; order Squamata; family Agamidae; genus Phrynocephalus; species Phrynocephalus versicolor. The sequence continues at coordinate 32,593,880 of JAHTLZ010000129.1, read as the reverse complement.
TATGATACTAATCTCTTTATTCTTTGCTCATAATATTTGTAGTGACACTGGCAGAGTCATGAGTCCTTCTTCATCGGGAACCGTTAATATGTTTTAATCACAGTTGAAGTAGCTGTCAAAGCGCAAGTACAGTAAAAATACAGCCATAGCACCATAATTTACAAATTTAGGACCACCTGCTGGTTATCTGTAGTTTTGATCTCTTTATGGCTAATTAGGATACGCTGTAGTTCTTTCAAAAATTGCCTGAATATCCTTTACAAATATACACCTATAAAAAGGGTTATCAAAATGTCTGTCATTTCAAACAGCAAAATCTCAGGTTAAAAAAGTTATTAAAACACTAAGAGCTAAAGATTTAAAAAAAGCTTCTTATTTACACTTCTCCATAGGCACTCTATAAAAACTATGATGTAGCCTTTTTTCCACAGCTGTTAAAAAGACTTTCTTTTAAATGTCCATTTGCTCATTTTTAGATAGTACAAACACCAAATACTCAATAGCAAGAAGCATCATTTATGCGTTTTAAGGATTTTTAAAATCTGAATTATATGTTCCTTGCCTGATTTCCTCAACCCTTCTTAAAACCGGCATTCCCTCTTGTCAATTCCACCATATTTTAAACATCATCCCATTAACTTTTTAGGACTCAGTTCCTTCTTCCCCAGAATTCGGTGCAGACTAGCTGACATGTAGTAGGGTTTTGCAGTAGATCCATCGTTCCTTTCCAGGTCTTCACCTGAGTATGAAGCAGTCAAAGGGTGTCAAAGCAGCAAGCAGTCACGCAGACAAACAAAACCAAAACAAAGGAGAGAGATTGAGAAAGAGGAAAAAGAATCCACGTCAGACATACTTGTTATGACAGAGCTGAGCTTTAGGGTTGTGTCTTTGCAGGGTGCCAAAAGTACAAATGTCCATCCTTCCTGATCAATACAAGATAGGTCATTGCCAAGCTGCTATGGAGATAACATGGCGATCCACACTTCTGCACTTGAAACATTTTAAGAATACCTGCTGTTCTTATGTGCTGTCAAATTGTTCCCAACTTATGGAGACCCTAATAGGTTTTTTTAAGGTATGTAAGATGTTCAACATGTAGTTTACCATTGTCAGCCCTAGTCAGTTTACACGGCTGATCAGAAATTTGAACCTAGGTCTTCCACATTTTCATTTAGCACTCTATCTACCATTATTGGCTCTTCAAAGTAATCATCTAGTAGTGCCTAGTATTAAGGGTTACAAAACGGAAATTCTCAATTAAGTATTTAGCATCTTGAAAATCTGGGCAAGGCAGCGACTCTTGTGCAATTCTGAACACCCAGTATTCAAGCTAGCAGCATTATCCCTGCTTCAGTTTTTTTGTTATTTTTCCGTTTTTGCCACAAGAGGTCAGACTGTGCTGGTATCTGGAAGTGTTACTGAAAGAAATGAAAGATTCGATACACAAAGTTGGCCTTCCCACTATTGAGATATTTGGACTACAACCCCCATAAATCCTATCAAGTGCAGCTATGGGTTACACATGCTGAGAATTGTAGTCCAAAACATCTGGAGGGGACTCAGTTGGGAGAAGCTGCATTTAGGCTACATGGCCATGAATGAGATTCTTGCAAGGACAATAATTCCATTCATTTGAACAAGGGCTTGCATGGAAGATGTTATTAACAGCCTTTGCCCAGAAAGTGTAACTAGAGGAACATTACAATGAATAATGTCCATGCATTATTCCCACTGTAACAAATGTGATGGTCAGGAAATGAGAGGCCAAGATTAATTCAATTTGAGCTTGGAAGAAAAAAAAGATGGAATTTAAGACCCTGCATTTCCAGTTTAAGTTATTTTTAAATTTTAAAGAGTAAGATAGGGCTAAAATCTCCATCGTGGGCCTGTGAACTTCTAAGGCCACATACAGAGGGTTGTAATTACCAGGCCTCACCTTCCACCTGTACTAGTCACTATCAGTCCTTAAGGCAGAGGTATATCAGAAGGATCAACACAAGCTGTGCAATCTACAGGAGTCATTCCACCTAATTTTGTATCTTTACCAAGGAAATGAAGTGGCACACTATATTATATACCTTGTAAATATCTAATTTGGCCTTGTATGTGTGTACATCATATTTAACTGCAATCATAAATACAGTCAGCCCTGCATAGCCTGCACCTGCCTCAATCAATGGCCAGATCTGAATGAGAAACTTCACTTCAAAGAAGGAAGCTATTTCATTTTCTGTAATTCATTTCCATTCTGCAGAAATTCTCTTCTGTTAAATTCATAACCTGTTATGTATATGTTGTGCTCCACTTCTGGCCTTAAAACATAATGCAGAGTTACATTAATCTTTATTGGAAAGTTCTATTATTTATTAGATTATAATTATCAGGTGGGGCTTTCAGTAAATAAGTAATATTTACATTTTTGTTATTCAATCACTTCAATCACTAAAATATTTATTTCAACTTCTTATTTCATTCAATTATTATCACACAATAATGAAAATCATTGCAGGAAAACAAGGCAATTGTTTTTATTTGGAAGTGCCTTTGGAAGTGAAACAGCTGTCAAGAATGGGGTGGGCAGGTTATAGGTTTATAGGATCCGCTTGAGTTTTCATTGGAATCCTAAAGAAACGTTTTTGGACACAGGAGGTAGACAGAATGGCAGAACATTATGCCTCTGGCCACATGCCCAGTCAAGCAGTTTGTTTTCGGCATTAACAAATCCATGAACACAAATCTTGATTCTGATTCCTCCTTCAAGCTTTCAGGTGGAATCCCAAACAGGAAAATTGGCTGAGGCTGAAGCTAGGCTGTTGCTTAGGCTGGCTGAAGCAACCCTGAATCCAAATGTTAAAAATAGCAGCCAACACATTGGCCAAACTTTCTGGGAGCACAATGGCTATATTCCCCAGGGAACGTTTGGACAGGGCATCACTCTGCTCTCCTGCCTCACTCTAACTCTCCCCTCTCTTGCAGGGTCACAACTGTGTGTGTGTGTGTGTGTGTGTGCAGGGCATGTGTCCCAGGTGCTGTGCTGGGTGAGGGCACCAAAACTGACAAAATAGTATTTATACTTTGTACTATTCTGCCCTCCCCACTGTAAACAAACAAGTTTCACTAAATTGAACTGATTTGTTATCTCAGAAATAATCAAAGATTCAGAAAGCTTGGTTTATGAAAGATATTGACCAATACACAGCATGCTCTGTTGTTTCAAATACAATCTGTGAAAGGATGCAAAACATCCATGTGTGCTGTATAATCTAATGGACAAAGCATCATGGTGGATCTTAGCCCCAGCTTGCCAATATAAGCAAAAATGAGAGGAAAGGCCCTGGATCATCTTGAATCTTACTTCTAGACAGTGGTAATCAACCTTGGGGCCCCAGATGCTCATGGAGTAACTGCCAGAAGCCTTCATCACTCATTGTGCATTCTGAGAAGATTTCTAGGAACTGCACTCCAACAACATCTGAGGACCTGAGGTGAAGAACCACTGGTCTAGAATGCGACTACTGAGCATGTACAGTGGTGCCTCTACTTACGAGTGGCTTGACTTATGAGCAATTTGACCTAAGAGCGAAAAACCACTGGTGTTTTAACTGCTGCCTTACAAATTTTGCTCTACTTATTTTTTTATTTTTTTTAATTTTTCAATTTATTTATTTATTATTTTTATTTTTAAGATAGGACTCTTCTACTTAAGAGTTGCTCGATTTAAGAGCATGCATTCAGAAGGGATTAAACTCGTAAGCAGACGCACCACTATACTTGTTTCAGTGATGACAAGAGCCAATCGGCATGATCTCCATTGAGTTAAGTGTTGGCCCTTTCTATAAATTCTGATTCAGTCAATAAATACTGTGAATAGGTGCCAAGATTTTAATTCCCCGTCCTGTGCTTCAACCTTTCCCTCCACCCCCAGCAGACAATACATGGCAACTGGGACATTTGTTGGACCTTCCACAAGACCACTTTCACACACTCGAGCAGAATAAAAGAAATTGCCATGCACTAATAATAACTATAACAGGGAAGTTTCAGATATAGACATGAACAACTCATTAAAACTACCAGATGGTTGAAGCTTTTCCTGTGTGCATGTTGCCTAACTTGAGCCAGTGGGAGAGGGAAATCTAGTGGAAACCCATACTGGGGTGTGGGTGTGGATGTGTGAAAATTTAACTGTGTGCAAACAATGAAACGATAACTGGATTTCATAAAGGAGTTTTCAAATAATATTTCTCTGCATACCTTCAAAAGTATTATTGAATGCAAAAGGACCTGCATTAGATCAGATCAAGGGTCCATCTAGTTTAATATTCTCTTTACACAGTGGTCAACGGAGGGGAAACCAAAAGCAGGTCATGAGAGCAGCAGCAGTGGGCTGTTTCATTTCCCCAGCAAGTTGTATTCAGAGGCAAACTAAACACAATATATAGCCACCAAGACTGGTGAGAATGGAGAGGTTTCTTCTCCAAAACATTATTCTTCTATGGCCGTTAGATGCTTTATACCACTGTACGACCCTTGCTTATAGGAAATTCATTAACAAGGCAGGATTTGGAAATACCCCAGTACAAGTGACACTCTGTTTATTAAATAACATAATTAAATCTTCAATGTAATGAGTACCACATTTAAATAGCACTTCTAAGATGTTGCTTTTGGAAAAAAATGTATAGGATTCCTGGGCAATTTTTACGGTTTGAAATGTTGGGGCGGGTTACATGTTACAACTGATTACAAACAATAACTAATGAATTACTTTTTAAAAAAGTATTGCAAAAACTTGGTCTGGTTCAAGGGCCAAATACATGGTGTCCATTATGAATATATCATCTACTCCCATCTCCTTCAAGCTGGGTGTGGGTGGCTATTAAAACATTTAAACTAACCCAACATTGCTGTGGCTACTAGAGATGGGCACGAGACAAACAATTTTTCATTTCCGTTTTCGTTTTTTTCGTTTCGTTACGCAACAAAACGACACATGAATTTTGTCTCTAAAATGAAACGAAACGAACAGAAACACCGGAAATTTTGTCGTGCGTTTCGTTTCCGTTGCTGCAATATGAGTGAATTGCTTAAAATGCTAAAAAAATCACACAAAAAAATCAAAATTAATGGTAACAAAATGGTAATGGAACGAACGAAAATGAAAACGAATTGTTTGCAAAAGTTCGCAAAAAAATGGAAACGAACTGAAACGGACCCTCCAAACGACAAACAAAATGCCATTTTTTTATTCGTGCCCATCTCTAGTGGCTACTGATATGGCAAGGCTGTGTTATTAAGCATAGCAATCATCTTAGTGAAACGCCACTGGACAAGATCAAGCTGGGAAGCATCCAAGAGCAGCCTGTTAGTAATCACCATGGAACAGTTACTCCAAACAGACTGACTATTCCACTGAGGAACCGTTCCATTTCACTCGCGGAACTAATGAAGCCACATCTAATGTGAATGACCTTCATATCCTGTGCAAGAAAGATTAAATGCAGCAAATCGCAAGAGAAGGAGCAGCAAGGGTTCCCTACTACATATCTTATGAATTCTGATAGGAAGTGGAGCTGGTGGTTCTTTATCGTACTGGTATCCAAGGAGAAAGGGAAACAAAAGAGTGAATTACTTACAAAAGCAGAGGAAAAGTGTGTCAACACACATTGCATAGACACTGAAGAACCCATGTGCAACTAGGTAAGAGCCTATAATTACAGTCTGGAAAAAAAGTGAAAAATATGTACTAGTTATTATACCTTATCATATAGGCATTACATACAGTACCTTCCCCAATCAGGTAACTTCCAGAGGTGTTGAACTACAGCTCTTGTGATCTCTAACCAGGAATGATGGGCACTGTAGTCCAATACCACTAGATGGTGCTGAGTTGGAAAAGGCTAATATTTAGTATTATTTACTTTAAAATCAGAATACCCTCCCAAATCTCCCTAATGGGCTTTGTGAAATTTCTCTAGTGATAAAGAAGTCCATTCCCACCAGTATAACAGTATATCAACAGTAATATCTGCATCATCCTGACTACTTATCTCTTCTTTGAGTCAAACTGTACCACTTTAAAAATGAGGTAAATTACTTATTTTAAAACTGAAAATAAAGAAAACCACCCTCTCCTCTATACTGGCCTGGTGGCTCCTCAACAAGGGAATGCAGACATAGGTAGCAAGCTCTATAAGCAGCTGCAATTTGAACACACAAATGTATGGACTGTCCAGCATTAATGGGGAATGGATGCCAGTGAATTGGGTGTCCCTTTAATTTCAAAAGAGTGCCTCAGAATTAGTAATGATCACAAAACAAAACCACAAAGCAAAAAAAAATCAGGCCATTTCGTCATGAGTTTTAAGGTGTGCTGGGCTAATGTACTAGCCAGGAACAAAACAAAATGTTGAACTACTATCTGCACTGGTTTCTACATATAGACTTTAGGTGCAATGCCCTAGGCCAGACAGCCTTGAAAGGGTCAGTCAATTCCCTAGGTAATGCTGGGGTTGAACTAGAGAACCTTCATGTAAGATGGTCAGGTCAGGAAGCCAGCCACGCAGCTCTAAAGCCACTCTCTGGCAGGTCAGCTGATGGTTTCATTTTTGCAACATCCCGCATGAGAAGGCACTTGGTTAACTAAACCTCTTCCTATGATTGCCCTCTTTCTGTGCCCTCCCTACCTCATGATGAGCAACCCCCTTTCTCCAGTCCCTTCACATGAATCACTTATTTAAATTTCCTGAAGCCAGCTACTAAAGAGCTCTTTCCATGGAGGACCTGCTTCGGGAAGTATAACTCGGACATCCCAAATCCAGTATTCACCACCTTGGTGAGGGAAGAAAGAAGGGTCAGCTGAAGACTCATTGTGAGTTTGGTGTCTCAAACATGCAGTTCTACCACTCCTGGAAACCCCAAAATACACAGTTGGGTTCATTGGAAAGATCATGGAAGTTCATGATTTATAAATAGCAGTGAACCATTATGAACTGCAATTTTCCTATTTTAAGCACATCTCTAGACTAAACCCAACTCAGCCAAGAGGCATTGGGGGTTATTTATTTATTTATTTATTTATTTATTTATTTATTTATTTATTTA
>JAHTLZ010000129.1:32560899-32586766 GCA_023846285.1 Phrynocephalus versicolor | reverse complement strand
TTATTTATTTATTTATTTATTTATTTATTTATTTATTTATTTATTTATTTATTTAACATTTCCTTCCTTCCTTCCTTCCTTCCTTCCTTCCTTCCTGCCCATCTGGCTACAAAGCTACTCTGGGCAGTTTACAACAAACGATAATACACCAAACAGACAATTTTAGCGAAATAAAATAAAACTCCAAATTACAATGCACTAATGAAAATAAGAACAATAACAATTAAATAAAAGACAATGATTAAGGGGGTGGAATTTCCAGTCACTTCAGCCACTGCTGTTTTATTAAAAAAAAAAAAGAGGGCTGTGAAATGGTGGTAGGAGAGGCTTCATTGCTAAGGAATGCTGGCCTTAACTGGCTCAGTCCTGAGGGTTGGCAGTGGGTCTGCAACATTAAATTCTAAAAGTGTCAATAACCCCCTTACCAAGAGTGGGACCCAGTAATAATTCAGCGATGGTGCTTCTTGTGTGAGTACTGGTATCCTATGTGTGAAGAAAAAAAAGGCTAGGACACCTGCAAGAGGAAAGACAATTTGTTACACTTGATAGCATTTTCAAGATTTTTATCAACTCTGGTATTTTTAAAATAACTGTTAACTTGCACAAAGCACTTCTGAGCCTGAAAATGGAAGTTATAAACATGCCGGCTAAATGACTTATGCAACCAGATGCAGTGGTACCTTGTATAAAGGAATTAATTCGTTCCAAATGAAATTCTGATAAGCAAATTTTCCTTTATATAAATTTCCCATAGGAATGCATTGAAGACAGAGTAATCCCTACTCACAACCATTTTTATGTTGTACGGATTTGCCCCATAGGCAATTCTGCTAAGCAAATTTCCTCTATCTCCAGAATTATGTTGCACAGATTTTTTGTTATACAAACCGTTTGTTATACAAGGATCCACTGTATGTTTACACTTCTGCTATTCATTTGAACCTTTTATGTATTTTCAGCACAGAAAGTCTGACATGAACTGTTCGCCCTATTTATATTATGATAAAACTAGCCTTCAAAAACATTTATGTGAGACTTTCATGGAGCCAGTCAAACATATTACATTAATATCAATTATACAGTATTATGCTATGAATTTCACTATTTTCTGTTAAGGGGGGAAAAAATCATGGCCAGAATGCTCCTGGTGTCTGGCCAAGGTTTGTGCAATGTGTCACATCTGATTGCATGAGATCGATGAGATGTGGGGATGATACTTGATCACATGCCTGGTCATGTGTCCAACCGTTCAAACTCATATCCTCAAGAGTAATTCAGCTATTCCCATTTATTTGAGATGATAATTCATGATAACATTTTTGCTGAGTAGTAACAGAAATCCATGTAAATTAATCATCCTTGAGAATTTGTTCTTAAACACAAGGAAGAAATTAATCAGTTCTACTCTTTTGTTGTTTTGTTTTGTTTTGTTTCCTAGTTTAGCGGGGATCGTAGAACCACAAAAACACAAAGCTAAAAGAGACCCCAAGGGTCATTATTCAACCCCACCAAAAGCAGGAAACAGCAAAATCATCTCTGACAACAGGACACGCAATCTATCTTAAACGCACCCTGAAGGAGTCTACCACCTTCTAAGCTTGTTCACTGCACTGTTGAGCAGACCTTCCAGTGAGGATGTTCTTCTGGGTTGCATGTTCACATTTGTTGACTTGTAATTTAAATAATGATGTTGAACCACACTGGGCCCACATCTGGGCAGCTGAGAAAGGATTGTTGAGGAGTCTTTGGGAGTGGCCCAAGAAACGAATTTTTCGGGAACTCACATACTTGAAAAGTGAGACAGGCATGGGGACACGGAAATCTCCAGTTAATGCAACATTTTTTTCCTTTTTGAAATTTTGATAATTCGATCTAAGATGAATTCCACCATCAGCACTACAAAGCTGGAAGGGACCCTATGGATCATTGACTGTGGACCCTGCCAGGGAGGAACAGTGGGAAATAAACTCTCAACCTCTGGCTTCACAGTCAGATACTTAACTCCCTGAGTGATCCTGTGTGGCACAGGCGGTCATGATTTAAGTGTTCAGTCTGGCTTGAAGGTCTGTTACACATAGTCACAAGTCATTCATCAATGAATCCTCTCACTTGTTCTATGCTTAGGTTCATGCCAATAAAATCATCTAAATCATTGTTTATTTATCTGATTAATCAATGTCCCGGGAGACAGTGAGATAATGAGTTTTTCCTGTAATGATTTACATATGCAAAGCAGAGGTTACAAAAAAGGCAGCCAGCCTTAATTATACTGACACGTTGTAGAGACATCCCAGTAAAACCTGTCCCTTTAAATTATGCATTTACCACAATCAAGTTCAAAGTACTGAAAACAGAATCTGTTAACTTACCCACACCTCCAGCAACCAGAATTTTCCCCAGGAATAATAAGAAGTCTGTCACTTTATCCAGCACTGCAACTCTATGCAAGAGAGAGAAAGAACAGGCAGAAAAAAAGCTTTTCTCTGTGAAAAGAGGAGCAGTACATATTCTACATTTATTTTGAAGAACAACATATTTCAAAGAGTTACTGTCCTACAGCATCTCGCTTTAGGCAAATATTTGTTTCCAAAACTCCTAATCAGCCTCCTAATAAAAAATGAGATGTATGTTATTAGAAGAGACGGATAATGTCCCATAACTTTTTGACTGGTATCTAAATACCCCATGTTACTGTCATCTCAAAATTATGACATTTGTAAGGCACACATACTCATATTTGTGCAGTGGCAGCACAACAAACAGAACAATTAATGACAGGTGTCCTACAGATAATAGAACAAACAATCTCTTACCTCACCACATTTCTCATAAGCAGAAAGAAAGCTTCCCTTGCTGACGTGCAGAAGTTTTTACCATATATCGCAATCTAAAAAATATTAACAGCTGTTAACTGGTGGTGAAAGCTCAACATAAAATGAGCTTGCTTTGTGCACCAGCCCTATGTGTGTAATGTGAAGACACCAAGAAAACAAGAGATGCTAGTTGTTCTTTACCTTTGTCTAGGGATAAAAAAAATCTACCTCTACTTATCCTAAATGTGTTCGTAACAAAATTCTTCTTCCTGCCTATAATCACCCAGGCTTCTTACAGGTACATCTCCCAATAAGCTAAACTGTAAATGTCTGAAAAATTCACTTATCTGCAAAGGAGCCAAGACATGATAAAAACCTGGCTACTTGCAGGACCAAGATGACCTCTGAACAGTCAGTTTAATTCTGGGAATGTTAAGTGATACAGTAGTTTAGAATAAACAAATATTTGACTTCAAATATGGGTGGAATGTAAACAGATCTCCCCCACAAACATTCTTTCAGCAAAAACTTTCCCCCCCCTCATAAAGTCAACAAGGCAACTGAGCAACAAAGGCAAAGAGGATCGTTGTTTTTGCACAATTGTTCTACAAGTTTTTTTTAATCCTTCCCTTATAATGCATAATGCAGACATTGAATGAAAAAGCTTTTGGGTCTTTTGTTTTGATCCTCCTTTAATAAACAAGTTATGAAAAATGAGAAGATAATTTCAACTCATTCTGTACACAGTATTTTCCTTAACATTTTAACTTTGCATCTACAATGTTATGATATGCAGATACAAAAGAATGAACATGTTTAGTGGCATTGACTATCAGGAAAATGTCTATACAATTGTGGATTCAATCTCATTTGATCATATTGTATCATGATTACTCTGTTACATATCCTGATCACACAGGACAGAGGACAGATGATCATTTACAATGGCCAGAATCCTATTGTCAGTGTAAGTCAAACCATGTAACTTTTGGAGACAAATTGCCAGCAGTTACAAAGTCAACATAGATATTGCTTCTTAGGTTAGACTATTTGAATTCTGCCAGTAGTAGGATTGTGGCCAATGTGTTTGGTTTGGGATCAGACTTCTGTGTGGATCGGATTGCAGTCAGACACATACCCCACATTCCAAGTGACTACACTGAATAGAGGATTCTAGTGGTTCTAAAGAATAACTCTTCCAAGCTGTGCACCAAACTCACAAACTCCTACTGTGTAGTAAGAGTAAATCCTACCTATTATCAATTCTGATTACATTTAACCCAAGTGGCCACTTATGTGTGAACCTGGTTATTAGTTTGGAGACCAAGTGATCCACAAATAACGCACCATATTTTTTCATAAAAGCATTTTGTTTCTTTATAAATTCTCTCTCTCTCTCTCTCTCTCTTGTTTTAAAAGTCAGCACACTTGTCATCTTAGAAGGGTTCCCATTTTTAGTTCCAGGAACCAGTAAATTGATAGATTTACTGTTGCCTGTAGGAGATAAGCAGCGCTATCCACCATATGATCAGCCATGCTTGTTGAAATTTTCTAAAGACCAATTTTAACCATGTGAAAGCACTCATTTCTTTCCAAGCAAGAGTAAAGAAACTCATCAAAGATTTTACCCAAGAGCTTCAGAAAATAAATTAGAATTCAAAATAAGCTTTAGGGGGCTGTGTTCATTATTCTGGTAACTGTTCTTTAGCTATGATATAACAGCATGGTAGAAAGGAGAGAGAAAATACTTACCATGATGTAGGCATTTCTGTTGATAAACTTAAGGAATTTTTCCAAGCACCAAAAACAGCATTTGAGGCAGCAAAGAAGGAACTTTGCAAAGGCATTCTGTGAGCCTGCTCGCCCACCCGAAAAGGAAACATTTTTAAAGAATGGTTAGATGTTTAGATGGTATTTTTTTTACTCATCCTACTTACTTTATATGGATGGATTATGCTAATATATTATATATGCCAATATATTATGCTAGTTTGCTTGTATATTAGTCATATACCACATAAAGGAAATTGTATATTTTGGGTTACACTTTCCAGAACCCCACACACAGCATGGCTGTAGAATATAGAGTGCTAATACTTTTAAAAAAATAACTTTTCTCATCCCTGCTGCATATCATCAGAAAAATGAACCCCTGAATTTCTCCACTGGGCAGAACTTACAGTTCTGATGAAGCCAAGCTTACCACACCACACATCTGTTTCAGATTGTTTCACTTCCTTTCTAAACAAAAGGCACTTCTAAATACTTGTTTCAAACCATGCCTTGCCCCCAGTATATGGTTCCTAGGTGTGTGACAGAAAGGAACACCCGGGCTGGCCCCAGAGGGCCACTCATCTTGGACTCACACACATTGGTGGACTTCCTCAAACAGCAAGTAGCTTAAGTGCACAGAAGGCAGGACTGTGTCCGTGGGGGGAGTGGGGATCCAAGTGGGAGTTCAAAGATGAAGGAGCCTCACCTAGAGGGTGGTGCTGGAGAAGGGGCAGGAGCTGAGTTTATAGGGGGAGGATGAGGATGATGGGGCAGGTTCATGACCTTTGATGGACATGGAAGCCAAGAAAGGGGCAGAGGCTGCTGAGAAGCTCCCTCTTATTCTGTATTACTGCTGCTCCAAGATCTATGGATGGGCACACGAGTCAGCTTTGCCCCAGGTATAAGATGAGGTGAAGCAGCACTGAGTTCCCAGAATGGTGGTTCAGATGCCTGGCCTGGTGCCAACCCAACAGACCCATCACAACCAAGAATAGGTTCTGGCAGAAAAAGAGGCGCAACCAGCATCTGCATCAGTTCCTCTGGAAGCAGGACAAGCATTTTGCGGCTTTGAGAGTTCCATTGACCTGGCATTAACAGCCCTCCCTAAGGGACAATAGCTAGCTGTGGTCAGTGTTGTGAAGCCAATGCAAGCCCCTTCACAGAAACTCTGCAGGATCACCAAGTAGAACTGTGGCCCTACTGGGGGACAATGAACAATGGCGGTTGGCACAACTGGGGACAGTGGGGGCAACTAAACCCCCCCCATGCACTGCTGGGGTAAGAGGTACAAGGCACCCTGTTTTACTACCGTAATAAAGATGTGTTTCAGGAGTGATGAGAGTCTTGAGTCTACTGATCCTATGGTTATAGACACCTACCCAGGCACCCCTACCCTGGGTAGTCACAGTGTGTTTAATAACAAAGCATCTCTTAAATGGAAAGAGAAGACATGCAAAGTCGTGGCACTTACCCTTAAGTTTGTGATCCAGGTATTCCAGGATTACCCGAATTAGCTGGACTATTGCAAGAATTAAAGAGCCAAATGCTAGTGACCCTGTATGGTATCTGTGAGAAGAGGAAATGAACTATTCAATAAAAGGAACATTACTAGACACAAGGTGTAGTTTTGATAAAAGTGTGTAGCATAAGTGACAGCAACTCCTAAGTATAGAGGGGAATGAGCATGAAGATCTACAGGGATTGCAAAATGCAGCCTCCTCTATGGCTATTAAGCAACCTTTGTACTGATTTATTATGCACAGAAAGTATTTTGAAAATATTAATTTGAATTTATAGCTCCCTCCTATTACTCAAGCTAAGGGTAAGCTGCAATGCCACTTAAAATATCCAATATAAAGCAACAAAGTGAAGAGCTTAGTAACAGAGAGAATTTATAACATTGAGAAACTGGATAATTACCGTATTGCTCGTCCAAATGAAGCAAATAGTGGGCACGATGGAATATCAGCAGGTTTTCGGAAGGCCCAGTAGTAAGAGGCGAAGGCACCAGCAAGGGTACACTGACCCAGCGCAATGGCAAAATTTACCAACCAGAGAAAGACAAAGATATTGAATAGTTGAAAGACCAAGATGTATCTATGGTAAAAGCTTTCTCCTCCATAGAAAGCAAAGGTGCACTGGGCCCCTGGACAAAGCTTAGTCACGTTGGTTGTGTTGAAAGTCTGTAAAGTGACAAGAGAAAAGGAATATACAGTATATATAAATAAGGTTTTAATACAGTACAGATCTACGCTTAAAACCCATAAGATGAATTTCTGTTCTGCACATACACAAAAGACATAAGCTCTAGATTCAAATTGTTGCAAGTTAAAAAAGAAATCCCCTTACACATTATTTGTTGCATGCCAGGTCATGTGACCCAGTTTGCAGCATATAATTTCTAGGGAGTTTTTCCTTCCCTTGGACACACAGCAGGATTTGGGTCATTGTACAGTATGAATGGGCAGTTGATTCATCTGGTACACTCTTACATTGGAGTGGGCAATATATGGCCTTCTTTGTGTTGATGCTTTGACTGTAACTGCTATCCTCTGTCAGCTCTGGTTATGAAGACTAGCATGTGTAGCATCTGACGGACCACAAACTTGTCAATACAGTAGGACCCCAGTATCTGCTGGGGATTGGTTCCAAGCCTTCTCATGGATAATGAAAACCGTGGATAAGAGAGAATGCCAAAATGTCCCCAAAACTGCTGTTTTGTGATAGTACAGTGGACCCTTCTATAACAAACAGCTTATATAACATAACATTTGTACAACATAAAAAATTCCGGGGATAGGGGAAATTTGCTTAACATAATCGCCTATAGGGAGAATCTGTACAACATAAAAATGGGATCACTCCATTTTCAATGCATTCCTATGGGAATTTGTATAAAGCAAAATTTGCTTAACATAATTTCATTTGGAACGAATTAATTCCTTTATACAAGGTACCACTGTAACTTGCTTTACAGCTGCTGTTTTGCAACAGTAGCTTGCTTTACAGCTGCTGTTTGTGATGGTAGCCTGCTTTACGACTGTTATTTTATGACAGTAGCTTGCTTTACAGCTGCTGTTTGTGACAGTAGCTTGCTTTGCGGCTGCTGAATTATTTATTTTTTCCTCTGCCAACTGGGGATAACTGAATCAATGGATAATGAATCAGTGGATACGGGGGTCCTACGGTACTAGTTCTATATAATCTTAAAGACATGCAGCCATCTCTGACCATCCATGTTGGCCAATAGTTAGCCTGCTGCAAACAATGGTGGTTCTTCAGACCTTTTCTAGTAGTGCTAATTAAAGGACGAACAGTGCAATCCTATAAATGTCTACTCAGAGGTTAACCTACAGGCTTACTCCTAGGTAAGTGTGCACTCTTAAAAAATAATAATTGGAAGATATATATTTATTCATACTGTATTCTATTAGCAAGAATGGGGGATGTGTTGCTTTAAAACAGTGGTTCTTAATCTTGGCTCCCTGGATATTTTTGCATTACAGTTCCCAGAAATCCTGGCCAGTGCAGCTAGTGGTGATAGACTTTGGGGGTTTCAATCCAAAAACATATTATGACCCAAGGCTGGGTAGCACTACAGTAGGCTATTAATCAAATGCAAAAAATTACAAAGTATTTCACGAGAAAAATAAGAACATGCTTACCTCTGGATAACAGGTCAGATTTGCATATTTGCATAGGGTTTGATTAGCCATGACTTTGTATACAGGTTCCCCCGATGTAGCCAGGAAGCTTGATTTAATTCGGTTAAGTAGGAAACAGAATCACAGGTGCCTTTCCAGACCGAGAGCCGCAGTAAATGACATTTTGCACTACCCCAGATAATCAATCTAATGTCTGCCTTTTCTTCTGTAGCACATATGCTGCAGATACAACACTGTGGTCTTTATGTACTTTCTACAAGCCGATTTGTGGTGCCTCCAAACATTTCACCAGGAAAGTATAATACTGCCAATTCTTTTGTTTAATAATAATATCAGCCAAGGGGGCAACCTCGGAGAAGGCACAGAAGAGGGAACAGTATGATTTAATGACCTCATATATGGACACCAAGGAAAAGGTATTGAGCAAATATGAAAAAAAAAATGAAATAAGAATACCTTTCAAGTGGGTTGTTCAATGAGGAGGGGAAAAGCTACCAGCAATAATCTTTACAGGATGCTTTCATCTGAAAGCTTTTTATACATCTCAACAATTCAAAGGTAGGAATTTCTCTAAGGATTTCATGCAGTTACTTGCTACTGAAAAAGATGACCAGCTTTTGTCAGGCATGCAAACGGGACATTTTACAAAGACTAGGCAGTATAATTTAATGTACATATATCTCGCGAGCTATTCAGGCATCAGAGCTACAAAAAAGTGCTAGTATTTATATTTATTTATTTGATTTTTATACTGCACCATCTGACCAAGGGTTCACTCTGGGCGGTTTACAAAATGTTAGAGACCGTTGGGTAGTGGGCGGCATATAAGTTGTAAAAATAAATAAATAAGCAATACAAACCAATACAATTAAACAATATACAATGTAAACAAAT
The DNA here is from genome assembly GCA_023846285.1 of Phrynocephalus versicolor. Lineage (NCBI taxonomy): Eukaryota > Metazoa > Chordata > Lepidosauria > Squamata > Agamidae > Phrynocephalus > Phrynocephalus versicolor. Next base: position 32,577,621 of record JAHTLZ010000129.1, on the reverse strand, counting down.
ATAAGAATTTAGCCAATCAAACATAATGCTAGAACATGAGAAACATTCAAGCACAGTAAATTTTGTAGAATCACTCAGTGTGTACAGTTTCCATGAACTACAGAGAGTTCATACCTTGTCCCTGAAATGGGCAGAACCATTGGCCTCAAACTAGAGCAATGTAGCTTTAATCAACTTGAGCTGAGATAGTATAGCACAGGGTCCTTCCTTATTCAGAATGAATCTTCTTGTTGAAGGCAGTAAAACAGTGGTTCCCAACCTTGGATAACACAGATGTTCTTGGATGCAACTCCCAGAGGTTTCACCACTAACAGTGTTGCCCAACATTTCTAGGAGATGCAGTCTAAGAACACCCGAGTTACCCAATGTTGGGAACCACAGAAGTCGTCCGCTACCAGCCATTCTGATTCACTGATCAAGCACTGAACTGAAAATGACAAAAGGTCCTGCCCCTTACCTTATTTTGCACTCAGAGAAGGATACACAGCTGTCACTGCCCAGTAAGAAATGCAGACAGCGATAAGAATGAAGGTGATGATTGGATAGAACAATGTAGACATAATATAGCCTATAGCTCTTCAAAAAGAATAAAAAGGAGAGAAGTGTAAAGATACATATTAAAGCAACAGATATGAAAATGCAGCCTACACATTTATATGCTTCTTCAACTTTCAATAAATGTTTCCACCTATTATCTGATTGTATGACATGCCCCTTAAAAATCTTTCACGCTGTTTCCTAATTGTTCATTCTCTTGAATCTTTATTACTACTTCCCTTCCCAGCTTTCTGTTTTCTGTCTTAGGTTCTAATACAGTGGTCCCCCACCCGTTCCTGGTTCATATACTGCGGTCCTACTCTATTGCGGGACTGCAATACAGTACATGAAAAAAGCCCCCTGGGGTCAAGGGGAACGACCTGTTTCAGGCCTCCAGTATTTACCCAAGGATTGGTGCTGCCCCAAACGGGACTGTGAGGGTTTTCCTGGGCCTTCTGGAGGCCCCAAAATTGCTTCCCTGTGAACCGGAAGTCACTTCCAGTTCACAGAAAGTCATTTCTGAGGACTCCAAGGGCCTTTCTAGGCCCCAGAAGGCCCAGGAAGGCCCTCACAGACCCGTTTGGGGTAGCACCAGGCTGGGGGTAAGTAGAAGGGCCGCCAGCTAGGGCCCCCAGGCCTGACCTGACCTGCCTCTGCATATTGCAGATTTTCAATTATTGTGGGTTGGGTTGGGTCCCTAACCCCCGAGATAGGCGGGTGGGGTCACTGTACTTCAATTAATCTTTCCATCATAGTTCTTTAATAAACTTGTTTGTTTGCTTTTGCTTTTACATTATCATTCTTATGCATTTTGTTGGGAGTTGTTAATTTTTCTATGCTGGGTTAATCTGGTTTCAGCTCTAAACTTTCTACATTATTTTCTTGTTCCTTCTACAGTCACTACCTTGAAAAACACTACAGGTCCATTGCCCTTCCTACAGACATCCCACATACTGTAGAACTTGATATATCCCATTTTGAAGCTGAGACCACCAACCTAGTTCTTTGCTGCCTTAAGAAAACAGTGCTGTTCCTTGTACAACACTCAGTTCTTTTGGGGATGGTGGCAGTAGTAAAATGTGTTCATTTTTTGCTACTGAAGAAAAGAACTCTATGAGACATTTCCAAAGAACAATAGCAGAGCTTGAGTTTGAATTTAACAATATCAAACCTTCTATTCTTGAAATATTTTAGCCTCCCTGGAAGCAATGTAAGGGTTCCTTCAAAACTCAAGATTTTTTCAAAGACAGCTGACATGGCCAGAATAGATTTCTACCAGGCCTTCTGATTAATAGTACATTGGTTTCTTGCCTCTTGCACAACCAACTATTCAGTCTCTTGCTATTATATTTGTTCATTATTCTACTCTCTGTTCTTCTGCAGCACTATATTAGCTTGGGCCACATGGACCACTGTTCAACTTAAACCAGGATATGTTTCCTTCATGACCATTTAGTGAGACCAGAGGTTTCAGGTTCACATAAGTGCCATACAGGGATTGGTCCTGTACCTGGAAACTGCCAATGACGGGCAGTGAATCCAACCTATGAAATCTATTTTCTCATTCTACTCATGGCTATAAATGAGCAGTATGTGGTCTAGAATATCCATCATCAGAAAAATGAGGTATCAGTTATACTGTGGTCCCTATGTGCATGTTCTATGTAATTAATGAACACTATATATTTAGAGTCAGTTTCAACTCTGTCTTCAATGTTGTTCTTATCCTGCCTCCAACATCAACTTGCTCCTTGCCTTTTTCCTGTGGTAAGTACAACCTGCATATAGAGTAAAGGATGGGAAGCTAACTTTTTTGGGATCCCATAGCGACTGGCTGGGGCATTCTGGTCCAAAAAAGTATTTTTCACCCCCTCTCTGGTAGACAGTCATTTGCAACAAGACAGCAATGTCACAATGCTTTTGATGTTTTTCCCTATATAGAATAGCTTTTTACAAACACAATGTGTATTTATTTGATGAGAGAAATGCACTGGGTGCCTAATTTTCCTTCTCATTGCTTTGGATGATGCAAGGTTAAACTTTGGTTCCAGTTAAATATTAGTTCTACATGGGCAAATCATGATATGTGGTGGAAATCCCTTGAATACCTTTTAAGTCATTGAAGAAAAGTATCTGTCTATACTACTTAAGAAATAATTACCGCAAATGAGTGCTTTTCAGGAGATAATGATAGGCCTCTTGGTTGACAGTGAAGTCACAGACAGTTTATTCTAACAAACTGCTTGTTAACTGGGCTAGCAATAGATTGCAAGTACTTTATTGCTAATAAAAAAACAGCCAATTCATTGGGGGGGGGGAATAGTTAAAACTGAGCAGAGGGGACATAATTTACCTCTCAGTCATTAGCAACATATCTTTCAAGACCTTAACTATTGGGTACGGTCTGTTGCATTCAGAATTATTACATGCAGCATTTCTTTCCATGCATTCTGCATAAATATTGGGAATTATTGCCCTCAAGTGACCTTTGAATGCAGCTGCAGAACCGCAAGGTGTTATTACCTCCCACCAGGAAGTTTATGAAGTTTCAGGAGTGTTTCTGTTTGGCACACATTTTAATAAAAGCATCTTATTTTATGAAGTGTTTCTGCATTGTAATGAAAGGGAGTCTGCACACACACAGTACAGCCTAGAGCTGCAACTAGAAACTGCTAATTCCTCCTCTTTGTTACTTTAAGGAAAAGGGGTTAATACTCAAAACCGCTGGACTCCTCTATTCCATTAAAGCCACTGTATTTTGATACGAAGGTCTTGAGAGAAGAAGGCAGGATTAAGGGATGAATCAAGCACACTCCCACACTGTTCTGCTAAAGTTGCTACCTGTAATGTGTGTGTGACAATGAACTGAAGAAATCCATATTACAAGAGGTAGACATATAAGTCTGTGCAAGCATATCGGGCAAAAAACAAAAGAAAAATTAAAAACACCAAAATAAACCCTTCTTCCATATGGCCTCTGAAATTAGGTAATCTGTTTTTGTCATGTTTATTCTTTATTTTTATTTTGCTCCTGCCTATATGCTTTAGTTGCTCACTACCGTGCTTCCACTCCTATTTTCCTTTACAGCACTAGAGGGGGGGGGGGGAAGTGTGCGTACTTGGCGAGACAGTCCACCAAATTAATTGTAGAGGTAGCACTGCTGACCTGCTGTTAAAATTGAAATAATGTTACTTATGGAGGAGGGAAAGGCCAAAATCCTGCTGTGTATATTGAGTGGCAGTAGGGAAGTGATGTACCTCACAATGGCAAATTTCTGCTAATTAATGAATCCCTGATTGGATCCCTGACTGTGAAACTAAGCCCCCAACCCCACCCCGTGGAGCAAAAGAAGGAACTGAAGCAGGGACTTGTCGGTTACTAGCAGTTTGCCACTGCAAGTTATGCGACGGCGATGATGATGATGATGATGATTTGCCTTCCACCAGTGTAACTATGCAGTGGGGTTTTGGACAAAGTATCTTACGTGGAATACTAAATGTCTCTCCCATACACACCGCAGTACTCAGTACCATCAACATCCAAGGCTCCATTACTGTCCAGCCAGACACTTTCAGGAGGTGACACTGAGTTAAATATCTGCTGAGTCACCAATGCACTCCTTGACCAAGACTGTTAAAATAATTTGCAATTTGAAGTGTTCTCGTTAACCCATATCACATACTAAAAGGCTCACTACACGATTGCCTTTTACTGTAACTACAACCAATGCAACAAGTGGCAGCTGTTCTTTCAGTGAGGCAATCCTGAAGGAAAGCACGCCTGGCCCTCAGATTTTTAGCCATTTTCCAAACCAATGCTATTAACTGAATCCTCGATGGGGCATTTAATAATGTGGGGATTCATTTCATGTGATTCTTTATCACACGTGGGAACGAAACCAATCAAACTATGTAATGTTTCTGGCAGAGATGTCCCTTCATCTGGACTGGCTTTGCTAGAACACACTTAAGTATATACAGATAACCAACTCCAGGTTTCCTGTGTAGATCTAGGAAGATGAGGCAAGGCCATCTGGCCTGAAGCCATGCCACAAGTCAACCCTCAATCTGAATTCTTGCTTCTTCTATTCCTAAGCAAGCAACACAAGCACATGGTAGGACATGGCCCATAACTAACACTATCCATGTGGAGGGAAGGGAGAGTTATCAGCTATATTTTCCCCACCCACCCACTCAAAGGGATACATACAATGAAGCCATAAGCAGCAAAGGATGCAAGGGTGTGAAACTGCACATGCATGAAAACCTCAATGTTCATAGACCCCTCCCCCAATAAATTTACCTGCTACCTTCTTTCAAAAGTGCAATAGCAATCCGAATGCGATTTCTCAGAAATATTAACATCAGTATAATGACAACTTCCACTAGGCAAAGTAGGATCACTGCAAGGAAGAAAATTAACATGTATCAAAGGAGCTCAGTGCCTTTTTTTAATATCATGATTTCAGTGCTGTAGTGCATTACTCAAGGGTACTCTGCACATGCCCAAGAAACATTGTTTTGTGAATGCCTGGAAGATCACTTGCCATGAAGAATGTACCTCTTCCCATGAGTATATATCTGTGTGCATGATTTTGTGTGCATGAAGTTGATACTTTAGCAGTATTATGGAATAAAAGAGAATTTGCAAAGAACAAAACCATTTGTCTTAAAACAAAGCAATTAAATGCAGCACTTTGCTTAAATGTCATTTAGACATAATGTGTTCCATTTGAAGAAATGTCTCCTTACGTTTAGATGATCATTATTCAGTGGCTGCCTTTGCCGATATTTTAGTTTATAGTAACCGGAGAAGATAAATGGAATTGACGTTTTAAAAGAAATGGCTGATTGTGACCTCCATTATTCCAGTGCCACTCAAAAATAATTATGCAATAATCACGGGACTTATTGGAAACTAAAAGCAGCCTGAGATCAGAGTCAAGCTCAGTACCCGCTCAGAGAGAACCAGAGCTAGGAATGCAATCACACAACAAGTAGTTTTATGGATGCTTTCATAGACAATGGTTTATGTAGTCAGAAGGGCTGACAGACATACTAATATTCTGTGCATCCATTAACTTGTACCTAACCATTTGGAATTGCCATTAGATCTACTTTTTGTCACATTTGGGGAGCCTGGAAGGTGAAGAGGGTGCCTGGCTATCTAACCTCTGTCCTGAAAATGTGTCAGTCTACAATCAACGCCGGGCTGCATGATTAAGAGAGATTTGGTGAATTATTACATACCGCTCAGCCCAGTGTTATATGGAATGGAAGGCCACGTTTATTCAGACAGGAATCAGTTGGCTGCCTATTGTACAACTGATTGTATAATAGCTACATTTTCATATAGTTGTGGTCACTTCTGCAATTTCCACTCTGCATGTGGATAGCCTAACAGGACACTGGCCCACACCTTTCAATTTACCCTCTACTTCTAATGAAGCCAGACATTTTGGTTCCATCAGCCTTAATTCCTGAAAAACAGCCTTCTAATTTGTCTGCTCTATGCCCTAGAGAATGACACCGACTGATCTTTGCCTTGGATGACTTTACATAGAAACGGATGGATAGTGGCTTTTAAGCACAATCATTCACATACTCATCACTGAAAGTGCCTGATGGATCTGAGAACAATTTATGAGAGCAGAAAGTGCAAAAGCAGAAAATTGCATGACAGGCCCCATAATCATGTGGAAAATGTATTATGCAAATTGGTTCTTCACAACAACTTCCTAATTTTCTCTTGAAACCAACAGTCCCCAAGGACTCATGCTCATGTTTGAACTGGGAGTTGCATGATTCCAGAAATTTAATGAAGTTTCACGAAGCTATAATGTTCTCTAGATAAACAGATGGACGGATACACAGACAGGTTGATAGTTCAATATATAGACAGAGAGATAAATTTTAAATGTAGATTTAATCTTCCACCTGCAGGAAATGAACACCAGAGTTTCTTCATATTTAAGAGGTTGCCTGGCTTTGAACAGGCAAATAGCTCAAATTCAACTATGGTATGCAATTTCTGAAAAAAGGAATTTAATAATAATAATAATAATAATAATAATAATAATAATAATAATAATAATAATAATAATAATAATAATAATAATAATAATAAACTTTATTTCTATGCCGCCTATCTCCCTGAAGGTCAGGACTGTTCAAAGGTGACTCCCTCCACCGCCGAATCAACAACAATCTTTATGTATGATCACAAACACAACCAATAAAATAGAAAATACATATGTGTAGTTTTAAAAAGATAAAAGTCTAAAACCATTACAAAATTTCAAGATAGCTAGAACAGGTTAGGTCCACTGCCTAATCCAAGACCGTTGGAACAGACTGCAGCTATTTTTAATAGTAATAGCAGTCTGTGGTCCAAGCAAGGGAGGGAGCACTTCATGGCAAACTGGTAGAATGAAAGAAACCTGCTATTCAAATGACAGACTCCCTGTCCTTACTGATGAAGAAAATACAGTCCTCCAGTTATTGGAGGATGGCCCAAATCTTGAGCTTCAGCACTGCAATTCCACCCTTGCTTAATTTTCTCTTTGAGTTGTATGAAACATTACAAATTTTGTACCCAGAATTTGTACATGTCCAATTTTTCTGTTTGTTTTCTTAACTGAAAATTATTATTGGCCCCACGTGTTCATTTATGAGCATCACAAATATATAATCTATACTCCCCCCCCCAAAAAATAAAGATGTAAGTCTTTGATATTCTGTTTTTGCAATTTAGAATAAAAATATTATGGGGTAAAATTATTAAAGTTTCTGCGCCTTGTTTGTAACCCCGGACTTTCTCAAAATTGTCTTTTTGTGCAAAATGCAAGTTTGTTTGTTTTTTGCAAACACGCACAACTACTTCTTGCTAACACTGCTGCTAACAGAAAACTCCAGCCTTTTTGTTCTTGCACAGACACAAAAAATATCTCCTAGTAGTTAACACTTTTTTTCTGAATTGAGTCTTGATGCATCAGGACCTTCATCTTTGTTGATAAGGAAAAATAGTAAGTGCTCATTAAAATTAAATAAAATTAGTTTCCAGTCAGCAGCAGAAGTGTCCCAAAGATTAAGATAAGGACCTCATAATACAGCGCCTGCTCTTGTCATGAATTTAATCATGACCTGAGCAGAGGCTATCTGTATTTCGTAGCCACCATTTCAAGCCTCCAAAGAAAATTCAACCTTTACATGGATTAATACACACAGATTTCTCACAAAAATGCACTTACTAAATGCTAACCATGTTTGCCTCAGTTGCAGGTAAACTCTGAAGTCCGTCTGGAATCCAATATCATAAATAGTAAGATCAGAGCCTGGTATTCCATGAAGGCGATGATATTCCCAGTAGCAGTGCCAGATCCCTTTTTTGAAAAGAAATAATAGAATCAGACATTGGCATAAAAAGGAGTCATCGATATCACCTCTGCACTTAAAAAGCAAGAATCAATTTTGGATTTTCTCACAATATAATCAAGACCATGCCATGCTTCACGCAGACAGTAAGGCTGCTCAATCGACAATTATATTATGTCTTCTAATAGTTAAGACCTCTCCATTATCCCATGCTTGTAAAATATCTGCCCTTTCTTTCTTTCCTTCTTTTTAATTCCTCTTGTTTGGCTATTGATACTCTTCCAGATGGCTTTTTAGTTTTCCTTAATGCTCTCCATGTTTTATGCATTGTGCAGGGTTTGGATTTAAAACAGCTTTAGCATACAATACTATATATGTCTCTTCAAAAATCAATTCCATTCGGTTCAAAGGGGGTTAAAACCAGGTTAAGTCAGTACAGAGTGGAGGTCTGTAGCAAATGTATAAATTTCATTTTAATTTCTAATACTGGTAGAGAGAAAAAAATTAGATAGGCTTTTACTAAGGCTTACAAAATGAACAAACACCACATGCAAAAGCAATACCGAATGCTGTAGGGTTCTAGCTATTCTGACATAGGTACAACTGTTTCCCAGTTTTGGGGAGTGTGGTCACTTTTGCAAGCTCCAGAAATGTGTGGGATTGGCATAAATGATCATCTAAGTGCAGTTTTCCTGCATTTCTTCTTCTTACACAAAAAACTATGAATAGATGGAAAATCCTCCTTTTTGGATTATGCTTCCCAGAAGACCAAAGTCAGCATAACTGCTGCCCACAATGGCTAAATATTTTGTATATACATTTAGACTATCATGTCTGACAAAGCCCTTTGTTTTATTTAAGATTCTGTATGACTACATAAACCTTGTTTTATGTATGAACCTGTCAGGTTATAAAAACACAGGAACAAAACAGAAAATTGTTCTTTATAGACAAAATCTCCAACAAAAGTTACATCGTGATTTTAATCTTCGATGGGTATGTATATATATGTGTGTGTACACACACAGACACAGACACAGACACAGACACACACACACACACACACACACACACACACACACACACACACATGTAAAAATAAAACAAAAAGAGCTAGAACTATACAGTGGATAGGAAACCACAGTAACCCTTTGCATTCTTCTTGGTTTGTATGCCATGTTAATTGGCCAAATTTTATTTAACAAAGAAAAACGTAAACTCATCTTGTACCATGCCTGGGAAGTATGCTCCTTAGCTGAATAATGCCATATATTTTACCAGGGATGTTTCTGCAAGGCAGAGGGTACCAACACACAACTCCAAATTAACTGATTATTAATTCACTGGTAAGATGTAATTATCCCCATTCTCAAATGCCGTTATAATTTTTAGGTAGCACACATAGCCTTGTGTAACAAAGGATGTGTTTAGCATTTACCATATCCTATAATCCCAATCACACCGAAGATGAAAATCCAGAAGAGAACCCCTGCTATGAATCTCAGAAGTATTAGGAAGAGCAAGCTGACCACCATTGCAATGAACAGACCTCTGGAAAACAAAGAGACAGCAGTTTAATTGCATCAACAATCTCAACCACAACTCCTTCCCACCCACCCCGGGGCGCCACAATCCCCATTTGTTTTCCAAGCAACAAGTTTTTCCTTTGAGAAAAGTGTTCACTCTCATCCAGAGCTAAGACTCCTAAGTTAATACTCACAAAATTTGCAGAATAACAAAATATCCTATAACTGAAGGTTGTAGAACTATTGCATTTACAGATGGGATAGTCCAACAAAAAAGCAGAATCCGGGTTCAAAGTTAATGGACATTGTTAGATACAATGAATTAAAGCTTTATGCCTATAACAGGAAGGTGTTTTGTTCATACATGGCAGGTATGCACTCCTCTTATCCCAAATACATCACTCTGCAGTTCTATCCCCCATCCCTCCAGTTTTCTGGATTCCACAGTGGCAGAATGCCTACTGGCATCAAATAAACCATGCAAAATAACCTAACAAAACATGAGGGTGCATCACAAGATGGGAAAGATTTTTTTGAGGATGGGGTGGAGTGGGAATCCCTCAGCTAGCACAGTCTCTGGTTAAGTGACTGGCTTTGATGTTGTCATCAAAAAAGGTTAGGCAACTATTCCACATTATGGGGAAGATACATTTATACGATGAATGGAATTAAAGGGTGCATTCCCTCCTCCTTTTTTACCTTTTATACCACCACGGCATGAAAGGGACTTACATCAAAATCCAATGCCACGAACTGGCATAATCTTCAAAAATTTTCATCCCAACTGATCTTGCATCGAGAACATTATTGATGCCACTTCAAAAAACAAACCAGAAGCTTCAGTTTATGTGAAATAATATCTTTTACTTAAACCAAATAACTTAAGGGCTTACTATAATAACAACATAGAGGCTCCCTCATAAAACATTTTACAAATCATGGTTCTGTTCACTGCATTTTGTTTCCTAACAAAACAGAACATAAAATGCCATTGCTAGTAATAAAACTATATTACAATACTGCATCTCGGGTGGGATTTTTTGCCCCAAACAAGCATCAGTTGTATGTTAATTTCAATGGTGATTTAAGTGATTTATGCTGCAGTGGGACCTCTACAGAGAGACACACAATCACAACCACAGTGTTTATATCTATTAATCTCCCTTGGCAAAAAATTAAACAGTACACTGTAATACCTCATCAGCATTACTGCCAGATGCAGTACCTTCATGGCTACAAGGTGGAATATGGAAGTTTTCATTTATGCCTTTTATTAAGCACACCTGGTCATGTCACCTGAATTTGGCAAACAGCGGTTAGCAGTGTTTAATTTGCTAAACTGGTTCATCAAAACATGTGCATATGAAACTGTTATCTGTCAGACAAACTCTTTCCACAGAATTCCACCTGTATCACCTGCTCGTCTCCAGCTAGTAACCTGAGGGTCCCTATGTCGAAAGAGGCCTGAACATTGTCAACAAGGAATTGGGCAATTTTGGTAGCAGGGCCTTTGCTGTGGAAATAATTCCCACCAGAGATTTGACTGACTCCCACGTTATCTGTCTTTAAAAAATAAATAAATCTGAATACATGGCTTTATAGATCTGCCTTCCCTGAGCATTAATTATTCTTTTCATTACACAATCTTTTTATTCTTATGCTGTCTGCCGATCTTTGTTTTTGAATATGTGTTTACTATTTAAATGTAGATTTAGTCATGTGTATTCTTTAAAAATTTTATGTTGCTTTACCTTGTACAGTAGTACCTTGACTTATGAGCAGCTCTACTTACAAGCAATTTGACTTAAAGAGTGTTGATGTTTTAATTGCTGCCTTACAAATTTTAAATGTAGTCTGCTCTACTTACAATTTTTTTATTTTTTTCAATTTATTTATTTACTTATTTGCTTTTTTATATATGGCTGCTCTATTTACGAGTTGTTCGACTTAAGAGCATGCATTCAGAATGAATTAAACTCGTAAGCAGAGGTACTGTACCACTGTATATTGTTTCATTGGCATGGTATAGAAAGCCAATAAATAATAATAAAAATAATTAAACAATTAAAGCTATCCATGGCTAAATTCCTGATTTATGTAAGACGGTTAATCACACATGGAAGAGAAAGTGCTTGAACCCCATCTCTTAGCAGTATGGGGGGGGAGAGACAGGTGAACCCAGTCTTCAAGAGAACATAGGGGAAAGTGTTCATTTCAGTTCTATGATGAACATTTCTCCCCTGAGACTTCAACCGTTTTCATCTGATAGAAAAGCAATTCTCTCTGAGAAGAATCTCAAAAGATGAGACATGTGGAAGAGATTCTCCTGACTGAGGTTGTGTTTGCTTCACTCCGGGGATTTTGGGAGGTTGAGTGTGTCTGCAGAGCCTCTGCTGTCATCTCTGTAACAGCCCTCAGCCCTCAGCCACCCCGCTTCCCATACTTTCAGGGAAAGACGCCATAAGGTAAGTCCTTCTGCAAGACTTTTTTCTGATCAGGAAGCGCTGGCAGCAAAATGAGATGTGAGATGTATCACTATTTTCTGTGGCATGGGGGTTCGGGAACTGAAACAGCACATCTACCGCTCACAGTGAGCTCTACTAACTCTGGCATATTGTTGGAGAATTTCTTCTTCTTTTCCCCCCTGAGAAATTCAGTGAAATTCTTTTTTCCCTTTCCCAATTTTCCCTTCTCACAGACAGCAGAAAGCATTTACAAAGGTCATTTCTGCACAGCTGTAGTTCATTCAGGCTGTTTCCCCTGACTGCCCAGTGCTGGATTCAACATTCAGCACAATAAATACAGAGTATATGAACACGCCAGCATCCTCATGAGTCTGCATACTTAATCAAGGTTTAGAATTTTGTATCACCGGGTTACGAAATAACTCCGAGAAGGAGAGAATGGTGGGCCAAAACAGTCAACAACAACACCTCCTCCTATGTTTCTTTGTTCCAATATCAACTTCTAAAGCTTTCTTAAAATTAGAAGTGGAGGGAGGGAAATATCATTACTGAATCACATATGTTTGTGTACTATAAGATCTGTCTGTGAAACAAGTGACGTCAAAAGCATGAAAGGTGTCTCCTCTTTAATCTACAGATGAGACAATGCAATCAGCGCTCTAAAAAAACACTCCAACAATTTAAGAATACCAATGGTCATGTGACTAGCAGTTCAGGCAAAACAGAACAAACAAGCACACCGTACTTTGCAGCTTCCCTGAGATCAGTTACGTTCCTTGTTTTTCCTCTTCCATCCTTGAACGTAGTTTTATTAGCCACAGTTAGAACACCATTTTTAGTGGAGAAATCGGGAAAGCACCTCTTAAGAACTGTAGGGAGAAAGAAATATGCATAGTAGGCCTTGCTCTTAAACAATTCATCTTCAGTATTTGCATTTGATGTTCATTTCGATTGGTTTAAATGCTTCCCTCCAACTGATTTCTGATAGAAAGACTGAAAATGTTGTGGTGAATTAGCACTGCTTTCTCATCACTGAGAAAAACACTGGATGGAAGAAAAAAACATGCCTTGAAGCTATATGGCAAATATAATGTGTAGGTTATTAACTAATTGAGATATCTCATTTTGTAGAGTCAGATTTGTAATTAAGCTGATCTTCATTCTGTTAGATAACTTATACAACACACTGTTGGATCTTTGCTAATCCTCTTCCAGTTTCAACAGAACCCACACTTCCAGGTAAACATGTAGGCTTTTGCATTAATGGCCACCGCAGACCTGGTATCAAAAATATTTCGTTTTAATGTAGGCTGCTGTCACTGCTGTCATGGTTATCAGTGGTTTTAGCAATGCAAACAGCATCATCTGGAGAGTCTGGTAACACTGTGAACTTACTAATAACTAACCTCTTCCTCTGCTCCTTCACTAGCTATGTCCTGTGGGAAATCAAGTTTGTGAAGTAGTTATCTGCATAATTTATATTTATTTATTTATTTATATTTGTACTTATTAGCCGCCCAATTTTCCCTCAGGAACTCTGGGCGGTGTACAACAGATTGTGAAAAAACAACATGCCCAAAAAGAAATGTCCAGGTAGCCCTGAAATCTTTTTACAACCAGGTCACGTTAAACCTAACATGTCAGATATGCCAACAGACCAACAGCACACTGATTTTGTTGTTGCTGTTTAAAGTAAATGTGGAAGAATCATGCCCACTTTTGGCACTAACTTTAGAAACTTCATTTTCACAAGGCAGTACCATAGCCAGCGTCACTGTACCAAGTGTCACCTCACTAGGCTTCCCTTTATATATTCTGGGCCCTTCTTTCTAGGCTGTTTGCACCATCACATCTGGTGTATTATTTTCCTAAACTAACTGCCTAGTTTAGACTATATACCTGCTATTTTCCTGTTTTCTGTTTCGTCTTCCTTTATCTACATCTGGGCAGGTAATTTTGGACTGTTAGGCAGCAGAGCCAATGGTAGAAAGTTAGGGGACCTGCACTCCCCAAACATCTGGAGGGCCACAGTTGCTTTCTCCTGATCAGTCCATCTGAATCTGACTAAATATATACACGTCACATAAAATCTTACTTGGCTTCATCTCTTTTATTGCCAGTGCCTTTGTGTGCATTCAGAAGGGCAGTTTTAAAATGCAGTTGCAAAACATTTGAAAGATGTGATCAGTGAAGCCTTCCCACCTGCTGATGATTTTGCCTGAACTGATTCTTCACAAAATTCATAGAATCATGTAGCGTATTAGTCCTCAATTGCAGCCACTTTTTCCCCCTTTAAGAAGAGTTGTACACATTTGCTCGTCTATATTTTCTACCTCTCCTCCCTATACAGAGGTATCTTTTTTAGTCCCTAAAATTCAGTTAGAAGATGACACCAGCACACTCTTGCCTTCCTAATGATGATTGCTTTTGCTACAATTCTTTATTTGCAGAGACTCTTTGTTCGGGTTACCAGGCTTCAAATCACTGCCATCTAACAACCGAACACAAGAAATAAAAGAGAGGCAGAAAAGAAAGAAGAAATCCCATTGGCAATAAGCACTCTCATAAAACCTGGGTTGAAAAGGAACAGCAAAGAGAGTAGCTGAAATGAACGATGGATGAAGGAAGTACTGATTCTGATTCAATCTTGTTTCTTTCCTGGTGAAAGAAAGTAGCAATGGAAGAAGAAAACGCATTGTGAAATTGTCGATGGAGAAAAGAGCTCAACAAAAGCCAACACACTGGCCCAACTGCTGGTTTTGCTGGCCTGAGTTCCTTCTTCTGCCTCTATATTCCTAAAGAGAGGGATGTAATAAAGGAAAATGGACACCTCATTTTCACCCATGCTAAGCACCCTGGAACTGGAGATTTATTCATTAGTTGTCTACCTCGTTCACCCTGCCTGGCTACAAACATGTTAGAAGTTGCTTTGTTTTGTAAAGAACTCCTCGGTGCATACACCAAGCAACACAGAAACACACACTTTCATTAAAAACCAATAAACAGAAAAAAATCATATTAGAAATACAATTGATGAAAATGTTGGCCAGACATAATAGGGTGAAATTGACATGCTATGTATACAAGGCAATTTCTGTATCTTGCTAGGGCCAGAGTGTGACATAGGCAAGTATTATAAAGTCTAATGCTGCCCATCATTATTATGGGACTGTGTTTTATTCCAGGGCACTACAGCCTGGCATCTGCTCCTGTGTTATCTGGGGAAGAGCCCAGTAATATTTAATCATGTGAGGGGTTGTTGTGCATTAAAGATAAATAGTAAAATAGTTCCAAATAAGAAAGCGCTTTAAGAGACACATATGAATTCAGGCTTAGTTGGAGTGTGTGTGTGTGTGTGCGCGCGCGTGTGTGTGTGTCTGTGTCTCTGTGTGTGTCTCTGTGTGTCTGTGTCTGTGTGTCTGCGCGCACACGCTCTGTTCTGTTATCATCATCTTGTACTCAGAATGAATTCAGGACCTACCAAGAATGAGTGTGAACTAACTTTGCTAGTTTCTGGGCCTAAAAAGGCTATTTTTACTCGGTGAGAGTGGAGTAAGCTGCAGAAATACTTATATACTCACAAGGCCGACTTGGAACGATCATGGAAGGACAATCTTCATCACGCATAACTTGGGTCACAGACTAGAAATAAGAGAAGAAAATGGAAGCTTAAAAAACAACCCTCATCTAAGAAATGTTTCAAAATATTTCTTTTTAAAAACATTTCATTTGGGAAAAAAGATACATTTTAAAATACATCCCTGCATGAAATGATTTGATCGAGGCCTCAGTAGAGCACTTAAATGGGGAAAATGAGGGGCACCCAACTAACAATGAAAACAAAACAGCAGGCACCAAGAAATGGTTTTGAATAGAAAATGCTTCCGCAGGTGGCTTTGTCCTAATCTCAGATAGAAGAAAATTACCTTTTAACACAATTAGCATAATTAACTTCAGGTTGTAATCAGGACCCAGTAAGGAGTCTTCAGTCTGAGAAGAATGTATAGTAGGCTTTAATTTAAAAAACAACAACCCACCACAACTAAGTTGCTTCAAACTTGTGACGTTATTGCAAGGCTAATTAATTGATCTTCATGACTATCAAACATTCCTTTTCCCTATCATTGAAACAGGAATGTTCAGAATAACTCATAAAGCTGACCTTACACAAAAACAGAACCTCCTAATCCTTATGTAACTTGTGAGAGCAGCCCCTCTGTTCCATTCCATTCCCTGGCACTGAGTTTCCCCACAGAGCTCTGTTGAAAAGCTCATGATTCTCCCCCCTTCTCCCTCTCCACCACTGCTCAAAATGTACTTCTCCCCACCCCCAGAACAATTTAACATGAAGAGAAGAGCAGCACCAGCCAGGCTCTACTAATTGCCACTTTCCCAAAAAAATCAATATCCCATAACTAGGTGATCTGGAGAAATCAAGGCAGCACACGTTTGGAGGCTTTACCAACATTCTCTTTTGTGATATGCTCCATCATCGGGGGTGGGGAGTGGTGGGGAAGAGGCGGACTCATCCTAAAGGTATCTAGTAAGCAGAGGCAGTGGGGGAGGCAGACGTATTATGGAGAAAGGCTTGCAACGTGACCAAGCAATGCTGTGAGGATAAATGTGAAATGACCACTAAGGGGTGGGAGTAAGAAAGGGAAGAGAAGAATAGGTCATGAACAGATGACAAAGACCAAGCTAGAGGCAAACAGGGCAAGAATGACAGAAATGGTTGGGAGGAATCTTGATAAGGAAGTATCTATCATCTGTGTGTCTTTCTTTCTTTCTTTCTTTCTTTCTTTCTTTCTTTCTTTCTTTCT
>JAHTLZ010000129.1:32496505-32560889 GCA_023846285.1 Phrynocephalus versicolor | reverse complement strand
TTCTTTCTTTCTTTCTTTCTTTCTTTCTTTCTTTCTTTCTTTCTTTCCTTTCTTTCTTTCTTTCTTTCTTTCTTTCTTTCTTTCTTTCTTTCTATTTGTACTGCCTTTATATTTGTACTCAGTTTTCATTATTTACTCATTACAGTACTCCCCCATTTATCACGGGAATTAGGTGCCTAACTCACCCGCGATCAAGGAAAATCTGTGAAATGCCGATGCCTCAGCAAACTAACCTTGGGCTGTTTCTGTTGGTGTGTACTTCCAAGGAGTGGCTTTAACTCCCTCCTGACACTCCAGAAAACTGACCTTGAGCTGCTCCTTCTGGCCTGCATTTCCAAAGAGAGGATCTTAGCCCCCTCCTGACACCTCAGCAAACCGGTCTGGGGCTGCTGCTGCTACTGAGCAGGGGAGCGATTAAACGCTTCCCTGAATAATTACAAATTATTTTCTCCTGGGGACCCCCCTTTGGAGTTTAATAACTCAGCCCCCTAAACCCCAAACCTCTCCAAATTTGAGGGGTGTAAAGGAAAGCGTCCAAAAAAGCTATCTACCAAACTTGGTTCCTTGAGGATGAATCGTTTCATATCTAGAGGGGAAATTGTGTTTTATTTTGTTTCATAACAAAATGAGTCCTCTCATTTTTTAAATGAAACAATTTGTTATGTAATGAAACAGCATTTTGTTTTTCATTTCATGGCCATCTCTACTGCCAACCAGAGTTTCTCTCCAAATGCACCTAAGGCCATAAAAATCTTGGGGTGTGTTGGCCGGGTAATCTCAAACCTATGTCCTGAACAAATTGCCAGATCAGGGCCATGGAATCTAGATTACACTTTCTAGGATTTTCATATAGGGCTATGCTCACTGTAATGCCCAACAATATAACTGTGGATTTTTGTTCCTCTCTCACAATTTGCCCATTTATAAAAATTTTCTCCGCACTCAAACTAATGGGTGTGTGTGTGTGTGGGGGCGGAATCTACCAGCTTTAGGTATGCTATATTTTCCAGAACAGGTCAGAGAAATGAGGCTGATCTAAGGCCACTCCAGACTTGCTTTGCATTCAGTCTCACTGCCTGCAAAAAAACCAATGGGTGATGGAGCTTTCCTGCTTTTGGTGGTGGACTTCATTTCCATCTCTGAAGAGAAAGATCCACAGGAGGCAAAAACACCTCACCTGTCATCCCCTGGAGCATAGGCTTCCTGAAAATATATTTTATAATCGTGTTAATTATCAGCTATTCTAATAAAGAAAACCTGTACCCCCATTCTTGGGTATATTACAGTTAATATAATATGTCCTAGACTCGCTTTGTTGTATCCGCGGGGGGGGGGGGGGAGAGAAACAAAGAAAGAAGGAATGTGCTTGTTTTGAGTAGATAAAAGGTAATACATAGACCATAACATCACTTGATGCTCACCTTCCGTGGCTTATTAAAGCCAGGTTTGCAAAACTGTCTGTAGTATTCCCAATAATTCCTGTAGGAAGATTGCATTTCTATGTAGGTTGCAAACCTGTCTGGGCACTTTGAGACACAAAGCTTTAAGAGAAGAAAAATACACATTGATCGAAGTAGCACTGGAAGATAAGAATGTTGTATTATCAAAACAGCAAGGGAAGAAAAAACACATTGAAGTACTTCATTTTGTCCGTCTGCCTGCTTATGGCAGCACTTACAAGTAAATGCAGTAATTTTGCATTCTTTCCCCCACCCTTCACAATTGCTAGTTTAGTAAGTGAGGAAGGGCAGTTTGCATCTTCCTAAATGTTTCTGCCTGTTAGAAATGTTTGTTATTAGGTTTTAATAAAGCTCCCAGACCAAGACTTGTTTTTCAAGGTAATTGTCTTACTCCTAACTATATATGGAAGGCAATTCAACGAATACCAATGGTGTAAAAAGCTTGAATAACACCCAGATTCATATTATACAAATGCTGGTCAATAAGGGTTGTGATAGCTAAAATGTTTTTGCCCAGTTATAAAGTAAGGTGAAGTTTCAACAGCTCAGTCAAAATCAAAAGCAAATTTGCATTCCTCTAAGAGTGTCCACAAACAAAGGTTAAGGCATTAATTCTGGCCCTAACTTTCTGAAAGTATTGCATGTAGAAATCATTTCACGTAGAGTGCTTGGATTTGTATTCTGATCTCATGATCTGTTATAGCAAGAGATGAATATTTGAAGAGCATGGACCAAAATTTAGATTTTTAAGGATAAATCAAGGGTTATGTAACATCTAGGAATTGCATGTCTGTCCTCTTTTGAACTGATTCAGTCTTCACCTTTGCAGTATAAATCCAGCATCTGGGGACATTAAATAATCTATGTGACATAACTATATATTTTTTGTTTCTCGGAGTTTTAAAAATGTTTGCTTATGTATAGTTCATTTGTAAAATTATATTATTTGAAACCATGCATATCAATGCAATTTGGTTACAGAGTAATCTTGAATTTCAAATCATGTGGGCTGAATAGTAATTAGGACTTTGTGACTATTTTTGTAATCTTAAAATAATAGTCATAGGCTTAGAAACTCAGGAATGACAGACGAGGTTCCATTTCAAGCAGCAGCTCTTCCTCCATTCTAGAAAAAACATACTCTAGACATGGAACACACACACACACACACACACACACACACACACACACACACACACACACACACCAGAAATTGTACCCAAGAAGGTAGAAGAAAGTGTTTGTCAGAAAGGAAGCAATCTATAATACAGAACTCTTAACATTGGACAGTAGTAATCTGCAAAGCTGTAATATCATTAACACATTCCTTAGAACTACAGTTAATAATTGTTTAAAACATCTGGAAATTATTTTCTTCAAGCAAAGCCCTTTCACTCTAATAAGGCAAACTCATATCCACCACCCAGGAAGTAGTCAACCCAGAAGGTAGTAGAAGTAAGATGAAGCAAAGGGAAACAGCAGCAGCAGAGATCATTAATCAGGGCTGCTCATTTCTATGGACAAACCAGTACAATGGCTAGCAGTTAAATGGAGCCCCATATGTTTCAAAAAATACCTTGTGCTGTTGAAGAAACAAAAATCTTTGGAAAGGATTCAAATTATTCCCCCCTCCCCCGAGATAAGCAACAATATTGCCCAAACTGATGCACAGCTTGATTATTGACAGTGATTTTGACTGCCTCCATATTATCTTCTCCCTTTCCTCAACAAATTATTGTCAACAGTTTTTAAAGTTGTCTTCAAAATAGACAAGTCACTCCTGTTCATTTATGTTGCACTGTCTTAGGTACTTTTTCTGAGAACAAGTACATACACAGACAGATCCACACTTATACAGCGCTTAGCTTGTATACTGGTATTTATTTCCATACCACACCATACAAAAAACAAATGATACTTTTAAAATTGTTCATCTTAGAAATAGGTATGCCAGGATATAATCTACACATTCTGATTCCGTATTACATACCTGTGTTGTAGGGCACTGTAGGTTTATTAGCACTATAGGGCTGGCACATTTCAGAATATTGAAATAAAACAAAATTGTCTTGTTCCTACAAATAAATGGATATAAAACTATAACTCTCGTTCTATGCTTATTTACAGCAATAATTTACAACAATTAATATGCATGAATATGCAATGTACACATCTACATTTCATTAAGAAACCACTGGAAATAAAATTCAGAGTATTCAGTAAAAGTAAGGAAATTTGCTTTAGCTCATACAGAAGAGATTTTGTATTATCTGTAAACAGATAGCATCAAATGATCTATATATCATGCTAAATATCTCTTAGATCTCACAGGTTAAGACTTTTTCACGTATCCCAGTGGTATGTCTACTGTACAGTATAACACATGAAGTTGTTTTTTTTTTTAAAAAAAATGCATTACAAAGAATTTTGTAGTTTTTGTCAATCATAAGGTGGCACTAAAAAAATAATCAAGGATCTACTTGCCTCTGTAAACCTATGGAACAGTGAAGTCCCCAGAAATTTTCAATCATAAGTGCAAGCGTGGGAAGAACACCATTGCGATGACAAAAGGTTTGAGAGGCTGTCCCTCAGAGCTAACCCATTCATATTTTATTATCTTACTGAATAAGCAGCAACTACAGCCTCCCAAATATATGGAGAAAGGAGCCTATTTATACATTTCCCCATGCTAAACAGCAAAGTAAACACTGATCAAAATCCTGTTGTGTAGTTACACAAAAGGCACAATTCTTAGCTATGAACTGTCAGAAGTGAAGTAAACTCTGTGGGCATTACTTGTTGCATGATGAGTCATGCAACTCAACATGCAGTCTTCTTCACTGGATTCTAACCAATCCAGATCTGTCGTCAATGCAGAATTCCCTCTTTTCCCCTCCTGAACAGTCTGACTGAAGGTAACAAACGTCTTCTTGACACTATTTAATCAAACATTTAATGAGCAATGCAATGGACAAGAAGCAAAGGACAATAAAAGAGGGAACGCTAAGGAGTCCAAACCTTTCTTTTCCCTCTGTGGACCTCTATGGACAAGTATATCTATTGGTATTTGGATCACTGTTGGTATGGCTTGGATCAAACCACATGTGTTTCCACCTAGAGACTGATGCACCCTGGCCCTTTAATAGCCATCCCACTCCTTTCTGGTATAGGTCTGGGGGGTTGGGGGCAGCTTCTTTGTTTGCTTTTCCCTTGGCATGCTTCAGCATTCTCTCATTTAACCCATTGGTAACCCTACAGATGGCTATTTTGCAGCTAAATTGAACTGTGGGTGACATTATCAGAGGTGACAACCCTGAGACATAATAGGTGTGCCATTACCTTAAAAGAGAGGATAAAGAACTCCTTTATTTTCATCTTTTCACCCCAAAAGAAAATTCTTAAGTAACACAGTGGAATTCTAGTACTATGCTAGGCTAATGCGTTGTTCTTTCAATACAGTGGTACCTTATATAAAGGAATTATTTCGTTCCCAATGAAATTCTGTTAAACAAAATTTCCTTTATATAAATTTCCCATAGGAATGCATTGAAAACAGTAATCCCTAATTGCGACCATTTTTATGTTGTATGGATTTGTCCTATATGCAATTCTGTTAAGCAAATTTCCCCTATCTTCGGAATTTTTTATGTTGTACAGATTTTATGTTGTACAAACTGTTATATCACTTACTTTTTTTAACAACAAAAAAGGAAAGTCACTTCAGCCCCCTGAATGATGACCAAGATAAAGGTAAGGAAATGGGGCTATTTGCATTCCACGAACCTTGACCCCACAAGATAGCACCTCCCAAACAGCGCCCTGGTAGAGGAGAAGGGTGGGGAAAAGGAGGGTGTCCTCCCTTCTATCTCCCCAAAGACTTGTGTGTACCCTTCTCACCGGGGAATAAACATGTTCAATGTGAATGAAAAGATCACCAGACAACTCCAAATTTCCCAGTCTGGATAGGCCCTGTTTTATTAATATGAAGCATTTAAGTTTAAGAGACGTTTTGGTAGGGAATCATCAAAAGAATCTGGAAAACAAAGTTTTTCCTTATTTGGGTTTTAAAAAGTATCCCTATTGCTCATATTTTCGGTACTGCAAATATGCTGAATGGAATGAAACACAAAAAGAAATTATTGTTTAATTAACATAAGAAAAGAGAAAACTATAAGTATGGGTTTGTGTCCTTGTCTGTTTTAACAGAATTTGGAAACATGGATGGCTAAAATGCTACACTTGGACCCTCATTGGCTACAAATGAAAAATGCCCCATATTCACTGCCTCTTACCAGAACAAGGGGCTCTTCTTTCTTTTTATCCATCCACCATGAAGAACATTTTTGAAGAAAGGCAGGATAAGAGATAAATAAATAAAAATGTAGCCAGGGCTTCTGTAATATCCACTGAGACCATGAAATGATCTACTTTAATAAAACACATTCTACTTTAGTAAAACACATCAGTCCAGTCTGGAATTGAAGTTTCTGCTGGTTTCTGACTGGGAAAACATATTTATTATTCAAAATAGTAAATACTAGTCATATAGATTTATTTATTTATTTATTTAGAATATTTTTACCCCACCTTTCTCCCAGTTTGTATTTCATGCTGGCTGTATATTTGTCTGAATGCATCACAAATTTAAGGCTTACAAGGAGATTAACCAAGAGATGCATTACAGTCTTCCCTAGAGGAATTCTGGTGGTAACACAAAATGCAATTAATTCTTCGTTATTGTGGCTCAATCCCTGTTTCCTCAAGACCTATGGATGCTAGAAAGTCTCAAATGTGCTAAAATATTTACTTGTAATATTTGCTGAAACCACTGGAACATTTATTTACATTTTATTGCTGTACGCCAAGGCAACCCAAATAGCAATAACACAAAGATTATTATCCATTTCCAAATTTAATTTCCCTCAAGGCTTGAATTAAGCCAGATTCAGGGCTTGACATCCATAACTCTGCAATTCATGTATGCTTTGGGTTCGGGAGCGGTTTACCAGAAATATTTCATTGTTGCCTCTCACCTAATTTGAAAATTCCATTTTCGCCAGTGCCTATTATCATGATTTTATGTTTGCATTTATTGAATTAATTAATCATGCAAATCAGTTTTGAAATCATAGTGTTTGTTAAAGTCTATAAATTCCTCCTTAAATGCCTATTGCCTAGTGATAATAAATGAATATGTTTCACTGAACATAAAGCATCCTACTTTTGAGTAAACTGCTACAGGATTATACCACCTCTCTCTCTCTCTCTCTCTCTCTCTCATTCATTCATTCATTCACTCACTCACATACACACACTAAATGCAGCGTATTGAACTGCAACTATTGAGAACTTCAGGATTCTTCTCAGGGGTACAACAGAAATCCATGTTTTCAATTTGAACAGAGCATGTAACACCAAACTAAAAATAAGCTCTAGGCCAAATGGATACAATAGGATCAATGCCAATTCATATCTGACCGATGAAACTGAGCCAATTCATGTTATTTCATAATAAACAGGATTTGTGAGTGGGTTGACAGCTAAGGGTCTGCGGACAGTGGATTTGTAACAGTGGTAGAGAATCTTTGGCTCTCCAAATGCTTTAGGGCTGCAGCTCCCAAAAAGAGTAATGAAGAGGACAGTCAGCTCTCAGGGAATTGCAGTCAAATTAATCTCCTTAAACAGCCCACCTGTGTTTAAATAATATGTAACAGAAATGGAAAGAGAGTCTGATAATATGAAACAACATGGAGCCCTGAGGAACCCCATAAAGTAACTAACAGGAAGATTTACAGCAGTTGCTCCACACTACCTAGGAATATTCAGCCAAATAGGACTGGAACCATGTGAGATTTTCGGGCTCTTTGGCCACGTTCTGGAAGCTTTTGTTCCTGAAATTTTGCCAGATTCTGTGGGCGGCATCTTCAGAGGACAAGGAGCTCAGGGAATAAGGAGTTCTCTCTGTGCTCTGGGGTACAGAGCGAGTGAGACTATGTGGTTTTAAAGTTGTGAGAAAGAGGAAACTTGTCCTATACAGGAAAATAGAAGTTAGTCATTGTATTATGATGGAGGGATTAAGAAGTAGACTGAAACCACTAAAAAAAAAATGTCTTCAAGTCCCATTCAGCCACGCAGTCCAGTTTGAGCTTATCAAATGTTGCTAACATTCAGAATCAAAAGTCTCCCATCTTGTTCTTGATATGTAGAGAGACCAGTCTAATGCACATTGATTTCATGATATGGTTTCTTATTTTCTACATCAAGATGTGTCTTAGATACTATAAGTTCCAGTGAGAAGAGATCAAAGGAACATCCATTTCAAAGGAAGGAAGTCAAGCAAGCTGCAATACTATAATGTCTGTCTGATATGTTAAAAAGCCAGCTGGCCAGGAAGCAAGTTCTAGTAAACATTTGGAGGCTAATTAACACACCTGAATAAGAAAATAGCTACTGAGAGCTGCAAAGAAACAAAAGATTTTAGGATTAGATCAAAAGGAAACATACCAGACCTTGTGTTTTCAGGATTTTGCACTCTTAAGCTTTGAGGCCCAAGGAAATCGTTTTAAGGAGTTGGACTCAAGATGAGGCTTAGAGAGAGGAAGGGAGGAAGAAATGTGCCACCACCATTGGAGGTGTGTCAAGGTGTGTCAAGCACCAACCAAAAGAAAACTCGAGCTTGAAGGGTTTTAGCTGTGCCTTGTAGTTGGATAGAAGTCAGAGAACTTTAGCTGGAGGGCATGGAGAAATGGGAATCATTTAACCATGAGGACAGTGCCAGAAGAAGGCATGGAGACACAAGATGAGAGGATTCCCAGAGAGTGAGTATAGCTAATAGTGAAAGCTTTGGGAGTTTCAGTCCAAGAACATTTAGGGAGTCATGGTTGGGAGCCACTGTCTTGTGTTATTTTGTGGAGTGAGACAGGGCTGAACTGAATACGCAAATTAGGAGTGGTCTTGGACACTCAAAGTCCACATCAAAGCCCACTGCAAGTTTTAGTAGGAGGGGTGAAGCACATTATTCTAAAATAGTAGTAACAGGTGGTAGAATTACCACTCAACATTTTCAGCTGCTGGCATGCCATACTTACCATATGAACAAGGGGAGGCTAGTTTATAAACATCAGATATATTCTATGAAAACAAGGAATTATTTTCCCCTCAGGAATAGTGTACAGTGGTCCCCCGCCCTTTCAGGGTTCATATACTGTGGTCCCGCTATATCATGGGACCACAGAATATGAAAAAAGCCCCCCTAGGGTAAGGGGGGAAAGTCCTATTTCAAGCCTCCCATACTTACCCCAGGACTGGAGCTGCCCCGAACAGGTCTGTGAGGGCCTTCCTGGGCTTCCTGCAGGCCCCAAAAGGGCCACCCTGAGAACCGGAAGTGGCTTCTGTATTGCTGAAAATCATTTCTGAGGCCTCCAAGAGCCTTTCTATGCCTGACAGAGGCCTCGGAAATGATTTCTGGCTACCCGAAGTCACTTCCAGTTTGCAGGGAGGCCCTTTTGGGGCCTCCAGAAGGCCGGGGAAAGCAATCACAGGCCTGTTCAGGGTAGGGCCAGGCTGACTCAACCTGCATCCGCATATCACAGATTTTCTATTATCGCGGGTCAGGTCAGGTCCCTAACCCCCACGATAGGTGGGGGATCACTGTAATGATTTCTCACAGGACATCTCAATCAAATGTCCAATGTAATATTCCAACTCACACTGGCTAATCGTATCCAATGCTGAAAATGTGGCTCTCTAATCACTTGTATTCATGATGTAATTTTTTTTCTAAATTATGGGCACTCTCTGGAAAGCAGAGTGGTTTTGCTTTGATCACTCAGCTTTGTGTAAGTCTTAAACAGAGATCCAATGCTGTGAAGGAAGGAAGGGTCCTACTTAAGTCTTCCAAGAAATGTTCTTGGAGAAAGAAGACAAACCTTGCTGGGAGACAAACAGTTAATGGTCCATTTCTGACACTTGCATTGTGAAAGGTGACGCCAAAGGGTTGTCTGAATACTCACTCATTAGGCGTGTCCTTTTGACCACAGAACTGCCCATAGCTGTCAGTAGGATAAGCCACTTTTCTGGGGTCACCGTGTACCCATGCTGGAAGAAAACAAACACACACACACACACACACGTCAGTGCTGTTTCATATTTCCTTCTCTCCATCTAACAGGCTTGCTTGGAATTAAAACCTGCTACACATTAAGATGCACTGCCTGTTGTGTACCATTTTAACCTCTCTCTTGATAGCTACTGAAGACTATTGATTTTTCTTAAACAGTAGTGGTTTTTTATATGAAATAGGTATGGATGAATAGACAGAAAGTGAAACATTTCGGCCTTTTGTCATTTCCCCTTCTAGTAGGGTACACCTGGCTTGCTGCCAGAATATGAGGTAATGTGCTTAGAAAATAACCGTTATTAAAATGAGGACAAGGAAGCATCACAAAAGCTTTGCTGGCAAAAAGCCATACAGTGGTATTGAACCAAGCCAAACAAATCACCCTGTCTTCAGTCTTGCTTCTGGATATTCTTCTGTACAGTATACTGAATTGTATCAGCCAGTTAAAATGTACTCACAAACTCCATGTTATAGAAATCACTTTGAACACGCCCCTACATAATTTCCACATCCTTGCATTTCTCCTGGCTTTGTGGTGTTTTGTTTAGAACCACTTAAAACTCGATCTTCTCCAAGGTCATTTGCACCAACAACACTCTTAGCATTAGAACAGTGCATAAAGATGCAAAACCTTCTATGAACCTGTCTACAATGAAGTCAACATCGACCCACATTGGAGAAGGGCACAATGGAAGGCAAATCATCAGTGAGTTTTAAACAGCTAAACACTGTTTGTAAAAACAGACTAATGGTGAGCTTGTGTGGGCATGTTGAATCTAATGTAGATCTATAACCTGAACCAATATGAATTTAAACTGTCAAATTCTATGTCTGTTTTTTTTGGGGGGGGAGATCAACCTTAATACATTGCATCTTTCTAAAGGAGAATATAGAGCGTTATATCAAATAAAACAACCTGTAGCTGAAAAGTTGGGAAAGCACTAATATGACCATTAATTAAGCCTTTACTTATAAGAACCTTCTCCTAAATTTCTGCTATCTACTGAGATATTTAATCATGATGATTCAATTTTCCAATCTTTCTAACTTTTTCAAAGTGGG
The DNA here is from genome assembly GCA_023846285.1 of Phrynocephalus versicolor. Classification (NCBI taxonomy): domain Eukaryota; kingdom Metazoa; phylum Chordata; class Lepidosauria; order Squamata; family Agamidae; genus Phrynocephalus; species Phrynocephalus versicolor. The sequence continues at coordinate 32,550,248 of JAHTLZ010000129.1, read as the reverse complement.
AATTACCATTCCAGCTACAGCAACATTACAATTATATACACCTATAACCCATATGGCATCTTCAAAATCATTATTACTTGGCCGTATTTTAGGTGGTCAGTTCATACTCTTTTATATGTTACATTTTACTTTTTTTTTACACCAAGTTATGATGCTTTATTATGAGGAACATCAATTTATTTTTATGTGAAATGAAGGCCAGGTAAGAACAACAATAAAGAGCAAATCATTTCGTTCAAATAACATAACTTTTTTCCACATACAAGACAAAAATATAGTTCCCTTTCCATTTTCCTGGAGGTTTCTGGAGGTAAAATCGCATTTCTTAAAATCTGGACAGATTTTGAATGTGATGATAATTTTTCTGAAATTACAGACTTTGAGCATTAAACCTTTCCGATGAAATATTTGGCAAGAAATAATAAATCCACCAATGTAGAGAATAACATACCAAACAAAAACAAACAAATAAACAAAAAACAGTAATGTCCCAAGCTGGGCATAATGCTAAGTCTTTTCTTGCTGTTGCATGTTGTACCTATACTACTGTGAGGAATAAATAAATAAATAAATAAATAAATAAATAAATAAATAAATAAATAAATAAATAAATAACATACTATGAGTGATTGGGCTGTTAATTTCAGCAAGCTTGGTTGTGAATAATAAGAAAGGCCCCTGGAGTTCTGGCTTACCATTTTGTAGAAACATACTGTAGTTACAATGGATGAACCAGGATACAAAGAATAATGCATCTTACCCTCTGAGCTGTTTTCCCCCACCCCAATCGCTGACACTGTGATTGTCAGACTGAACACTCTGTCACTTTTCTCTGCTACAATATTATGTGCCCTTCACTTTGATTTGAACTTCCATCTTGAACTGCTATCCCTTACACATTCATGGTATTAGGGCTTTGTGAGAGCCCCCATCCCATTTATAGCCTAAATCAGGGGTCCTCAAAGTTTTCAAACAGTGGACCGGTCCACCACCACCCAGACACCACTGGGGGCCGGATCACAGTCCAAAAGCAGCTGCGGAGGTTGGCTTGCTCACAAAACAGGGGGTAGGTGGGGGGGTTGCAATTGGTCCCAAGGGCCGGATTCAGGACCTTGGGGGGGGGGGGCGCATCCGGCCCCAGGGCCTTAGGTTGAGGACCCCTGGCCTAAATAAAGAAAATACAGATCAGATTCCACCCCATCTGTTGTTTTTTTGAGACATTCTGACCCACACTTTTCCTAAGTCTGTGACATGTGCCTGTGGACTTAGAACACATCATTTAAGTGTGTTTGACAAAAGTCAACAATTAGCACAAATCCCTGGCTCTTATGACAGATTGCCTTTCTTCTGCTCCACACTGGAGAGCAGCTACCAGCTGTAGTTCCAAACTACTCGAGGACCAAGTGCCATCACTGGATTACCACCATATGCATTAGGCCCTGTTTATGTTGATAATTAATCACCCCAAAATGGAAGAAACAGATATCTACATATGAATGAATAACATAGTACCTATATATTTTCTGCAGCACAAAGAGCGGACAAAACTGAGGCGCCACTTCTGTCTAGCAAATGTATGTCCAAAAGGCTAGGACAAGTGCACAAAACTTTTTCTGCAGTACAAGCAATAGAGAAGCATAGCTAATATTGTGTTGATTTATCTAAGTGATAAGAAACATTAGATAACTGCCAGGGCAACAGATTTCAGATGTAAATAAGTACTGCAAAAGGAGAGCCAAAAAACTAAAATGAACCAAAGACTTTGAATGGGACTCAGAAACAAAAAAGGTATTAGGGACATAACTCGATAGTCAGCCAGCCAGCCAGCCAGTCAGTCAGACAGACAGACAGTTACCTTGAAAGCTCTTAACATCTGTATAAGGCCTCTTCCCCCCCCCCATGGTTTTCTCCACTGTTGCTCCTAAAAAACTACTGTGAAAATCAGTAACCACAGTTTGCCATCAAATTCTTGATAAACTAATAATTATGTATCTTTCTACCACAAGCCAATAAGGCATATTAGATTGTGCAGTACAATGCTAATAAAGGTTGGGAAGAAATTAGACCACAGCCAGTGTGCTACTGAGCATCAACTTAAATGTGAAGTCCTAGCATTGTAGTAAACGGGACTGTGCCTTCATAAGCAGTGGCTGATTCTCTTCAGAGAGATAATGGCAATGTTTCCACAAGCAGCGTGATCCTGCAGAAACACACCGGTAGGCAGTGAAAGCTCAATAGGCTACTAACCCATATATTCAGGAGATTTACTGCTCAGTTTGTGAACATAGGGTTGCTGCTGAGATCACATAAGCCATACTTTCCATTGCAAAGGAAAATGTAAAAATATAAAGAGAGGAAAACTCACAAAGCAGTGCACATCTTATTTCGGAAAAATATAAACTCTAGGTCAGTTAAGTGAGGAAAAACATATACAATCCCTGCTGTACAGTGACAGAGTGCTAGTGTAACAGGTGGTTGAAAAATGGAAAGCTGATTGGTTAATATTGTTAGAATACTGTAGGGAGGAGCCTGGACTGTGTGACAATTGAGACTGAGAATTGAAAAGAAGTCAATTTCAAAGTTAGTCTCTGCTAAAGTTCATCAGAAGCCTCTCTAGAGGGTTGACAGTGTCTATGTCAAGAGTCTATAAAGCAGTTATTTTAGTTTTTAAATACAGAATATACTTACACTGTTATTTTAAGCTTTTCACATACTGTACTTTCGTACCTATTACCTGTGGTCCCATAATGAAAATCTTATTTGTTTGTTCAGATTAAAATCTTCTCGTTATTTACTGTATGTGTAAGCAAAGCAAACCAGACTACAAACGTAATTTTCTATGTGCTTTTAATTGTTGTATTTTGCTTGCTTTCATGTAAAGAGTTCCGTCCAGAAGACGGTGCGGTATATAAATAAATAAATAAATAAATAAATAAATAAATAAATAATCATCCAGAGTTCCTTTTGGAAAACTGGTACAGTCTAGAAATGCAAAAATAAATAAATAAATAATGTAGTCTTGTCATGCAAAGCTACATTCTACCAGCACAAACAAAGGTGATTAATTTTAAAACTTTTTCAGTAGCCCTGTAAAAATAGAAGATGCCAGCCTGGCGGAAAGAGGCACTTACTGGGGCAAATTAAAAAGGACAACATTCTGTTTAGCTTTGTTTTTGGGAAGTGGCTGTCTTGTCAGGTTAATGCCTTCCCTGGTGGCACGGGGGCATGTGTTAAAGGGTTTAAAGCAGGGGCGTATGACCTGTTCCTGTGAAATTTAGTAGATAAGGTCATCGGTTGCAACAAATACTATTCAGTATGATCATTCCCTTCTTCTGGGTGTGCCCTGGGGCTGCACAGTTTGCCCAAGGCTATATAGCCTGGCTTTTCTAGCTGGGAGGCACACCAGGGTATGAACTCGCCCTTTCTGAGATACCTAAATCACGGAGCTATTTACTCAGCTACCAACAGTCACCTATTGTAAAATAAAATAAAATCTATAAGATTAGCTTTATGGTTGGGATATTTCAGTTCTCTGCATTTCCTTCTCCAATGAAAATGAGACTGAGATATTTCTAAATGCTCTACTTTAGCTTCACCGCACAAGAAAAATTATAGCCATTTTAAAACTGAAATTATTTTTTGCAGTCATCCATAATGGCAAGATCTATCCTGTACATAAGAGATTATTATTAATCTTGTTGAAAGAACCAGTACATGGATCTAAGAGAGAGGCATCCTAAAGATTTTCTCAATAATGTTTTGACTATTACATCACATATGGTTACAGCATTGCTAGTATAATTGGCTGACAAAAATCTTTGTTCTAAGTTGTCATGCAATTTCACACATCCTTGGTGCAAACCTTCAAGGTAAAAAGTCATAAAAATGAGTCAGCATGCAGCAGAACATAGGAATGGCATGCGTGTGCAAAAACCTGTTAAGACTTCACATTTCAAATTATCAAATTATGCTAACATGCTTCACTAATGTGCTGGAAGTACATAAGAAAGGCTCCATAAATCATAAACATCTGCCTTTTAAACATGTTTCTCAGATGCCTTCTTGTTTTGTTTTCATCTTAATGCTTAGGACCTGAGTAAGTGGTTGTAAACAGAACAAAGAGGTTCCCCATCAAAGAAAGAAGGGAAGACATTAAGTTCCAGAAACACTTAAAAACAAACTGCAAACCAGTCAACAATCAGAACCAACAGCACACAAAATGACATTGTACAGTATTTGCAGGCTTTTACACTGGTGTGTGTGTGTGTGTGTGTTCTCTTAAAATAAACATTTTAAACATTTTAATATGTGGAAACACAGGCCTGCTAAATTGTGTTTATGGCTTTTTAACACTATCAAATTACCCATGCAATGAAGCAGATAGTAGTACACATTATCCTGAATTTATACATATGGGTAGCTGTTGTTTAAATATCCACAAGGGAGAAAAATCCATTTACTATTTCACACATGGCCTCCTGTCCCAGTGGTTAATCCCCCCCTTTGTGCCTTTAAGTACAAACTAGCATATACTGCAACTGAAATATTCCACAAACGGGACCAGAGTGATGCACAAGAGGCCACCTCTAAATTGAAGAATAATTACAATTTGCAAATTTTCAAAAACAGTTAAGAACATTTGCTAAATTTTTGCTAAAACAAAATCAGACAGAATTCAAAGAAAGTTTTCCTAGTGGGTCTGGTTAGTACACTTGAGGTTTGAAGGTGCCTAAATGAATCCTGTAGTGCTAAGTTACTCTGTGTAAGGCCAATAATGTCATCAGCCAAGACTATTCTTCAGGAACTAAGTTTCCAATAATTCTTAGTACAGTATTATTGTTTATATTTATTTCTCTCACCTGCAATGTTCAGCCTGACAAAGAGTCCTACAGCACTAAAAAATATCTTGTTTTCAAAATGTTCATTGCCTAATAAAGTAATGGCTCTATTTTTGGACAGGACTACTGTACTGACATCATCAGCAAGCACCACAACTTATTAGGAAAGAGGAGGTCAACCTAATCTCTCCCACCACTCCATTTAGGTTCATCACAAGTAGTTTAACATGTCCTTTCAAAGGAGTAAGTGATATCATTTAGATTAAATCACTGTTCTTTAAAAAAAAAAAAAGCTAAAATGCATATTCTCATACCAGTAAACTTCCTAGGATTTTGTCATGACATTGGCATATTGTTCCTTAACGAATCACAATTTTCTTCTTTTGGATTATTCGATTTATTCATCCCATAGAATTTTTCTATGAAAGTGCACTGGGTTTCTCTTATTTTTCCTAGGCTAAATCGACCATAGATTCTGACCCAGGCAATGTTCAGCTATTTTACTAAGCCAAAATACAAGGAGTCTACACACATTTCAGGAAGCAACAAATAACTCCTATAATAAATGTAGATGTGGTTTATATTCATTTGAGAGCCAAACATAACTAAGCATGACATATTTTTTTAAATGATAAATCAACATCAATGACATTACATCTGAGCATCCTTTTACGTTACCTGATAAATATGTCTAGATTTTGGAAACACACAAAGACTCAAATACTTTTCTCAATTATACAGGTTTAAGTATTGCTCAGTATGCTCCTGAACATGTACTAGGCGTTCAGACTGTATTTTCCTTCAGTCAATATAGAATGTTCCGTGTTTGAGAGGTGATGGATGTGAACTTACAAGCTTTTGAATCTGGTCAACTTCATACATATTCATAGACTGGTAAAAACCTCTCCCCTGCCTTTCTTGTTCTATAAAGAGCCAAAGGATGGAAATATACAGATCCTATTCGGTCATGAGGTGCTTGAGGCACAACTCATGACTGTGAATTGATTTATCCTCTATTTTCCCTTTATATGAACTTTATTGACTCTCATGCATTTTGAACAGGACAAGTGCCTGGAGTCCATCCAAGACTGATCTCATCTTTCAGTTAAAAATAAAGCAAAGGAAATAGTGTGATACATGAGAAGGGAATAGTAATAATAGTAAAAGATAGCCAGCATATGAATTATACTATTGCTGTGTGAGAGATAGTGGAGAGGGTGAGGGAGACAGGAAGAAAGAGAGAGAGAGAGAGAGAGAGAGAGAGAGAGAGAGAGAGAGAGGTGGTGTAATCCTGTAGCTGTTTCAGAGAGAAGACATGTTGTTCAGAACTGAGACTGAAACAATTCAAATTATCAGGATATGAACCTTTATTTGATAGGTTTAGCTTTGGGCATTTGCAGGTGCTCATACGTTTAATGCAAGATTCCCTCTTTACAGTTAGGGCATATGCAATGTAATATGTGTGTACAGATTTCCAACAGACGTAAAACTGACCCTAATGTCTGTGACCAAGGCCTGAGGGATAAAACAGAACTGGCCAAGCATTCAATCATTATCTCCACCACTTCATGGCAGATTTCATGCAGCACATGATTTTGGGAACCCATGCTTACAAAACTGCCATGAAATGCTAGCCAGGGGATTAAGGGAGATTTGTGCAGTGCTGGAAGAATGTACAGGACAGTTGGAAGGCTTAGCACTCTAGAGATACGGTACAATCACAAGCTACCAACTGTCATTTTGGCTTTTTTTCTGCCAGTCTCCAGATTTTCCAATCTTCTGATCAATCCATTATCCAGAGGACCAACACAGAATATGTGTGGGGCAAAAATTAAAAGTCCTCCTGCATCAAGAAAGAAGCCAGCAATTTCATATCTTGTGGCAGTTGCTACTACCAAACTGTGACTTCCTACTATATCAATTCTGCTATAAAGCTGACCCAATATGTGATTAATCTAAATCATTTACTCATCTACCTTTGCCATTTCTCTTCCACCCATTGGTTATGATAATGGATGAAATATTTTATAGGGATTGCAACTTTTTTTCAGGACTTGAATCTTGAATGGGATTTTGAGTTCTATCAAATATGAAATCGATTGCCAACATTGTACTAATGAGTCATTAGCAACTGAATCTGGGGCACTAATATAGTCATAACCAATACGTATCCTATTCTGTATGAGTGACCTGTGCAAAGGTTGAAATTCAGTAGTAATCAGAAACTAGAGTAGGTCCACTGAATCAATGGAACTCATATACGCATTGATTCACCCAATCCCCATTGATTCAAGGGCCATATTGAGCACATCTGATCTCGCCTGATCTGAGAAGCTAAGCAGGATTGGGCCTGGCTAGTACTTGGATAGGCAACCACCAGGGAATACCAGGTGCTGTAGGTGCCTGGAGTAGGAACTGGCAAGCCACTCCAGTATTCCTGCCAAGAAAACTCCATGGACATGGGGTCAAAAAGTCAGTCACAACTGTAATGATACAACAACAACAACAACAACAGCAACAACAGCAACAACGTCTTATTAAAGATAGCCAATGCCTCCTTAGAGTATAATAGGAAAGCATGATTATAGCCCCAAGAAATACGACAAATTTTATATTCAGAACTTGAAAGTAAATACTATTGTACCATCTGAATTTGCATTTTTATAGTTTCAGAGCAGATACATTTCAACAGCACAGTTTAAAAACTAATTATCTTTGGTCACTAGACAAGAAAAACAATGATAAAATTCCATTGATTTTAATGGACCTCAGTTTGCTTCTTTTTCCCAGGGGAAGGCTCTGTTCTACAGGGGACTACAGTCCTACTCTATGTTGAAAAGTACACAGAATATCCTGGAACTATTTATTTGGCTTTGTTTGATTGACTGATTAATTTCCATACCCCCCATCTAACTGATGGTCACTCCAGACAGTTAACAATAGTGGCAATAACAAAAAAAATATAACACAAACATAATTAAAGTGAAAATTAAAATAAAGTTAATCTTAGATTTAAATACAGGTGGCAACTTAAAATGTTAGGCTGAACCTCTTAGCGCCTATTCAAATGGCAGGTTTTGAAAAACCTGCTGAAATGAGAAGGCGTTGTTGAGGGTTTTCGTTAAGGCAGTGGTGTCCAAACGTTGGCCCTCCAGGTGTTTTGGACCACAACTCCCATAGTCCTTTGTCATTGGCAATACAGGCTTGGAATTCTGGGAGTTGTGGTCCAAAATATCTGAAGGGCTGAAGTTTGGACACCCCTGCTTTAAGGTCTGCTGATGGATTTTGGGTGGTAATTCATTCCAAAGCCAAGGGGTGAACACTCAGAAGACTGAGTTCTTTGTTTTCCCCCTCTGAGCCTCCCTCTGGGTTAGTGGCATCAGTGATCCAGCCTGGGATGTGGATGGGTAGGATGGGCAGTCCATGCTGAAAGTAGGCATTGTACCACATACTGAGGCCCCATACTTTTTAGGGTTTTATAGATCAATTACTAGTTAGGGACATCTGGTAATAGGTAGCTTCTGCAATTCTCCATTGTCTAATGCTTGCAAAGAATGCACAGTGACAGAAAATAATAACAACAATATTCCAACAATATATTATGTGGACAGAAAAATAAACTATTTTTTTCTCATATGTCATTTGAATAATTACTGCAGAAAATCTAATGAAGAACAAAAGCACTGAGGGATTGTATAGAAAGATCCTAAGATATTACCTAGAACACATTGTAACATGCTGTGGATTGCCCTATGAATTTGTTCCAGAATGTCAAGAGACTTACATAATAGTTTATCTATTTTCTGATATGCATTCTTTTGCGTAAGATAGCCAATTCTTTTTTGACATGTCATGGCATATTATTAGGTTTTGTCTGTTAAGTACAGCAAAGAAGGATAATATGATAAATAAATATCAACACTTTCACTGAGGGAGAAAAGAATAAAAATATTTTAACTTGAGTAACTGCAGCCATCTATTTAAAAACAGGATACTCAGTACAATTCTTTTAAAACTGATGGGAGTTTTGCCATTTACTCTTAAAAATCAAACTATGTAGCTGAAAATGCATGCCAACCTGTGTTTGTTTTCTCTCAGGACGTCTCAACTATGAGATATAAAGAGGCCACTGCTCAATGTCTTCATTCTTCTGTCACATCTTTTGATGGGAGATGAGGTAGAAATGTGTGATATGATTGTGTCACATTGTGATTTGCATTAGGTATTGGGTAGGAGAAAGATTAAAATGGCACAGGGCAGTACCTGCTCTGTATGTTATAAAAGCTACTTCAGCTTTCATGAAATTCTTTCAAACTGTACTTTTCTATTTATTATTTAGACTTTCTCACTGACATTTAAAAACATGGAAAACACTTTTCAAAGAAACATCTCACATTCACACACTTAATGATAACTGCCATCATTTTTTCCTGATTACAATTACAGTCTCTTACAATTACAGTAATAGAACAAAATTATTGAACCATATCAATCCCACTTGCCTTATTTCATCCTGAATTTAAAAAGAAATCAATGGATCCATCATTTTGATTTCATCCCCTGTAATTACAAGAGTCAACAAACAGAAGCAGCTTTGTTTCTAATAATATGTTAAGTGAATATAATTATCTTATTTGGAATGTCCGTTTATCTTAAAGCAAGAGATACATGAGGAGTAACTTTTTAGTGAACAGATTAAACCTGAACAGTATACATATTTACTTACCTACAATTCCTAATGCAATATAACCCAAGATAACCACAACAAAGATGACGCAGCATAGAACGTCTGTACAATGCCTGGAGACAAAACAAACAAATAAAAAAGACATATTAAACAATTACAAAGCAACTCAACTTCACTTCTGGACATCTTTTAGGCGTCAACTGCATCTGCTCAGCTCCATCTACTAGCTACCAGTTCCTTGACCTTTTCCTAATCTCATTTTCAAAATCATATACTTATGCTGAGCCAACTTGCTGCAAGCAATCATATACTCCAATGCCAGTACAATTTCTGCAAGGCCAGATTTTGAAATGTTTGTTGTTAGGAAGAAGTAGCCTGTTTTAAAGGATTTCACAAAGAATCGATGCACCATTTATGAGTTTAAGGATTACTCCAGCCTAGCACATGACCATGGCACTTATGTTACAGTAACCCCCCACCTATCATGGGGGTTAGGAACCTGACCCGACCTGTGATAATGGAAAATCTGCGATATGCAGATGCTGGGTCGGGTTGGGATAGGAGGAACTGTGTGGGACCCTCTACACTACCTGAGGCCTGGCGGTACCCCAAAGGGGCCTCCAATGGCCTTCCCGGGCCTGTCAGAGGCCCCAGAGGTGCTTTCTGGTGATCTAGAAGTCACTTCCGGTTTTCCAGAAGTCACTGTCTGTTCACTGGAAAGCATTTCTGGGGCCTCCAACAGTCCCAGGAAGACCACCAGAGGCCTCAGAAATCATTGTCAGTGATCCAGAAGCCACTTCCGGTTTTCTGAAAGTGACTTCTGGTTCACTGGAAAGCACTTTTGGGGCCTCCAACAGGCCCAGGAAGGTCATTGGAGGCCTATTCAGGGCAGCACCAGGCCTGGGGTAAGTACAGGAGGCCTGAAAGAGGCCCATCCAGCTTACCTCCAGAGGGCCTTGCCTTTAATATACTGTGGTCCCGTGATATACAGGGACCACAGTATATGAACCGTGAAAGAGCGGGGGGACACTGTATCTGACTTTCTTTTCAGTCTATAGAAGCTTTTCAGATATGGTGAATGGTTCTTCTATAACTAAGAATGGAAATTCTGCAGTCACTACACAACCACTAAATGTCTTGACGTGGTTGAAGAAGTAGTGCTATTAGTAAAATTTTCAAGGAATAAAAATGGGGACTATTCATAGGGTATTACTAAAAATGCATTTAAAGGGCTGTAAGGCATCCAATACTTGTTTGAAAAGTTCAGGAATTGACTGCCTTATCCAGATAGTTTATCCATTATAATATTGATTCTGGATTTGTCACAGGAGAGAAAGGAAACACAACATATCTGCAAGGCATGATATTGTGGAAGCATGTCTATGAGAAATGAGATCTTGCCCTAGAATGCATCGGGAGCAGCGTTATTCACTCTAAAAGCAGTACATGTGGCTTTTGACCTTTTTTCTGGGGTGTGTGTGCTTTTCCATCCATTAATTTGGAAGATATATGCAAACAGTACGCAGTGCTGTTCAGAGCACAACAGATGGCTAAACTGTAAGATGTACACTATACGTGAATAAAGCAATGTATAATATGAAGCAATCCTGGCTTCAAGGGAAAAATACTGCAATATAACATCAATGATCGATCTGAAAATTGGAGAACAGGAAGCAAAAAACAAAATGAAAAAGTGAAAAAGGATGGAATTAAAATCTGAACAAACTCTTTTAACAAGAGTAAAAATGGACATTTAAAAAGGGAGAAACAATATCTAGGCCTGAAGCCGGACGGAGGAGTATCTAGGCATCCATCTAATCCAAGAGTTCTTAGGAATGACATGCCATCATATGCTCCAGCACATGGAATCTACAATGGAATTATACCGTACAGTAGTGTAGCAATGCAAAGAGCAGGGATCTTACTAGTCCCTCACTTAAAAAAGTAAAGGTAAAGGTTCCCTTTGCACATGTATGCTAGTCGTGTCTGAATCTAGGGGCAGTGCTCATCTCCGTTTTCTCCATTATTGACTTTTCCAAGACATTTTGCTTTCCCATTATGTGCACAAAATATGACAGCCTCAGTTCCAACATTCTTGACTCCAGAGAAAGAAAGAAAGAAATTTCTTCTTCCTTCCTTCCTTCCTTCCTTCCTTCCTTTCGAATCCAGAGATCATTCAGGCCTGATTTGATATAGGATCTACTTGTTTCCTACAGTCCAGGGTATCCACACATTTCTTCTCCAGCATCATATCTTAACTGAAGCTGTTTTTTTCCTGCCACTTTTCTTTATTGTCCTTCTTTCACACCCATACATGGTGATAGGGAATACATATGATCTTGGTCTCTAATGACACATCCTTCTACTTGATTATCTTTTCCTTCGTTGCTGCCCTTCCAAGTCTTAAGCCTTCTACTGATTTCTTGGGTGCCTACACCATTTGGATTAATGAATGAACCAAGGTATACAATCTCTCTAACCGCTTGTCAAAGTTATGTGTATCTCCTATAGGGAATTTTTGATTTGGTTAATAGTTCATGAAAAAAAGGCAACAAGATTCAATTTTTAATATACTTTGGTACTAGTGCATTTGTTCATTCATTCCATATGGCACTCACATCCATCATGCTACCCTGATCACACCAATCTTTTTAAGGAAATTAAGCAGTATTTAATTATTAGTAGGTTGATAGGAGACCACCAGAGAACAGCAGAGCTCTCCAGATAAAGGTAGTAGGACAGCAAAGGCCTGTTTTTGCCCATCTGAAACATACATGATCAGAACAAAAACAGAGAAATATAGGTTTTGTTTGCTGAATCTATTTAATTCTTGATGAATTTCAGTATATTTTCATTGGAAAATTGGCATATTACCAGTGAAAGTGAATACTGTCATTGCTGCTATTATTTTTCACACAGTATAAACATATTAGAAAGTCTTTTTGACACACTATAAATACACAGGATATAATGCAGTAATATGCAGTTCACCTGTCCATCCCAAGCTACTACTACCAGTAGAAATATGTTCAGGGCTATAACTGTAATATCCAGAGAGAAACAGATTGTACCCAAAAATCAGCTCTCAGCTACTAGTGGTATTAAATATTAAACACATGCAGTCAGATTAACATAGGGAGGCTGAATACAGCATAAAGCTCAAGTAGTGAACAAAGATTCATTTCCCTACAGAACCTTGTACTGAGCTGTTATGAATTCTAACAAAGTAGCAAGATGTTAGATCATATCGAATTGGTAATTACACATTTCATATTCTGATACATAATTCTTTGACATTCTAGCTCAGTTGAAAGGTATCTATATGTTGAGCACGGCTCTAATAACTATGTTGTTGTTATGGCTTGATAGCATATGTTAAATGCATTTTGTTAGTTTGAAGAACATTTTTCTGCCTGAATTTAAAGGCAATAATCTATCACCCAGTGTCACACGGCTGAATTGCATTGCAGTTTATATACACAGCTTACGCTTATTTTCCAAATCATGCAACAGATCAATGTATCTTGCCATAACAATGAAGAGAGTAGAATCCAAGACGTAGAAGCCTTCATTTTTATCAGAGCCACAAAGAAGCATACTGAAACAGTAAAGTTTTCAAATATAATTACAATCTGTGTACTACTAATGATGCCTGGGCCATTTCTTAAACTGTCACCAGAATCTTACTGGATACTTACACACATGCATCAAGAATCATGGAAATTGCCACAGCTAATGGAGGTTACATCTCCATTGTGTGTCTGAATAAGTGCCTGACCATCTGAATCTGATAGACACCCAGAATGCATCTGACACAAACTTGACATCCTGTAATTTAGTTGCAATAAGCCTTGGCAACCAAACAAAAACTCCCAGAATTTTACAGAAATTCCCCCAAGAAGTAGTTATTTAACATGAGCTCTTCCCACTTCCATGGTAGGTGGCCATTATAATGGCCTCCAAGGAGAAGAGAACTGTTCCTGGTGTTGTGGTTCATGGGAATCTCAAGGGACATGGGTCAGAGCGTTGTTTGAGAACTCTCTAGTAGAGATGGGCACGACTTAGCGAAATTTTCGTTTCCGTTTACATTTTTCGTTTTCATTACGTAACTAAACAAAAAACGGCTCAAAACTGGAACGAAAACGGAAACGAAACGACTAATTTTGAGCCAATTTCCATTTTTCGTTATCGGAAAAGCACTTAATGGAGCTAAATGGGAAGAAATGAAAAATTTTTCGTTTTCGTTTTCGTTACGAAACGAAAACGAAAAATTTTGAAAATTAGCTCACGAAAACGGAAACGAGCCGAAACGGACCCCTAGACGAAAACGAAAATGAAAACGAAATTTTTTTCTGAGTCGTGCCCATCTCTACTCTCTAGAGACTAATAGGCAGTGAAGATATCTATCTCATGCTCTCCTCAAGACTCCCAGGAATGCTTTCATCACCTCCAGACAGTAGTAGGAGCAGTTTCCTTCCTCTTGAATGGACTAGATGACTCCAAGGGCCCTTCCAACCCCATGATGATTCTATAGCTCTATGATTCAATATAATAGCAAGAGAGACTCATATGGAGGTGAGAAATGGAGGGCGCTGACTGGGGCATTTCTTGCCACACCTTGGAAATTACAGGTGGAAATTTCCAAAATTCTTCTTGTGCACATGAAAACATCCAATAAGATATCAGCCAGTGCATTTGTTCTGATGGGAAAGAGAATCAATGGAATGGTAGTGGGAAGGGGAAAGTGAAGAAGATTCCATTGTTGGCATGAGAATAGAGTTAGGGTGTGTTTCCTTTGTGTAGCAAACATTTTACCTTGCTCCCAAAATATCAAATAAAAATTAAAAATTGTAAATGGCTTTGCTGCTTTGTTATTCTATTGGTAATTTCCTCTATCTCAGACTACTGTTAATACAACTGGCAAAAATATACAATGAAGCATTTCATGTGGTCAATAAATAAATAATTGTAATAATTAAAGTCTTTTAAATAACTATTATGTGCAGTCACAGAACTAACTGAGTAATAAATTCAGTCCTACCTTTGTGTTATACAGAAGGTATTTGGTGAAGGGGATCAAATGACATTACAGTACAGTGGACCATTGTATAACAAACAGCTTGTATAACATAAAATTTGTACAATATAAAAAATCCGGAGATAGGGGAAATTTGCTTAACATAATCGCCTATGGGGAGAATCTGTACAACATAAAAATGGGATTACTCCATTTTCAATGCATTCCTATGGGAATCTGTATAAAGGAAAATTTGCTTAACATAATTTCATTTGGAACGAATTAAGTCCTTTGTACAAGGTACCGCTGTATATTGCTTCTGGCCTGCTAAGAAATTCATGGTGTGTTTTTAAAAGAAAAAAAATATGAACAATTATGTAAGGTTTCATAACTTTTACTGCTGTGGAATTATTTATTTATTTGAAAAATTGAAAATTGACATTTTTCTACAACAAATTCTTTAATTTTTTGGAATAAAAGATATTTTCATTTTTCTGTGGATTACAGTGTATTAATACTCCTAACATTTTCTTTCACTTTAAATTCATCTAGCTTTTTCTTCTCATACAGCAGTTCTTTTTGAAATTTCAGCAGCCAGGAAATACTAATTTTAAGCACAGAAGGAAAAATAGCTTCATGAACAAATACATTAATCAAGTTAAGTACACTAAAAATCAAAAGGTTTTGAAGTGTGCAATCTTCAGTCAGCCACTGATGTGGGATTTAAATGAAAGTTGATCTGGTAAAATGAGTGAGCGAGCAAGAGCTAGGGAAAGAGAGAGAGATGAACAGAGATTGCCTTCAAACCTCTTATACTTGGAGAGGTGAGAACAAAGGAAACCAGGAACATCTGACCAGCAAGAAAGAATGAGAATGAATTCTACCAAAGGCATGAGACAAGAAAAGTGGGAAAGCAGAAAGGTCAAAAATTATAGGATGCGTGGGCCAAAACTGCACCCTAGGGCAGGGATGGTGAACCTTTTAGAGACTGAGTGCCCAAACTGCGATTCAAAACCCACTAATTTTTCGCAAAGTGCCAGTATGGCCATTTAACCTGAATACAGGTGGCTGTGAAGGGGCGATGTCGGGTGCCCACTGAAAGGCTTCCAAGTGCCACCTTTGGCACCCATGCCATAGGTTTGCCAACACTGCCCTAGGGAAAAATCAGGTGACCTTCATAACAGCCTTTGTTGCACATGACACAAGCTCCACTGTGATTTTTTTAAATGGCACAGATTTACCATTTTAAAACTGCATTAGCGCTTCCACTGCTGGAGAGGGGCAGTTCCATCAGCTTTATTTTTAGTGCATATCAAGCACATGCAAAGCTACCCCAACCTCAGCACTGTCAATAGCCAAGAAGTCTCCCGGCCCTGGCCAAGAGGCCAGAACTACAGGTCCTGCTTCCATGCAAAGAATCACATTAAAAAGGATGTGTATTGCACGCAGGCTCTTCAGTAAACAGTTTTGCTGCTGATTATTGAGAAGGTGCAGCTACTGTCATGGTAGCATATGGTGCCTGGACGAGGCCAAAAGAAAAAAGTAGTGACCAGTATCCTGTCTGTATGTTCCCCCAATCTTGGTTTATTACATGCCATGGGAAAAAATATAGCAATAGAATTATAACCCTATTATCTTTGAGAAAATGAAAGTGCTCCATATGATTGTATTGCAGGTCTTCCTTTTCTTTCTCATCCCAGTTCAAACACAGCATCTTGAAGATTATCTGGCAGTTCTTACACCAAGGCTCTTAAAACAGCTAATCCCTTTTCCATGTGTAGAGGTAATACATGAGGAGTGTGTTCAAAATTCTGCTCCTGAATGGTGTAGTGATATTCTGCATTTTGATTCACAGTCTAACTCTAAATGATGTATGTCGTCACCTAACGCAGGCCTGTGAGCTGCTGTGTCATAAGGAATTAAAGCAGTAAGAAAAACCAACCACATTTGGATCCTCTATCACACTGTGAACTGGCATTTCTATTCTATGGGACAGCATGACTATCATTACTGATGGCAATGCTGTGGGTGTTCCCTCTCCATTTATCTTTGCCACCACAGTCAGGCCCGACATGCCAGTCAGTGGTGGAACAGAAACAATGCATGAAAGTAGGGCAATGGCAACAGAGTATTTGCTCACTTGTTTGCATTCATGTTTCTGCTTGTATGTGTTCGTGTGTTGCACTTTGTCGGGAAAAGGTGGTGTCAGGGAATTCAAGAGATACACGTGGAGCCAAAACTGCAACCACTAAATAAGGAGAGAAGCACTATCACTCCTATTGATCAAACATGAGTAGAGGCACAGTTGCAGTTCTGCGCAAACCAGGAAGTACAAAGCAGGAGCCTCATGGCACAGTAGTTAATTGCCTGCACTTCAGGTAAAACTGTGCTCACGACCTGGGGTTCAATCTCAGGTAGCAGGCTCATGGTGGACTCAGCCTTCCATCCTTCCAAGGTCGGTAAAATGAGTACCCCACTTGCTGACGGGGGGGGGGAGCAATGCGAAGCCTGCATACTGTAATTAAAAACGGTAAACCGCCCAGAGACAACTTGAAGTGGTATCGGGCGGTATATAAGCAGAACGCTTTGCTTTACTATGCTAGGAAGTGCTCTCCTTTTTTAGACATCTTGGACTAAACAGTATAGCCAAACAACTTTAAAACAGATGCACTCAATATAAGCCACCTTCCTATCTTACTGTATGCCTGGTCTGCTCATAGTCACAAACATTTTTTCATGTAAAATTGTTGGGGACAAAGGCCAGTCCAAGATGGTCTTCAGAAAGAGACCCTGTAACATTGTGACCTTACTCGGGATCCCCCTGAACAATGCACAGGTCTGGAAACCCTGTTGGCTTCACAAACAGAAATATTTCCGTGACTCAGGTGGCAAGATTAGCTTCGGATATTAGATTGCCATTAACAGTCTAGCATGAACAGAAGAATCAGGAGAGAGCTTGGGTTTTCTCTCCTTTATCATGAGCTTGGTAAAGATGAAATAGATTCCTGTTTTGTTTTGTTTTTTGTCCTCTTTTCCAAATTCCAGCACAAAATGATTTTAAAAGGTTCTTAAAGGTTCAGTGTGCTGTTCTCTTCAGCACACAGGAATCTGGCAGAGACTTTTGTGCTAGGCATGGGGAGGGAAGCATTGCCATCAAAGGGGGACAGGTGGACTGATGAAGCTGCCTCTATCATAAGGATAACACCATAAAAAGGAACTCTTTGTCCAGGGCTTGGTATAATCAAAAAATTCTATCA
This sequence comes from Phrynocephalus versicolor, assembly GCA_023846285.1. Lineage (NCBI taxonomy): Eukaryota > Metazoa > Chordata > Lepidosauria > Squamata > Agamidae > Phrynocephalus > Phrynocephalus versicolor. The sequence goes on along the minus strand of JAHTLZ010000129.1, from coordinate 32,532,449 downwards.
ACCTGTCCAAGTGACTGACAGATATAGAGAGAGGAATGAATACTGAGGAAGGTCTGCTTTTTTCATCATAACAATACTACAAGCCTACATTTTTCAAATATTACACTTAATAAGCTATTAAGACATCTGAAAATCATTTTTTTGAAGAATGCATACCCTATCGCTACATAGCTATAACCAAGGATTATTTGAACTTCTTAGGAACAGCCAGCTTCATTTGTCTTCTCTCTGCTGCCCTTCCCCACTTCTGTTATCTAACAGAAACACAAAGACTATTCAGTCAAGCTGAGCTTATTTTACAAAGGAGCCCAAAGCTTCAGGGTGGGAGTGGGGAGAAAGCTGATTGTCTTTCAGCCTATGAAAGTAAGCCGAGTGCTTGCTATTGTCCAACACATCCAGAGGCATAATTAAATAGGTCTGAGACCTGGCAACAGACACAAGCAAAATCAGCTTTCTAAAATTAAGGAGTTTCAACTTTCCAAGGGGAAGAAAAAAGGGACACTTTGTATTAGAGGGCATTTTTGTGTAACTAATATAATATCCTCATTCAATCAGCTCAAATAGTATATTTTCTTCTCTTCCTCTTAAGTTCAGGGCTTACTTAGACCACCAGTTATTACTGTTTTTGTTCAAATACGCTCTGAGACTTAATTGAGCAATCCCTTCAGGCTTTCATAGAGTGAAAATAAAAGCCAGTGAATACATTATTACAAGTAGTGCCGCGTAAGACAAATTTAATTTGTTCTACGAGTCAATTCGTCTTACAAAAATTCATCTTAATGAGGCACGGGTTTTCCATAGGAATGCATTGAAAACCAATTAATCCATTCCAGAAGGCTATCTAAACCCACCTCAATCAAGGGACAGCAGAAGGCTGTCCCCACCCTACCCCCTGCAACCAACAGGTATTTCTCAGCTGGGGGGGGAGACTTCTGCTGTCCCTTGATTGAGGGGGCAGCCACTTCCTCTTCACCTGTGTCTCTGTAGAGGAGGAGTCCCTGCTCTGCCTAACAAAGTGTTGGGCAGAGCAAAGAACAATGGATCTTCAGCCTGGCCAGGTGGCTTACAAGGTGCCCGGGTTGGCTGAAGTTCAGTCCGTCCTTGTTCTTCTCAACATAGTGGTGGGCAGAGGAGGAACCCATGTGTTGAAATTTTTACTGTGCTTAATAAATATTGTACATTAGAGATCAAGCTTATCATGAACCCTTTCCTCCATTTTCTTAATTTTGTTGTGGTTGTTTCTATTCTTACTTCCTATGTTATATGATGGTGCTCTGTTAGCCACCAAAAGTAGTGGCAGAATTGAAATGTAAAGAAATAAAGTCATCATGGTTTGTGCGTGTGTGAGAGAAGTGGGGGGACTGGGTAGTTGGTTGGAATTATCACCAGCTAAGCTACTCCAGTATTCCTGCCAAGAAAACTCCATGGACATGGAGTCACGAAGAGTTGGGTCATGACTGTAATGACACAACACACACACACATATTGGATAAAGAGGCCGGAGGGACAGCATAAGTCAAGACAAGCAACTTTGACTTTATAATCAGCAATGGAGATTCAGGGTTGAGGTGGAAGAAGGATTTAAAAGCCAAATGTAGTTGGATTGTAGAATGTCAAAGTGTACTGCTTATATACTGCCTCATAGCATTTGAAGCACTCTCTAGGCAGCTTACAATTCAATTATCCAGGTTATATATTGCAGTCCTCCTCTACTTGTGCAAAAACCATCTTTGTAAGTCAGGTTTACTCAACTACAACAACTGGCAAAGCCAATCATTTTCAGATAGGCAATCAATTCTGCAAGTTTTAATCTCAAGTACTGGCAAGTATTTTGTATGTGTATTGAGTTGAAATTCAGGAGTTTTAACAGTTTTAGGGTTACAGTACTGATATGTTTAGTTATTTTAATGCTGTAATATAATTCATTGTGGTTCTAGTCTGTTTTTTGTTAACTTGCAAGCCATCTTGGGTCCGTAAATTGGGAGAAAGGTGGTGTACAAATGAAAATGAAATGAAGTATAACGAGATAAAATGAAATAAATAAAATAACACTCTTTCCCCCTCCCTCCCATCTTTCCAGACTCTGCTATTTTCTTTATACTGAGAGCCTGGGGGAAAACATTCATTTTTTGAAAATAACCTGTATCTCTCAGTGAGCCAAATAAATTAGTACTGTATATGCAAATGAACAAAAGGTGGGTGTTATTTACTCCCTGAAGAAATGTAAATGTAAATCTGAGCTAAGAAACATCCTTAGGATATACTTCTATATGTTAACCTACCTGTCAACTTAATTCAGTATGAAGCATTGTTTTTATGATATAGCAGTATCATAGGTGCTTAATTTGTCTAGTTAACAAAAGACAAAATGGCTAATCAGCTAAAAAGTATTTAATTGCTTAATAGCCATAATTCATATCCTCTGCCACCAGTTTTAAAAAACACAAAGTCTGTCATATCACAAAATCCTTTACCTAAACGAAACAACATACAGTTTTGGAAGGACAGGATGCACCACTTTCTAAAATATCCAGCTCTTCTTAAAATGTTGATGCCCTTTCCTCTGAATTATGATGGTTATATTACATTTTGTTATTCCTTCTTTAATTAATGGATGATTGATTTATTTATTTGACTTGCACTCTGTCTTTCGCCAAGGCACTTGAGGTAGCTCATTTGCTGCCTTTGCTGAGAACAGGAAGAATATGAAGGATTCAAACAAACAAACAATGTACTTATAATGTAAAAAAAGATCTGGATGCTCAGATGGAAACTCCAGTAGCTAACAGTTTTGAAATGTTTCTTTTGAAAACCAAGTATAAGATAAAAATGTAATGAGTGTTGCTCATAAATCTTCTGTGAATTAGGAGTTTATTCCATGTATATGTTGTGGTTAGAATGGATACTGGTGCATGTTAAAGGTACCTGCTATAGGGCTGTAGTTACATTAATTAATTTGTGGTGTTGTGTTGCTTCCGAGTTATGGGAACCATCCCATGGTTTTCTAGCTATCAACTACCCAGAAGTGGTTTATTGCTCCATTTCTCTGGAGGCCCCGAAGTGGCTGAGCATGTAACCCCATCTCAGCAAGCCCATATCCCACAAATGAATATCTCATCTAACTCTAGGCCCCTGGACACTCCAAACCACCAGCTATGCCAAGTCACTGTGTTGTTACATTGCACATTTGATTTGCTCTAAAGCAGGAGCAGCACAACTGAAAAGGAGTGTCATCCTATATTCAGATCTTCATGGCTATTATAAAACGTGTACATCAAAGATTTATTGAAATAGTTTCCGGTGATCTGGAAGTCACTTCCAGTTTTTCAGAAGTCTCTTCTGGTTCACCAGAAACCACTTCTGGGGCCTCCAATAGGCCCAGGAAGCCCGTTCAGGGCAGCGCCAGGCCTGGGGTAAGTGCAGGAAGCCTCAAACAAGCCCAAGCAACTTACCCTAGGGGGCCTTGCCTTTCATATACTGTGATCTCGCAATATACCAGGGGCGCAGTATATGAAGCGTAAAATGGCGGGGGGGGGGGGCACTGTAGCACCAAATAATCAACAATAATATACCCTGACATTTTTCATTTACCATGGTAACCCCAAAATAACTACCCACATGTACTGAACTGACAATACCTTTTGCCATAAATTGGTTATGTTTTTCATCTCAATGCATTTTAAATCACAATGTTCCTCCAATGGCAACATAATTGAATACATATCTATTATGTATTTTATCAATAAATCTCCAGCATGTATATTTTTCTAATATGTTGGAAATGACTTTTTCAAAAAGAGTGCTATTAAAGCTGCTTTACTTATTAATATTAAAATAACATTGCCTGTGAAGGTAAATACTAATCTTTTCCCAAAAGAACACTCAGAATCATTTATTTTCAAAATATCAACTATTATAATAATAGGCAATGAAGCATACTGGTGGGTGGGAAATAACATTGTGTGTTTAAGAAGTTGCTTTGAAACATTACAGTACTGCAATTTCTCTTTGCTGATTCTCCAGAAAGAGAGAAAAATAAAATGTATAAATAATTGATAGTGATCTCATTTCTCCCTTTTCCAAGAAAAACAACACAAGTACATTTACCACATGCCCTCAATACTGCATTTGTATTCAGAATGCTGAGCCATTTTGCATATGCCTTACTCAGCACAATTCTGTTTTCCTGAAACCTATCCAACCTGGTGAATAACAGATGTGTTCTTTTCCACAGTATTGATTGTTAAATGCATTAAGGCAAACCCAAAGGCAGTGGTTCAGAATCCCAGGCATCTATCAGTGTCCAAGCACCAACCAGATCACCACAACTCCTGCCGGTGAGAAGCAGATGCCCCCACCTGAGTTTTGAAAATTCCCTTTTCTGTACTGTAACTCCTAGAAACCACTAGCGGTGGTGACGGCGACAATGATGATGTACCATTAAGTTGTTTCTGACTTTGAGCAGCTCACCTAGTGTTTGCCTGTGTTTGCCCAAGGCCACCGGGCTAGCAGGGAGTATAACTCCTTCAGGTATGGGTGCTAGAGGGGTTCTCAACTGTTCCTTCTCCCAGAAGGCACAGACAGGTTTCAGCTCCAAGCCCGTGGCTCCCAAGCTGAGTATTCCAAACCAATGAGTTATAGGAGCTTGAAATACTCATAGACCAGTGCTTTAATGTACATAAGCTAACCAGCATTCATTGTGTCAAACACAGTAATTCCTTCCCCACATGTGATATGGGCAGGGACATTTTAGTCCACGTCTTAAATTCTTCACACTGCATTAGGCAAACAAGACGGTCAGGTGTAAATATTTAGTAGTCATGGAAATGCAGCAAAAACCTAAGGTGGACTATATGGGTAGCTAAATTCCACCCCCTTGCCATACCCAGGCACAAAGGCCGCCAGAACTATGCCTTTGGAATTTTCATCAAGGTCGCTTCCCTTTCTATGAGTTTGAAGATAATGTTCTACCTTTGATTCTTCTAGAAGCACTTAAAAACTAACAGAGCAACATTTATGCTCTTATCTCCTCTTGACCCAGAGGCCTTTAAGCATCATTTGTGGGCCTAATTCTTCGAAAGTAGGCTTGGGGCCACAAAAGATATTGCTGTGACTTAAGTGATTTGTAATTTTTTAAAAAAAAAAATTTTGAAGAACATATTTTTAACAGTGTTGTTATTATATATGATTAGTTAAAAGGAAGGAAGGAAGGAAGGAAGGAAGGAAGGAAGGAAGGAAGGAACTTGATTGTGACAAAGGGGGGAATCCTGTCTCATAAAGAGATGCCAGGAGGGGAAGTATAAAAAAGATATGAGGGAGGAATTTGAAAGAATGTATCTAAGGAGCGAAGTTTAGGCTCCCTATGGAAGCTGTATAACTTTGTATCAGAGAGCTAATTCTGGCATGGAAACATTTTATACAATAAACTTACAAGGCATGTAACTTCAGTTTGAATCAAGAATCTATTCTTATTTTTTAGTTTAAGCATGGAATGGCGCTAACGTTTTGGGCTTAAGGCAAAGAAAGGGCAGATCAACGGAGATTAGCCAGGTTGGGCGGGTCACGTGTTTTCAATCAGTTTAAAATTAATTGTTTCTGGCAACAGATCAATTTTATGCCGGTACAAAGTTCAGACCACAGGGTTTTGCTCAATGCGTTCAGATCTGTGTGATGTATTTATTTGTCGCAAGACCACACTACTAAGAGATGTTACGGGTTTTTTGAGCCTGATTTCAGAAAGTCCAGTGGCTTCTGAAGAGAAGCAAGCAAAAAATAAACAGCACCGAAGTATGTGTTCAGTGTAAAAGGGAAAGAGAGAAAGAAGAACCTGCAGCCGTTAAGGCAACAAAAACAACAAGCTAATCTCCCCTTCTGCTTATTGCTCCAGAGTATTACAAAATGAGAACAAGCTATAGTATAGTAGTTGTAGAGCAGATACCTTAAGGAATGCACTACAGTCACACAATCAGCACAATATACCTGCAGTAAATGTCTTTATTGTCATGGTAACTAGGAATTTCAGTTAGCAGAGGTATACTAGTAACTATAGATTTCTGAAAAGCGAGGGGCTAAAATCAGAGGATGACTCTGTGATGCTGCCAATAAACTGCTGCACAGCGTGTAGACACCAAACCTCTTCAATCCCCATTAAACCTGATAGAAATGGTGCCCCTGTCTTCATCAAGACTGTGGGATGAAGCATAAAGACTTCAATCCTTTGCTTTTGCCTTCACCACTTCAAAGCTTTCCAACTCTTTAGGCAACTTATCTTCATTCCATTTTAAATAAAATAAGGCATGATGGCTTAATATCTAATATTTCCACACTTATTTGGTCCAGGGCATCATTCTGCCTAACAAAGCATACATTTCTTAATGATTCTGAGAACACACTATAACATTCCTAACATGCATTTTCTTTTGATGTATTAGCATGACTAATGATGCATAAAGAATTAGGGATGGCCATTTTTATTCATATGAATGTTCTGAGAAATGCAGCTATCTAACTAGAATGATCCTACAAATGTACAGTTTCTAGTGTCAGAAACTAAACAGGCACTATGTTGAAAAGCATATACATTATTAGTCATGGATAACCACACTGTTTCCACTGAAAACCTTGGCGTTCAGGCCCTTCTTCTGGGAACATGGCAATTCCCACATATATAAAATATATATGCAAACCATGTTATATCTAGTATAACAAAATAAAGAGAATATGCATTAGGTGAAAAGAAGCTATCATAAGTAAATGCATCTACAATAGTTTACTGTGAACTCCTTGGAAGGTGGGTTGTATGTATGTATGTATGTATGTATGTATGTATGTATGTATGTATGTATGTATGTATGTATGTATGTATGTATGTATGTATTTCATAATTTGCTTCCTGAAATTTAAATAAAATGCAATTTTTGCAAACACGACATCTCACCCACAAATTTTTAGACTTAACGCCTCTTTGCTGTCGTCATACACCAGGAATGCTAGAAATGTTTGTTTTATTATATTTTGTTGTATTTGATTGTTTGTTGGTTGGCACTGATTGCCCTTGTTAGCCGCTTAGAGTTCTACATGTAGAAGATAAGCGGGATATAAATACACCAATAAATAAATAAATAAATAAATAAATAAATAAATAAATAAATAAATAAATAAATAAATAAATAAATAATCACAATAGCAGCAACAGTAGTAGTACTAGTAGGATGGCAGCAGTAGTAATAGGTATGCCCTATTATTTGAACCTAATTCCACCTGCAAAATCCAAGCAATATCTAATTCTAGAGATGGGCACGAAACAAAAAAATGGTGGTTCGGTTTTTCGTTTGTCATTGAGAGGTCTGTTTTGGTTCGTTTCCGTTTGTCGCAAATTTCTGGAAAAATTTTGTTTCTGTTTTTTGTTTTTTCGTTTGTCGTTTCTACCCGCTTTTGCAGAATTTTTAAAGCGCAGGCATCCCCCAAAGCCCCAGACCAGAGGGAAAACACTAAAAAAATGGATGCTGGCAGAGACACAGTATAGACTAGGTACGCAGGGAGGCTGCAAAGGCAGCGGCGGGCGTTGCCCAGGATGCAAGGCAGCCGCAGAGTGACTGCACTGCGGGGCAAGGGAGGGTACTCACCAAGAGGTACACATGCACGCACACAGGGAGGCTGCAGGACTGAAGCTAGAGTCGCAGAGACAGCAATCCCACCCTAACTCCCACCAGAGACTGCAAGGAGGACGGGGGCTGCCAGACCTGCTCAGTCTGCAACCTGGGCATGCTATTGGTTGAACATGATCCCATCACATGGCTTGCCTCCATTTTGTGGCTGGTGGTGACATCCATTTTAAAGGGAAAAGAAAAATACATCGCGATGGGAGAAGACAAAAACAAATGTTTTAAGGACCCCAACCCCCTGGTAGGTAATAATTTCAAATAATTATTGCATTATTGCTGCGTTTTTACAGATGTCCAGGGTGTTTTAATACCCAAGAAATCAATCAATATTAGGCATCTGTGAGCCATTTTGGGTCAATGTCCCCTAACTCCCCTTAAAGGGAAAAAATACAGCGATCTGAGAAAAGACATAAATGCACCTTTTAAGGACCCCAACCCCCCTTGTAGTTATTATTAGACAATATAAATAATTATTGCTGCGTTTTTACGGATGTCCAGGGCGTTTTTTAACGTTTAAAACAGCTCATTTCATTGTGCGTCGCCATTAACGGAAACGAAACGTAACGACCACAATTTTCGTGGTTCTGTTCATTTTGTTGCATTTTCATCACAATTTTCATTTGTCGTTTTGTTACATAACAGAACAACTAACGAATAACGGAAATGAAAAAATGTTCATTCCGTGCCCATCTCTATCTAATTCCTTTTCCCTTTATTAGCAACTAGTTCACAGTAGAACCAAAGCCAACAACTAGCTTCAGTTCTTATCGTATTTCCTTGTATACATCCGTGCCCATATTCAACTGCACATTCAAAATAAACAATCTCAGTTATAATGTGACGATAATTACTACTTTTGGAATTAGCATTCAGGAAGTCACCACATAAAACTGGCAGCTATTGCTAGCAGATGCTAGAATTCAAAGCTGACACAGAGTTCTCTGATCTCCAAATGATGAGGACTGTAGGTTAACTACCCCTTTTAAAGCATAACAAACATAAAAACTAAAGAGTTTTGTCCTCTTAAAGGGTAGCAGATTTATTTCAGGGGGGAGCTTTGATGGATCATAGTCCACTTCCTCTGAGTCTGAAGTACCATAACTCTTTTGCACATACTAATACAGTCTAACATGGGCTACCTCGTTGAAAACCCTGGATGGCTAAGGTCAAAGCTCCTCTGGTGCACTGGCATCTCTCTCTCTCTCTCTCTCTCTCTCTCTCTCTCTCTCTCTCTCTCTCTCTCTCTCTCTCTCTCTCTCTCTCTCTCTCTCTCTCACACACACACACACACACACACACACACACACACACACACACAAGCATATACACATATATATATTCAATAAAGAGAAAAGCCTCTAAGCACACTAAAATTGCCACATGGGAGGAGTGTAATTTACGTACACATTTTTCCTTTCTAAGGGGGAAAAACAATGCAGGAGTTTAAAAATACTGAATTGAGTTATTTACCTGTTGTGAATAGGTCCACTGAACTTTGGGTCAAATTTCCTTGGTTCACCTGCATTTAAAACAAAATATTATAAAAATATGTCACAGAAACCAAAACAAAGAGTCAGGAATCTTCTATAATTAGTTTTTCTTAAATTAATTCTCATCAGAAATGTCAGCAATATTTTGCAAATCTTAATTCTCAGAGTAGCTTCTGTAAGTGTATCCAAGTTAACTTAAGGAAGAAAAATGGAAATAGTATCACTACTGCCCTACAACTGGAAATCTGTAAGTCAGTAATTTTTATCAAAACTCAAACATCACATGTGAACCAGGAACTGTACAGAAGAGCTGAGGAACAAAACAGAGGAGCAATATTTAAGAACCACACAAAAAGCACCAATGTTATTTTTGGTGTTTAGCCTAAGTCTATTTCACTGTCAGACCAGCAGTTTGGATCCAATGCAGAAAAACTATACATTTTCCAATGCAAATTTACAGTTCCAACATTTCTAGTTCCATCCATTCCTGATATATCTTGTAACACATGCAGACAGAAGTGTAGATACGGTTTTCAACACCCAGGGACAAAGTCAGTTTTCACATGCCCCCAAAGGGGTGGGGAGGGGCTACGCTGCCATGGAGAAGGTGAAGAAAGCAGCCAGGGAGCCCTCCGCGACAGCCCTGGCAGGTCACCTGCAACACACCTTCCCATGGTTCCTGGGTGAGGAGCCACTTGGTACACGATTTGGTACCCCCAGGTGTTGTGTCCAGGGACAAGTGTCCCCCTTATCCCTCCCCCCGACTACACCACTGCATGGAAAGCCGTTTCATTTACTGTAACAAACACAACTTATACATCACATCACTCTTCTGCAACTTAGTAAACTACAGATTTACTAGATTCCAGTTCTCATTGATCCTGCACAACATGGCAATGGGGATGGTAGGGCCTGTGGTCTAAGATAACAGGAAGGTATTAGGGTTGAGGAAAGAGGGGCTATGGCAATTTTTTTAATTGATTCAAATCATTTTATTCTACCCTTTAGCAATCTAGTGTCTGCCCTCAAACTGTACATCGAAAAAGACATTATACAAAAGAGCCAGTCTGTTTCGACTGACAGCGATAGACTGGCCACTGTTAAAGACCCCACCGCTTCTTCTGTTTTTCCACAGAGAAAGCAATGTGCCTGAAGACAAGGCACTCCTTAGACAAATGCAAGAGCCTTTGGAAACTGGGGTTCATATTCAAAGGGATCACCTACAGAGGGAGAAAGAGAAGTTAGAGAGTAAAGGTGACTCTCTCCAAGTGTGTTCGATCTATGCCAATAACAAGCAAACAGTAGATACAGGAAAACAAGATAGGAGGAGAAGGGAAAGGCATGTCAGCTGAGTCAGTCGTTCTCTAAGGGATGAACTTCTTCTGATGGCCAATAATTTCAAATGGAAACAGTCCAGGAACAAGAGGGCAGCAAGTAGAGCTGGTCCTTCAAAAGAAGGAGAAAGGTGGTATGGCCTTTGCCCACAATTAAAAGCAAAGGTGGGATTAATATCTCTGTTCAATCACTAACATCACAAGCACATGCCAGCTTTTTAACCATATGTGCCTTCATCAGGTTGGATGTGACTTACCAGTGGATGGCAAAAACTGAAGAGTTCCAAAAATCATTTTGAAAATGAGGGCTGCTGCAACGTCAAGACAGAACATAAGAACATAAGAAGAGCCATGTTGGATCAGGCTAAAGGCCCATCTAGTCCAGCTTCCTGTATCTCACAGTGGCCCCGCCAAAAGCGTTTGGGAGCGCATGAGACTAGATACCTGTCTCCTGATACCACTCCCCTGCATCTGGCCCTTGAAGTACCCTGGTTTTAAGCATGGTGATTACACATCTCCATCATAGTTTGTAACCTGTGATGGACTTTTCCTCCAGGAATCTGTCCAATCCCCTTTTGAAGGCATCTAGGCCAGATGCCATCACCACATCCTGTGGCAGGGAGTTCCACAGACTAACAACGCGCTGGGTGAAAAAATATTTTCTTTTGTGTGTTCTTACTCTCCCAGCACTCAATTTGAGTGCATGTCCCCTAGTTCTGGTATTTTGTGAGAGGGAGAAGAGCTTCCCTCTATCCACTTTACTCATGCCCTGCATAATTTTGTACGTCTCTATCATATCCCCCCTCAGGCGCCTTTTATCCAGACTAAAGAGCCCCAAATGTTTTAGCCTTTCCTCATAAGGGAGGTGCCCCAGTCCAGTAATCATTTTAGTCGCTCTCTTTTGCACCTTTTCCAGTTCCACTATGTCTTTCTTGAGATGCGGTGACCAGAATTGTACACAATACTCCAGGTGCGGCCTTACTATTGTTTTGTATAATGGCATTATAATTTTGGCTGTTTTATTTTCAATCCCCTTTTTGATAATCCCTAGCATGGAATTGGCCTTCTTCACTGCTGCCACACATTGGGGAGACACCTTCATGGAGCTCTCCACCAACACACCAAGATCTCTTTCCTGATCTGTCACGGATAACTCAGAGCCCATGAGTTGATAGATAAAGTTTTGATTTTTTTGCCCCAATATGCATTACTTTACATTTGGCTACATTAAAACGCATTTGCCATTTTGTAGCCCATTCCCCCAGTTTAGAGAGATCCTTCTGGAGCTCTTCACAATCTTCTCTGGTTTTTACCACACGGAAAAGTTTTGTGTCATCTGCAAACTTGGCCACCTCACAGTTTATCCCTGTCTCCAGGTCATTTATGAACAGATTGAAAAGCACCGGTCCCAGGACACCGGTTTAAATGCTACCACTAGTAATCCGAAAGAAATCAGTAGGTAATACTTTTAATTTGGCTGCCATTCCCTTACCCATAAGTAAATTGATTGGAGATCTACTGTAATTCTGTCCCAGTCAATTCCCAGTCCCCAGATGAAGAAAATTTCACTGTCAGGCAAAGGGGATGCTCCAGAGTTTGGGGTTAAGTGTCACCAGTATGCTGATGACACCCGTCTCTACCTCTCATCACCTCTAGATTCTAAGGAAGTTATTTCGACTTTAGATCAGTGTTTAGCTTCTCTAATGAACTGGATGTGGGAGAACAAAATGGAACTAAACCCACACAAGACAGAGGTGCTTCTGGTCAGTCAAAAGGGAGATCAAGGGATATGGATGCAACCTGTACTGGAACGGATCCCACCCCCCCAAAAAAATGAAAAAAAGAGGTGCTCCTGGACTCATTCTTGAGCCTAGATGCCCAGGTCACAGTTGTGGCCAGGAGTGCATTTGCATGATAAAACTAGTACACCAATTACGCTCATTTCTTGAGAAACCTGCTCTGGCCACTGCGACACATGCCCTAGTGAATGTCCCGGCTGGACTATTGTAATGCGCTGTATGCAGAGCTACCAATGGAAAGTCTCAAAAAACTTCAACAGGTCCAAAATGCAGCAGCCAGACTGCTGACTGGGGCGGGTTACAGAGATCACATTACACCCTTATTAAAGCAGCTCCATTGGCTGCTAATCAGTTATTGGGCACAATTCAAAGTGCTGTTTTAGCCTACAAAGCACAAAAATAGTCTGAGTCCAAGCTACCTCAAAGATCGAATATCACAGGATGACCCGGCTCAGGTGGAAAAGTCATCAGGAGAGTCCTTTCTCTCCATCCCAACTTCACAGGTGTGTCTCAGAAGAACACATGAAAGGGCCTTCTCAGCTGCTGCACCCAGACTCTGGAACTCCGTTCCACTGGAGGCCACCAGGACTGCCCCATCTCTGCTATCTTTCCAGAAGCAGGGAAAGACCTTTCTCTTTAGGCAAGCTTTCCCTGAATGAGGGACTACTTACTATGTGACTTTTATATGGATTACCACACATGACTGCATTGACTGATTTTATAATAACACCAGTGGTTTCTATGTTAATTTACACACCTCAGAATGGATTTTTGTTTCTTTTTATACGCTCTTTGTAACTTTAATGTTACCTTTTAATGTTCTAAGATGCCTATTCGAATTCCCTGTTCTTAACGTCAATTATGTCTTAAATATTTTGGGCTGTATACTGTCCCTCATTATTATAAGCCACCTTGGGTCCTTTTCAGAGGAGACAGGTGGGGTAAATATATTCAAAATAAATAAAATAATGCTGAGTGGCTGACAGCTTTCTGTTTGATGAGTTTGGGACAATTCTGTCAACCTTGTCAAAGGCAGAATTTAAACCCAACACTCTCAAATGGACTTTGAAGCAGCCCTGCTTCTGAAACTGGCATAAATATCTAACCAAATATCTAACTCTTGGATTTTTATTGCACCTTTGAGTTAGATATGCCTAGCTTGATAAAGACCAACATGGGCTGAAAGCTACCATTTGTTTGTAATTTCTTAGTGGTCTAATAGAGGCATCCCCCCCCCCCCAGCTCACACCCACCCATCCCTCTCTTTTCATTCAGCTGAGGGGACGGTGTGGCTCTATTTTCTGTTTTCTTCCTCTCCTGCTGCCAAAAGGATGAGCTCATAAGCCTCAGGTCCAAGCTTAAACTGCACTCTGGCTAGGAGCACTTCAGTGTAATTTATGCTGTGTAAACCAGATGATGTCATCGTCCAGTGACAGAGAGAGATAATGTAAATTAATTGAAGGTTTCTTATCTCTCCCTTCTTTCAATTTCTGAGAATGCCTAACGGTCTCCCTTCATCAGAGGAAGACTTTGGGAACCTTGAGATAACCGAGAGCCTTTCACAGCCTAAACGTGTCAGAAGGCCACCAGCAGTCTTGATTCTGATGGGCAATGATCCAGCAGGTATCTTTGACTATTCAAGTCCCCTCCCTCCTCTCCTCTGCCCCAAGGCTGCCAAAGGCTTCCCCAGAGGAAAAGAGAAACAATTCTGCCCTAGTGGCCAAAATCCTTTTGCACAACCTCATCATCCAGTGACTGGGGTGTTCAGCTTAAACCAATGGGTGGCTTCTATCCTCTCTTTCAGGTGCCAAAGCTCTTAAAAGGCTTCTCCAGGGTAAAAGGGACTTCTAAGGGGTCTTGGAACCCCAAAGAGGATATTAGTTTTCATCAAACCATCCAAGTTTGGTTAAAACATGGATGTCCCACAGCTGTGCAAGAGGATTTTGGCCACTGCATCAGATTTCTGTTTCCAATTAATACAGCGTTCCAAATCGTTATGCAGGCATAATACTAATATTGTAACTTTCTCACGGGAAGAAATCACCATAGGCATTGTGTGTTGTGTATTGAGTCAAATGGCTTAGCATGCAATAAATAATAATATATAATATTAATGTCTCAGGAGATTTCTTAACTTGAGACAATTTTCCTGCCTCAGGATTAAACTAAATTTCTGCTTTATCTTCAAATGCAAATGATAGCATCAAATGTTAATTTCGTTTTACAGTGGTACCTCGTATAACGTAGGGTTTGTATAACGTAAATCCGTACAACATAAAAAAATCCGACCAGGAACCTTCGTCACCTCCCCCTTCACTGTTCATTAGCAGGGGAGTGCAGGCAGGCTGAGACAGCAGGTGAAGAGAGAGGGAGGGAGAGAGGGGAGAGGAGGAAGGGGAGGAGGATGCCTCCTTGGTAGCTGCTGCTGATGCCATTGTGGTAGTGCCCGTGGGAGGCACGTGTGCCAAACCGGGTGAGGAAGTGAGCCAGTTGCGGGTGGTGACCGTCCAGGAACCCCCCACCCTCCCCCAGGGCCAGCTGCAGTTCTTGTCCCTGCCGAGCAGGCTGTCATCGAGGCCACCAGCAGCGACTCCAAAGAAGTGGATGCCTTGGTGGCCAAGCTGGGTGAGGTGCTGTAGTTCAGGGCCGTCCAACTTTGAACAGCCTGCAGCCTATCTGATGCTCCAGAACGTCCCCCAGGGTCGACTCTTGGAGCGCAGGCACACAAGAGCAGGGGTGGCGGCAGCGGCTCCAGGACACCCAGGAGGTCTTGCCTTCCCCGCTCAGTCTTGTTTGGCACCAAATTCAAAAGAAACAAGCAGCCTTCCTCCTCCTTTCCTTCGAACAAGTGAAGGGAAGGAGAGGGAAGTCTTGGTCCTTTTGAAGTTGTTGCCTCTCGGATCTGGGCACTTGTCATCTGGCCGGAGAGGGGGGAAATGGGGTACTTTGCTGCTTGCCCTCCCACCTCTTCTCCACCTGGCAAATGGCAGCGGCGGCGGCTCCAGGACACCCAGGAGGTCTTGCCTTCCCCACTCAGCTTGTTGGGCACCAAATTCAAAAGCAACAAGCAGCTTTCCTCCTCCTCTCCTTCACGCGAGTCTTGGTCTTCGCCGGGGAGGGGAGAAATGGGGGACTTCACCACCGCCTTCCTCCCTCCTAATGGTGGTTGCCCCCACCAGTGTCCACCCCTCCCAGCAATGACTCCTTGCCTCCTCCCTCCCAAGCATCACAGCCGGGACCAAACAGCTCCCTATGAGTAGCCAAGGGAACTCAGCTTCTTCGCCTCCTTTCCCTGCCGCCCGCCGCACTAGTCTCCCTATCCATCCCTGGTGCTGTTGCCGCCCCTGCCGCCCCAATAGACGTGCTCAGAGGCAGCCTGTGGGTGGCCAAGCAGCAGTGCGGCAGGAACTGGTTGCGGAGCGCCACCCGGGTGGGGCGAAAGAAGCGGCAGCACTACCATCATCCTCACCATCATCCTCACCCCTTGCTGTCTATGGGCAACAAAAAGGACAATCTGCACCGGCTCCTGCAGCAGCTCATCCTCTCCGGCAACCTCATTAGCTTTGGCTATGCATTGGAACGGATTAAATCCATTTCCAATGCATTCCTATGGGAAATCACAATTTGTACAAAGGAAAATTTGTATAATATAATTTCATTTGGAACAAATTAATTACGTTATACAAGGTACCACTGTATTTATTTTCATTTCAAAATATATTCTTCCAAAAGTTATGTTGATTTTGCCATAAAAATGCAAAATAACCATGAGGTAGTTGACTATGAGCTGAAAATCAATCAGTGAAAAATGAGAGGTATGACATTTTGATGAAAATCATGTCAAAAAGTGTGACATGTTTTAGTTTGGATTCAACTCACTGCTTCCTGTATTGTGGCCCATTAGATGCTCTTGTTTCTTGGAATATGAGATAAAACTTAAACTATCAACAAGGGAAACCATTTATCAGAAGGATAAATTAGTTAGAGATCATAGTTTCATCATAATGAATTAATCCCCTGCAGTTCACATTAATACAATTGGGGGAAAATCCCATCTCAGAGATCACCCATCTATATGATGGAACAGCACTTGGCAAAATGTACCAAGGATCTGACCAAAGATCAGCTACAAAAAGGCAACAGTGTTGTCCATCTGTCTCTATCTTCATAAGAACCAAGTCAACGTTTACATTGTATACTGAGTTAGCTCATCAGAGGGGGAAACCTCATGTAGATAGGTGCTCCACACACACTCCAAAGGAATGTAGGCTAATACAAAGAACACAACTTACACTATTGTAAGCAAATGTAAACTATGTGCTTAATTCTGAAAAGAAACTTTTCAAAAACAGAAGGGTATGTGAATAATTTGTAAAACCTATTTCATTATACAGGTATTAAGGTGTACAATAATGATAAATAAAACGAAATAATTGCTAGTGGTTTAAATATTGACAGAAGTCCAACTACAGCTGTAACCCTACAGATACTTTCCAGAAGACTCAATGAATTCACAGCACAATTCAAAAGATATATTGGCCATAGTGGATATGGAATTAGTGAAACCGTCTTGGGGAACCATAACTGTCTATGCTGGTGCAAAATTAGGCCAAGGGACAGGAGTCCAAAGTAATTTCTAAATCTTTAACCTAAGAGGGGATGAGATTCAACTGGTTTAGTTAGAGTCAGTGCAGCAGCCTTCCACCATATTGGTAAATTAGGGCTGCATCCTTAGGTGTACCTACTTCTAAGCAAATATATGTAGAATTTTGCTGCAAAAACAGAACAGACAGAACAAAACATCTTTTGGGGAAAACATTTCTTATTTCTCTAGCTACTTTTCTTTCGAACTACTCACTGAATGTCTTAATTGCAAATGTTAAAATGAAATAAGATGTTCAATTCACAAGCTTATATTCCCATAACCTATTAAAATAATGTTATGCCACATAATGTGTAGTTCTCTCTACATTTCAGAGAAGAAATAATGTGATTTTACTCAAGCTGTTGTTTTCAATATGACTAACATCAAAGAGATGTTTCAAAAAGCCCAATAATATGTGAAGTTTGAAGCAAAAATTAAGAACAAGTGTCCTTCCTTGCACAGCATAATTCATAGTCAACCTTCATTTTTGCTGAGGCCTAATTAACATAAATTTAGTTGTTTTCGAGACCTCCAGATACGAAACCTGTTGCAGCATACTTTCAGATCATGATCCGTTACATCCTGAATTAAACAACTTTTGTAATTTTTCCAGAATAAATTTTATGGCAGTAGCCATCTTGGTTTTAGCATGTGTAATAAAAACAAAGCAAAAAAACTAAAACTTTGCCAAGATAAGCATGGCATCAATGCTTTGAAAGTTCATTACCTGCGTCAATGCTGTTACTGTCTCTTTGTGTTCGAATCCCATTTCATCTGCAATGTGCATGCTGTGTATATAAACTTCAGTCTAAATATTGCACTGCCTGAGTCTTAGGATATGGATGGCAATCCACAGAAGCTCACAGTGAAATAAATCTGTTAATCCCAAAAAGTGCCACAGTATTTTTGCTTTTCTTTTTCTTATAATTTCAGGGCAAAATTACTCATTGTAACATGATAAAACACTTTAAGAAACACATTGATAACTCTTTAAATATCCTATAAATTCAGACATAAACATACACACAACTCTGTATTCATCAGAAAGTTGGGAGAATGGAGAACCACATGAAGTGGTGGGAAGTAGTGTAGGGGATGGTACAAGCACACCACAAACAGAGCTTAGCAGTCTCTATTGATTTCTTGATAATGCAACTTCATGCAGGAAAAAGCCACTGACTGCACTCTGTTCAAATTCAGACAATACACACTATGCTCCTTTTCTTGTTCCTCACCCTTCTCTCCTTAACTATTTTTAGAAGTTGTAGAACTCTGAATTTACAGTCACCCCCCGCCATTTTGTGGTTCAGGTACTGCAGTCCCACTATATTGTGGGATTGAAGTACCTGCGGGGGGGGCGCAACAGGGAGCAATTGCATTGCTCCCCAGCCTGCCACCCTCCCAGACCCGTCCAGGAGGCCTTGAAGCCACGCGGGGGGCAGGGAGCAATCGCATTGCTCCCTGCTGCCCCCCAGCCCCCTCTGATTGCCCCCACCCCCGCCCCCAGCCCCGCTTCAGCATATCATAGATTTTCATGTATCACGGGTCGAGTGGGTCCCTAACCCCCGCGATAGGTGCGGGGTTACTGTACTTAGTTTCCAGTCTTTGCAATCTCTCAGAAAGTTAGCTGTTAAGTACTATTTCAGTCATGTATGCCCATTGCTTTCTTTTCCAAGCCTCACAGCCTCCTAGCTTTAAATCAAAACCACATATTTAGCCTACATTTCCACATGTCAAGGTATTTATTATGCTTGTTTAATTCTATGTCTGATACATCTGGTATGTATCAGACTGTATTTAGGCTATGAACTATTTAGCTCTGTCACCACGTCCAAATGCCACATACGTAATTTATATAATTCCATAACAGTTATTATTTGTGTGAGAGTGTTTTTGCTTGTGCCTGTTCTCTCTCTCTCTCTCTCTCTCTCTCTCTCTCTCTCTCTCTCTCTCTGTGTGTGTGTGTGTGTGTGTGTGTGTGTGTGTGTGTGAGAGAGAGAGAGAGAGAGAGAGAGAGATCACTTTAAACATTTAGAAATAAGCTCAATATGGATGTAAGTTACAAGGAGAAATCTGTTAAGGCATGATTCTGCCACTTCAAAGCTCCCATATGAGGATGTATAGTATATGACAATGTCTGTGATAACGTACACCTCTCTAGACCACATTCATTCATTCATTCATTTCCCACAAAACCCAAGGCAGGCTGCTAACATGGGTCAAGAAACTGCAGTTCATAAAGTGCCTTGTTAATCATGCCTAGTATGCAAACAATCAAGAAATGTCTTTGTGGTAAAAGACAATTTTCACATTAGAAAGGGCAAGTCTTAGTCTTAGGGCATTTTCTAGTATAAAATCTATTCCAGTTTTCTATCCCCACAGAGAAATATTTCATAGGTTCAAAAAAAACCCAACCCCAAACAAACAGCATTTATGTTTCTGCAGGTAAAACCATTATTGGACTTGCTATTGTACAGCCACTGGTGGAAAAGTATACTTTGACATATTGATCACTCAATAAAAAGTATCCACACAAATTAAATTACTTTTTTCCTTAACTGAATCTTTTCTGCCAGGTTTTGTTATCCTCACTTCTACTACCCCTCTCATGCTACTCAAGGGAACATAGTATTTTCTAATAATATTTTGCAAAATCTTAAGCATGCCAATAAACTGATGCCTGAATGACTGCACTGTTCTCAGCAGGTTAGCTCACATAGCTATACTTAAAAAAATTTGCAGGACCACAGCCTTTTTTGTTGTTTCAACTTACTGTATATAGATCTCTACACTGCTAAAACACTCTCTGGGCAGTCTGCAACATAGTTAGGCAAATAACAGCAAGTTGGGTATTCCTTTAATGACTTCAGGAAGATGGAAGGCTGAGTCAACCGTGAGCCATCAGGATCAAACTCAGGTTATGAGCAGAGGCTTGACTGCGGTTCTGTAGTTTAAGCACTAGGCCACAGGGCTTTGGTATGGATTCCAAGCTATACTAAGAGTAAAGAGAGGAAGAACCAAACTCATTCCTCCTATAACTGCCTTTGTTTCAAGGAATTTTAATCACAGGTGAATTTAACACTGTTCATTTTTGCTTTTCAGGTATAATAGTGACAGCTGTAAAATTAGTTTCTTTGCCTATGTAGCACATTGGCACATTAGGGGAGACCAACATACTAGAAAACTTCTTTGATCCCCTGCAAATCAAGACAGAGCACTATTCCTTCTGAAGCTACGCATTTTAATTGCATATCTCATGGAATATTTATGCTGAGTGACCACATGGGTGCCCATGTTCGATTTGTTTCTCTTATAAAATCAGCTACTTTTGCACACTCCTCTCTTCTGCTTCCATCAAAGGCAGTTCAAGTGAGACATGCTAGTTGACTCAAAAGTCTTTTAGCAGGCTAAGCAGCCAATCCTTCTTTGGGTACATCTTAATTAGATATATCAAAGCTTTGAATCTTAAAACCAAAATCTCTTCCCATGTGGTTGACAGGAGACAGCACAAAGATAATGGGCTGCAAACATGGACCAAAAGTGCTAGAATCTGGCAGCAAGCCCATCTGGCAACTGAAATACAAAGAGGTGCTGAAAATACAGGAATGCTGCATGGCAAAGACCAATGTTACCACTAGTAGCAAGCCAGGAACCAAGCTGTGACAAGAAGGATACACCAGGAAGGAAAACATTACTTTTTTCAGGCTGCAACTTCCACTGTCCCTAGAAAGTTGTTCCAAAACACATTTCCAAACCCTGGGAAAACCACAGTAATATTGGTAATGCCATTTATTAGAAAACCATGTAGAAAGAGAGCAAGACCTCCTCTGGTTTCCCAGACAGGCTAGCTTTCTTTCAACCTAGATTGACATGCTTAGAGTTGCATGTCCTTCGTATAGCTTTTCCTCCTTGACTATTGGTGAGAGAAGACAAGAGGGGAAGCCTTGCTTTTTGTTCTCTAGAGATGAAGGAACAGCCATGGCACCCTGCATCTGCATCTGCATCCTAATTACCTAGAATCAGATTCCAGATAATATTTTACTTTGTACTGTTCTAATAAGCAGTAGCCTTCTTTTTTCATAGGTAATACACGTGAATGCGATTTCTTTCCAAACAAGGGAAGAAATCTGCCAGTGATTTCAATTTTCATGGGCTGGATTCAACAGTTAACTAAGCTGCTGCTTGCTCTAGCGACAGTGCCTCAGGCTGTTTCTTTTGTACTCTAAGGTGACTTGTCTTAATAGCCATCAGGCAGAGGGCCTCTAGCAATTATCCTAAGTGTTTCCCTTCATTATCGTAAGGATAAGAGCTGTAATACTCACACAATCATATTGCAGTATTTCCAAGCAGAATGTGTGAGAAAACGGCAATCAGTACTGCAAGGAAACAGGATCCCTCTTTCTCAGTTCATCAGCAGTCCAGGTTGCAGCTTAGTGGCAAGCATTTGTGCTGTCTGTTTTTTCCCCCCTGTGCAAAGGATCCCAGTAATCTTTGCAGACCCTAGATCTGGCATCCTGCATCACAGCCAGCTAATCAGAAACAGTACTGGCTTATGTGGGGTAGAACTCTTGGCATTGGTCAGAATGTAGCCAACTTCACTCCAGTCCACATGGAAAAGCATTTACTGTAAATGGTTTCCTAAGGCCGCAGTTCTACCAGTATTTTCTGCGTAGTTTCCTGGTGGCGAACTGTGCAGTAAAAGTTTGCGTGCTAACCGGGAAGAGAAGTAAATTCAGGTCCCGGCCGACCACACCCCTGGAACAGCAGTCTCAGCGAAGTTTCCTAAACCACCACGAGGGACTGGATTTAGAAACTTTGCTCAAAAATGCTTACTTAGGGCGTTTATACACGACCCCTAAACTCCGGGGCAAATGGCTCCCAGCTCCGGAGCTTAAAAATGTTTCCCCACCAGCTCCGGAGTTTAGAGGAAATTAAGTGCGACCCCGCCCATCTAAGCACGACCCAGCGCACTTTTCTTGTACCTGCTCTTGTGAGGTGAAAATTCCTTGATGCGGATGTGCCGGGCTCTCCTCGCTTCTTTTTGTTGTTGTTTTTTGCCTCCCGCCCCTTTAAGAGAAGGAATCAGGAAGTGGCGGGGCTCCCCGGCAGCTTCCACTGGCACCGGGAGGTAAGCCTTTATTCTTTTGTCCCTTTTTTTCCTCCCTCCCCTCACAGACAGGAGCAAGGAAGTGCGGAGAGGGGTGGGGAAGGAGGAACAGCAACGAAGTCCCAAGAACTTTGGTCCGAATTTAAGGGGCCAGCAGATCTTAGGGGTCGTGTGAAAAGACCCTTATTTGCTTCTGTAATCAGGACAGGACATTGAAAATACACAGTATAATCAGTTGTTCCCCTTTATCACCACGGAGGCTTGGATACTAGAACCGGAACGAACGACAAAATGTGAAGTAGACAGGTAGAGACCAAACCAGAATACGAAAATACGACGCAGAAGAGAGGACACTAACTGCACATTAAAAACCATGTGACCGCCCGAAAAAAATACGCAGGGAATTTATATATGAAGAAAACTCTGGTAAGCCCGCGGCCTAAGACTCCATAGCACAAGTTGCCACTGAGGCGTCCCATTTCAACTTTCCCTTGTTTACTAGTTGCTGGAGGGGAGGATCTTTGAATGAAGGTTTGTTCCATAAGAAAGAACGGTGGGAACGTTTGTTTCCTTTCTACTCAGCACTGGTATTTTTCTCACAGATTCATCTGTTCATACAGCAATGATTCACCCAGGACCTCTTGGACTGTAGTTCCAAGAAGCCTTCACCACCAGCAGCGGTTCTGCCAGGATTTCCTGGGAGCTGCAGTCCACGGACACTGAGAGGCCCAAGATTGGGACTGCAGGCTTACAACATAAAGCTGAAACCAACATGGCAGAATGAGGCCAGAGCTCTTATATTCCCAGGAGAGGAATTACCTGTTTTATTATTTACCTGAATTATCCTTGGAGTGAAAGATATCAGAGCTGTTTTCAGCCCAGGGGTACCTGCTGTTGCCTTCACAACAACTGATAGAACGTTGACACAGTGGTGTATCTACCTTCCAGTGCTACCTGCTTTTTTAAAATTCTGTGGATTAGCCAGCAGGTGGGCTGGAAGGATGTATCAACAAGAAGGCAGGTTATCCAGTAATTGATTCCAGTTCTATACATTGTTTACTCAGCTATAACCATATTTTCTCCAGTCAGTCTGGATAATGTGTATTTCTTTAAGGACTGTGGCTGTACAAGTTAAGACAGCAAAACTTCTGACTCTATAAAGAGAAATGTGCTGCAGAAGTTAAGAACATGAAATGAAACTTTTGGAGCAGTCTGATTATTAGATAAACGAAAAAATGATGGAACAAGTTCTCAAGCTCTCTGCTACAAAAAAGGTCCTTAAAATATACTGGGTGCCTGCTGACAAAGTCCTTTCAGAAGTATTTCATATGACCATGTGGTGAAAAGTTCTTAAACATCAGATTCTAGCACAATGGAGGGGGGAGTAGGCACAAATAAAGGAATGTAACCATGAACTATACACAGAATTAGGCACAAATCTATTTTGTGATGGCACCATGAGAAGAGCACTTTTGAAAAGTATACATATGTCCCAAGAGTATTTAAGGGAAGTAATGTCTGAAATCTTGTTCTGCAGTTATGCAAAAGTCATAAATTAGAAAACAAATTGCCATATGTTAACAACTCTCTGTAGACATTATTTGTTGCATACCAAGTTGTAAAACACTGTGTACAATAGGTAATGCCTACGGAGACTTCTTAACATGCAACAATTCGCACTGAAAAATTATACCTGGGCAACAAGATTTCAACCAATGTCAAACTTTTCCTTAAATGTGATACTTTTAATGGTTTTATTTAAAAAAAAAAACCATCAGTGCCCTCTGAGTGGAAGCCAAGCTCAAAGAGGTCTCAGCCTTAAATAATAAAAATACAAGCAAATGAATAAAGAGGTTTATAATGGAACTCTGCAATGCAATATAAAGTACACCATTTGCTATTGCCAAGGCTAATGAATATATTCACTCATGCAGCACTTCCTTGCCCTTCTAGATGAAGGATCCTATATAAAGTGCAATATATGAGTCTCAAGGGTTAGAGAGCTGTCTTCTTGAACTACTACTGTTCCTCTGTGGCATATGGCCAAGAGTGATTTTAAGCCTTTTTAGGGTTTGTTATTCCCTTGATAGTAGATGTGAATCATAGTACTGTACAGCACAATATTCTATATATTAAAATTGTTGATGAAACACTGATCTTGAAGCTTTGTGTGAACTCCAACATTTGACTCAAAGACACCTGATTCAAGAAATAAAGGAATCACATCACTGATGGTTTAAGACTTGTGAGACCATGTGTCTTAACACCATCCAAATCTATTACAGTACTGCTTTACTAGCTATCACTTTATTACGAGAACCATCACTCTACCTGTTATGACTTGTGGTTCCTGTTCTAAATCCCAGTGCAATGTAAGAAACTTGACAATGCAGGGAAGAAGGAGTTTCATGGTGTACTGACCCACACTCATGAATGCAGGGGCACCCACAAAAAATGTAGATGGAGCCATTTCATTGTCCACTGGGATTTTCTAATTCCAACTGGAGGAACTGTTTTTCAGTGAAACTGAGAGTACTTCACAGAAATGAAACACCTATGATTCTATCAGTGTTACAACTGGGAACCAGAAGGAACACCCCACAAACAAGCAAAAGGTATCAGTAATGAGAAGAAGCCACACATTTGCTAAGTCAGGTCTTATTGTCTGTAAAAGATTTAACCATATGCCTTTCAACATTTCAATTTTAATACTGCCAATACAAATACAGCCCATCTTCCCATGTGGCTGTTTGAAGGAGACAGTGCTTGGAAAAGAGGGATTACAAGAGCCCTGTGATGTACTCCTATTTTAATATTACAGTGGGAGGAGCAGAAACCCAAGTAATAAAGTATAATATAGCCTACTAAGTTTACAAGCAGGCTAGGGGGGAGGCTAAGAGAAAAATGTACACCAAATCCATGGTATTTTCAGTGCTGTTATTTCTATCTTACAGTTTGAAATGCAATCTCCCAGCATGCTCTACTACAATATTGCTAGGGATGGGCTGTTCATTCCTGTCGCTGGCCAATCAGGCAGGGAGGCAGGATGATGCATTTCCCTGCACAGCTGCTGCTTGGCCAGCGTCAGGGAAAAGGACAGATGACGTCAGGAGACTTCTTCCTGGTTGGAGTTTAGCCCATTGCAACCCTGCAGAAAGGCAAGTGATTGGCTGCTTGCCTTTTGGAGGCCCCCGAACAACACCTGGGCTCGCGTGGGTCATTGAAACGAACAGCCCATCCCTAAATATTGCCGATTAGAGATGAGGTTGATCTGATGCACATTTTCATCCCCCCAAATTTACTTGCTTGCTCGCTTACTGATTTAACTGCCAACTTCCTCGCCATAGGGAACCTAAGATGTCTCACTAATGCTAATGTAAAACGCAGCTCAGGTTATTGGTGAGTAATGAAAGGTCTAAACCGGGGGGGGGGGGACTTGACTACTGACTGTGCCTTGAGGTGACCTGCCTGGATCATGGACTGTTCTGCTTCATCTGCTTTGGGTTAATCTACTTAACTTGCCCTTTCACACCTCCTGAGTCAAATCCAGCTCTCAGGTACACATAGGACCTGCTGCTCTCCCTGAGCACTTGCTGTTGCTTTGGCACTTGTGTGGCTTGCTCTCACGCCAGTGTCTTTGGGCTTGTTTATTGTTTGTTTACTCACTTTTGCTCATTAATTTGCTTATTATATTTGTTCTTGCTCAACCCCATGAGTTGTTTTTACCCAAGCTGGCAGTATATAAGTCTCAAATAAAGTAAAGTACACTTATGTCTTTTTACTTGTCTTTGTGCCCTAACAACTACAGGCACAGAAATCATAGTTAAGGTTTCTATACACATCCATGACCTTAGAGGTATTTTCTCAACTCACATACTGCCATGAACTAAATGTTGGCCATGTACTTAATTAGCTGGTTCACATTAAGACTTTTTTCCATTTGAGAGCCAGCTCAGAGACAGCTAAGGAAAATTCACATGTAAAAATAAATTATTGGTTAAACCAGATGTTTGGAATAGTACAGCATAACATTTGTCAAGCTATTTTGGTTAATAACATTTTACCAGCACTCAGAAGGAAGACTTTTTTTTTTGCATATGGGTACATAAACAGACTATTTTTAAGATGAAGGTGCACAGTAAACCAGTGTTACCCAGTGTATATTTCCCTGTATTGGCAGCAGACTAGGAAACCTCTACATGGAAAAAAATCTGGGGCAGGGCAAAAGCTGATTTGTTCCATCTTCCCGTTTACCTCACCACACTAAGAAATGCCATATTAAGGAGTAAAATGTCTTAACATCCACCATGGTTTAAAAAAAAAACAAGAAAAGAAAAAAGAGGAAAAAGTATTTAGGATAAGTCAGTTTGTCAGGGATTCCAAAACTTTCCCGAAATTTAGTCATGGCAGCTAAATTAAACTAACTTATTACTTCTGCTTCTCACTAATACCCTGAAAGTTGCGATATTAAAAACCTCAGAAGATGTCACAAATCTTGCTAAGGTGGCTCAATTAAGGAAATGCACACTGCTGGCTTACTGGGCATACCAACATCTGAAAATCTTTACCAGATTACCTGCCATATCTTGAGGTGCATGTTGTAAAACTGACAGCAGCACCAGAAAGAAAAGCCCTGCCAGAGGCCTTTTGTACTGAGATGAGGTAATGAAATTAGCAAAGTCTAAGTTGAAAGCTATACCTTGGCTAGTGACAGCATGAGCACTCTCTCTATGATGGCTTTTCTTCACAGCAGGATAATACTGAACTTATACCATAATAATGCTCAGCATAATACTAGCCCCTGGTCAACATATTTAATATATGATATGATATGATATGATATGATATGATATGATATGATATGATATGATATGATATGATATGATGATATGATTTAAAGTATGTGTTTATTACTTTTGGCCCACTAGATTTCTTAAAATGGTATCCCTTTTAAAAAAAACATGATAAAGCACTATACCTAAGAGTGTTATACACTATACCTCCCAGAAAAAATAATAATTATGAAAGAGAAACCAAACCTCTCCTTAAAAATTTAAAAAGCACTTTTCAGTCCCCTGAACCCCAAAGCTCTCCAAATTTGGAGGGCTTACAAAGAAGAGCTTGAGGATGCACCGCTGTAATTTCCATGCTGCTAGATGCCTGGGATCACTATTTTCAAGTACATAACTTTCCAATTACATTTTTTTTCTGGGGGATCCAATTTGGAGTTGAAGAACGTGGCCCCCTGAGCCCCAAAGCTCTCCAAATTTGGAGGGCTTATAGGGAAGAGTCCAAGAAAGCTACCCACCAAATTTGGTGCCTCTAGGACAGTGATGATGAACCTCTTAGAGACCGAGTGCCCAAACTGCAATTCAAAACCCTCAAATTTTTCACAAAGTGCCAATACAGCAATTTAAACTGAATACAGGTGGCTCTGAAGGGGTGATGTCGTGTGCTCACAGAAAGACCTCCGATTGCCACCTTTGGCACCCATGCCATAGGTTTGACAACACTGCTCCAGGATGAACTGTTTTGCTTTTAGAGCAAAACATGGTGGTTCATTTCATTTAATCACAAAACACAATCTACTATTTTGTTTCTTAATGAATCGATCTGTTATGTAATGAAATGATGAAACAGTATTTCATTTTTCATTTGGTGCCCATCTCTACTGCTTATAGAGACATGTTTTTAGTGGCTGCTTAAACATATCCAGTGAGGCGGTCAGGCGAATCTCAGGCAGGAGATGATTCCCTATGCATATTATATTGATGACACAAATACCTTTCCTTATTCATGGAGTATTTCATTTTCATCTAGCCACTGAACAACTTATGTACATATTTTGTCTATAAAACGGCACAGAGTTAATCAGAAGCAGATCTTACTGACTTCAATAAGTCTTACTTTAAACTAGCTGTATGTTGGAGTGGGGGGTGTTTCAAATCATTAGGATGTTCTTTAGGATATTTACTGTTCTAGTTGTTCTTCGCAAGTACCCCACAGCAGGACTTCACAGGACTTACATTGTATTAGTATCCTGCATACAGAGATCTCTAGACAGCCTTTCACAAGAAAGAAGCCTTTGCATTTTATAAAATTATTTAAAAGTCTGACAAGAAACAAGGTTTCCTGATTTGTATAAAATGATAAAGTATAAAGGTCATGCACATACTTGTTGGCTGTTGAAAGGCCCTCTTAGCTTTCCCTGATAGATTTGCAGTCTTGTGCCATGTAGTGATGTTGTGATAGCCATGATTCCATCAGCCTCTTTATTATAACTGATTAATTGATGTGTTCCACTTCTTAACAGACTGCCCAATAAAATGGACTGCACCCAATGTGCTCGTCTTTCTAATACAAGGTCTTTTGATCCATCGGTGTCCTTTGTTATTAGGAAATAGTTTTCCCTAATTCTCAATGTGTTTGTCACTTCTGAACTGAAAAATACTTTACTATCCTTCTGAAGTAACAAAGACCACTGGCTGGTCTTTTTCACTTGTGCAACTCTTATGAAAAAGACCTGCAGACACTTGAGACATAAGTGTGGAAGGCATATAGGTGAATTAGTAAAATCAGTAAAAAAAAATTCCTACCTGTCTGTTGCTACAGACCACTACTGGATAATAAATCCTCCTGTTAAATTTAACTCAGCATGATTCCATTGAAGGATCGATCTCTCATGTTATGTTCCATATTTTTCCACCAAGAATGATAAATATTAATTTATTTACACTAGTATATTGCACAATACACTTTTCCATATAATTTTAAATTGCAAAGTATATTGCTCATATGACCTGTATTTCTTATAGTGAGTGATGTGAGTAAATGAGGTTCTGTCACTATCTTTCTGGCACAAAAAGGTCAAAAGACATCAAAGACATCACTGTTTTTAATTTTTTGAGTTGCAAAATGATTTCAAATTGTAATAATGCTGCTGCAAATGATAGATTGTTCATACACACCAGGACACACTTAGTCTAAATAACAAAAATGTGTCACAAAGTATATGACCTAAATGCATACACTTAATGCCAAGGAAACCTGTATGCTCAGCACATAGGATATAAATAAAATAAAACAGAACACTTTTAAGTACTTTCAGAATCAGCAAGCTATTGCTAGAGGTGATTCTTGTCTTTGCATTGACTATAGGGAGAAGTGAATCTCAAGTTGCTAGTTTAGAGAAACACTGCATCAGGGACTAGAATCCCAAACATCCTTTCACCTGTTTTAACATACTTCTTTCCTATTTTCACACTCTTCTGGGATCATTGTTCATCTACTTCCCAAAGTTCTCTCAACCATTATGCCTTCAAGCACCTCCTTATCACCACACCAATGACATGGCTTCTCCGGTCTTCTCCAGAGAATATTATGGACCGCTTGGGAAATACTTCTATAATGTAACAGTGACTGCTGCTGCAGAATATAGAAATGAAATCTCACAAAATTAGAATGGAAACAAAGGGATCACTCCTCTGACTGGCTACATGAATCTCTGTGGCAGAGAAGAAATAATACTGATGTAAATGAGGGGAACTGAAGAACACATTTCTGATTTCCTGTGAGCTCCTTATCAGTTTCAATAGGCAACTTCCATGGCATCAACTTCTCTGACCAAACAATTCAATCCTATCGGAGACTCTGTGATGTGTAATTGTCAATTCCATTAGTGTTCCAGGGAAAATATGTAAGAATGTATGCTTTGTTAGCAATTCAGTCCAAAAAGCCTTGTAAATTCTACTGTTCTCATATATATGTTACATGCTATGTACATGTAGTCAGAACTGACTTATGGAGACCCAGTAGGGCTTTCAATGTAAGTAAAATATTTAAGCCCCCGCGCGCATGCACACACACACACACACACACACACACACACACACACACACACACACACAGAGGTGAGCTTCCATGGCAGGGATTCCGACCCAGGCCTCTATAGTCTAAGCCTGTCACTCTATCCACCATACCACACTGGACATCATTTCCATACATGGCAAGAACTGAAAACCACTGGCAAAGCCCAATGGAAGAAACTCTCTCTTTGTAGTTTCATGGTCATACCAGCTAATAGCAGGAAGAACTTGATTTGATTTAACACTATTCTAAAGCATTTCAATAGCTGTAAGAACAGAACTTACCAGTTTATTTACATGTTACACTGCTATCAACAGAATATGAATAGAGCAGTGGATATAAAAGCATCACCTTAGGAAACTCTGGAAATTAAGAAATATAGAGGGAAATAAAGGCATTTTCTTCCTACAATCAGTTCTAAATTTCTCCCATAAACACACACATATACACACATAGAAGGAATGATCCTCCCAGTACAGTTACTGGGTGGTCATCCTTACTGTACATGTATTAAGTAAAACCAATATTTAGGGACCACCAGTTTTAGGTTCTTTCCAGCCCATGTCAGTTTCGCATGTACTCACTCATTGGATCCTCAACTATACCTTTTGATCTCTGTGAGCAAACAGAGGTCAACTATAGGAAAAGAGATTCAATGTAAACATTAGGAAGACCTTCATGACAGAGCTGTTCGGCAGTGGAATATGCTGCCATGGAGGGTGGTGGAGTCTCCTTCTTTGGGGGGTTTTAAGCAGAGGCGGGATGGCCATATGTCAGAGGTAGTGTGATGGGGGTTCCTGCATGGCAGGGGTTGGACTTGATGGCCCATGAGATCTCTTCCAACTCTATGATTCTATGACTCCAATGACAGATACTTGTGAAATCTTTTCTTCACTTGAGCATTTTTCTCACAGGAGCACTGTCATGACTCAGATATCCATCAATAGTATGGGCACAGACTTTGAGGCTAAAGAAAGAGTAGTGTTAGCAGGGGGGACCCATAAAGCTATAATGGTTAACCTGAAATCCTGAATTAACTTGTCTTAAGACCTCTACTGTTCTATAGGAAAGGAGGATTGCTAGCCTTTTTAATCCAAAGACATATCTCTTTAAGATATGGATCTTTGGACAAGTCCTACAGTCTTCTTATAGAGTTTTAAAAGGCCTCAACGGAACTATGGAGTTTGTTGGAGCAAGGAAGTTTTCAATAAATGGCACTGCCTTGCTGCCCAGACCCCAGCCGACCTAAACATGGCAAGTCCTCTAATCATTTACAAAATTTGATCCACATTCTGGTTCTCAAATGAATGCCCAGTCTCTTTAGTAGAATCCAACTGATAATTTATACCATCAGTATGGTAAAACTGGGCACAGCCAGAAGGAATCTCTACCCAATAAAGCTTTCCATGCCACCATGAGATGGGCTCTGGGGTCTGGGAAGGCATTTGGAGCTAGTCTTCTGGTATTGCAAAAAGCTGCATGAGCAGCAACCCTACGTGGTAAATTTGGCAACATTGCTAGACCCTCTCAGAAATTCCAAAATGCAAGAAGTTGAATCAATGCCTCTCACCAAGGTAAAGCTAATAGCTCTTAATAGTCCATTCAACGGAACCATCAACATACTGTTCTGGGGGAAATTTCCATCTCTATGGACTTCAGCAAAGCTAAAAAAGAACAGAGAAGTGGAGGATGTCATAGTACCACTCCTGAGTGAGGGTTTTTACCTTGAACATCATGACTTTACCAGACTGCAGTGGGGCGGAGGAGACAACATTCTAAATATGATGTCATTAGAATTTTTTTTAATTATTCCATATTGTGCAAAATGTATAAAAGACGGTCAGGGATGGAGAAGATTGTGGCCCAAACACTCTAGGCAAAAGAAACATTTGACCAAGAGTCTGTCACACACAAATGACCATGCATATGATATGAATCAAACACTGTCTCTAAAAATGGCATCATTTGTGACCTTTGCTCCCAAATATATAAAGATAGGCTTCTTCTTTTTTCTGCCTTATCTTCTGACTAATGCTGAACACTCCCATCAAAAAACATTCAGGTCAGATCTCTTGGTTACTCCACCTATATTAATAAGATATGTTTTCTTATACTATCTGAATATTAAAGTATGGCATGTCAGAGGAAACTGGATAAAGAGTTAACAAGCAACACAGCCTCCTGGCGCAGTTGGTTAAACAGCTGCACTGCAGCTAAAACTTTGCTCACAACTCCCCTTCTTCTGGATGCACCCTGGGGCAGTGCAGCCTGCCCAATGAGACACGCTAGCCACACACACACACACACACACACAGAGCGGAGGCACTGTGAGGAATTGATCTTCTCACCTCTGACTCCACAACCAGATACCTAATTAACTGAGCTATACCTGGCCACAAAATGCAAAGCAAATAATGGTGGAAACTATTGAAATAAATATGCACAATCAAATTCTGGTTCACGTAGGCAACATTAATCAAAGTTCCTTTGGTTCATTGGAAATAGCTACAGTTGGACACACACACACCCATATCCTATGATTTCATTTATCAACAGTCTAAAAATATTATACACAGTGTGGTATCAGGTGCCCTCTAGTGGCCCATTTTTGTAGTGCATGTTAAAAAAAAAATTCTGGGGTTCCCCACCTTATATATACAGTAATACGATATATTTAGCATTTGCCATTATCCGCAGATTTCAGTACCAATTTCCCATGTATACAGAGGTCCTCCTGTACTTGCAAATATACATGCTCTATTCTTTATTAAATATGTTGAAACTGCTTATTGAGGTGATATCTTTACAGGCCAGCCAAAAAGGTACAACAAGTATGTAGAGTCATACAAAAGGCACAAGCTTTGGGGAACACTAGTTCTTAATCAGGTGAGATGTTGAAAGTCAACAGCATATGGTGGGAAGGGAACTGGTTTTGCTGTAGGGAGAGGCTTATCTTAATGTCTTGCAGCATGCAGCACGGCTGCTGTTCCAGACCATAAGGAGGATATCCCTGCTAATGGAATAGGTTTCATCAGGTAGCAAAGTGCTGCTAATTTTTACCCAGGATATCTCATGGATTGGGCATACTGAGAATTTAGCAACTTTAAGTCCTGGTTCTTAAATAATATATAACAAAGCAGCTTATTTTTCAGTGTATAGAAAAGCTACATTTATAAAGCTGCTAACTTCCCTTGTGTGTTCTACTAAAGTCAGTCTAGCTTACTTATTTTTACTATGGAGAGGGAACTACAAAGCTGATTTCTTAAGTGTGCATATGAAAGCAATACTGAACAAAAAAATATACTAACACATGCTTTTTCTGAATTGTCTGTTGTTTTCTTTTCAATTTATGAAAAAAACTTCAGGTAGTCCATGCAAAACTAATGTCATTTCTTATTACAAGCAGCACAAACACAAATACATACACAATAAGCACAGAAAGACTAGCTGAGCACTGGAAAAGATTCAAGGAACCCATCTAATGCTTCACATTTTTAAAAGTACATGAAACAAAGTAACAGCTTAACATATTGCTGTTATGTGTTTTTCTTCCACCTTGCTCAAGTTATTTAACTTGTGTATAGCCCTCCATTGATAGGACCAGACAATATCCTCTCCCTGGAGCACAGAGAGGAGGAAATGTTATTTTTAATCCTTAGTTGCAAGGGTTTAAACCCCTAGTGCAGAAGATTCCCTGAGTTCCAGAAGATGTATTTTCCAAAAACATTTAGTGTTTGACCAGTAAAGGCTAAATATTGAACATGTTAGAAACTCATTTTGAAAATTGCATGCGACTTAAAATCTTCCTCCCCAAACATACGTGATGTAAATTAATTATAACCTAAAACTTACTAAAGCAGCACAGCTTCTTCAAGGAACTTTCCCAAGACAGCTGCACGAATACACTGCAATCCTGTTTGGCATATCAAAAAACACTGAAATCTAAGCAAAGGTTTCTACCTGACTAATTTATGTCAATATCTGGCATACTATACCTGCAATTTCCTGGTTACTTATTTAGAGCAAAAAAAAAGGATAAACAATTACCATTTTTCCCATAGTATAATTCTTCGGTTTTGCCCATACTTCTGCTTCTTGTCCTCTAGCCGGTTACAACCAGGAGAACTTTTTCAGGAAGAACAGTTTCCACAGTGGCCTTATGTCCACAGAACATTATTTGACCAGGTTTAAAAATAAACTTAACTGAGTGAAATGAGCTTGTCCAATAAGGATAGCGCTTACAAATCAAAGCAGTAGTTTCTGCTAATAGAAAACTGGTATCATTCACTGCCAGCCGAAGAGTGGTGCTATAAATGTCACAGAACAAGGAATACTCCCTTCATAGAAAACCACCTCTTTTCCAAAACACACTGACACACACACAAATCAATACATCTTAGACAGCAATCATGTCTGGTACACACCATCCTATCATGAGGTCTGAACTGCAGCAAGTTTTTTTTGTTTGTCTGTGTGGGTGTATGTGGGTGTTCCCAGCTACCACTTTAAACATGAATATTATTTACATGAATAGAAACAGTACATTGCATTCATGCACTGCATTCATGACAACGATTCCACACACTCCGTTTTATGTGATATCCAATTATTTATTTGAATATGGCAACAGCTGCAATCTCAACTCGTTTTTTTAAAGTTGCTGGGAGGCTTTTTAATTCAAGGCAAACTAACATATGGTTGGCCTCCAAATTTCTGTGCAGTACAGCAATTCCACTGAATGGAAAGTTCATCCATTTCAGCAAAGACCTGCTGCAGCTTTGTTCATTTTAATTAATTAGCACCCTTAACAGTACTATCGCATTACGTAGTAGTAACAGAAATGTATCAATTTAAATCACAGCAGGTGGCTTTATGGTACAGAAGGATACCAATCTGTTAACATGAATCTGTTCATATTATGGTAGGATAATATTAACGGATTTATGCTGTCATAACATCTGATATGAGAGAGCCTACATTATAGCCATAAATTTGAGGGAGCCTATATTGTAGTCCACTAGTTCCCAATCTTGGGACCCCAGAAGCTCTTGAACTAAAACTCCCAGAAACCTTCACTACTAGATGCACAGACCAGGATTTCTGGGTACTGTAGTTCAAGCATATCTGGGGACCCAAGTTTGAAAACCATAGTTGTAGTCCATTGACCGTACCTTCCTCCAGCTATCTGGATGCTCTCCCCATGAATCCCTACAATCACTACCAAACTCCAAGGATTCTGCTAGGGAGTGTGCTACATGAGGAACATGAACTTTCCTAGAGAAAAGGCACTCCCAGGGGGCTGCCAATTGCATAATTCCATAAGGAAGCAAGGTACACACTCCTCAGACTGTATGAAATGTGCTGAAGAGCAAATGAGAATTACTTACCAATCAAACAGAACAAACAGCACAAACCATTATCTGAAACAGAAAAAACATAACTTGAAACCCTAGTCTGAAGGTCAGAAAGAGTTTAGGGCAGGGTTGTTTATATGAGTGCCTCATTTTTGCATAGATGTATTAGCAATACCTATAGCTGCCTAGATGACATCCAATCTCGCCTGATTTCGGAAGCTAAGCAGGGTTGGCCCCGGTTAGTACCTGGATGGGAGACCACCAGGGAATACCAGGTGCTGTAGGTGCCTGCAGTAGGAACTGGCATGCCACTCCAGTATTCCTGACAAGAAAACTCCATGGACATGGAGTCATGAAGAGTCGGTCACAACTGTAACGACACAACACACACACACACACACACACACACACACACACACACACACACACACACATTAGCAACACCTTAAGAACCACAATGCTAGAGTTCCCTGTGCATAGGCTGCAAAAAAAGAATTGCCAACTATTCCCCATAAATCCAACCAAGAAGGCACCAGTGCACTTTCATGCAACATTGACTGGCAGACAAAAATCACATCAACAAACAGGTTAAAAACAAAGTTGAACTGCAAGCAGGAAGGATAGAAATAATATGGGTATATTATTATTATTATTATTATTATTATTATTATTATTATTATTATTA
>JAHTLZ010000129.1:32470043-32488389 GCA_023846285.1 Phrynocephalus versicolor | reverse complement strand
TCCTTCCTTCCTTCCTTCCTTCCTTCCTTCCTTCCTTCCTTCCTTCCGCCTTTATGGCATTTGTTGTTGTTGTTGTTTGTTTGTTGTTGTTTGTTGTTGTTATAACAGTTACAGAAATAGAACAGAAGAGCTATATGTACCTTCACTTGCCAATCTTTATTTATTTTTCTCAACTCTTCCTTTATTGTGCTCCCAATTTTTTATTTTAGATTATAAACTCAAGAAATCATCTATGTTCCCTATAAAAGAAACAAAAATTGCCATATCCATGGACAGCTGGGAGGAATGCATCACTGATGAAAATTCCAATTTGGAATTTATACTGAGAAAAGTATTCTAATAACCGACAATTTCCCTGCTCTGGCAAAACAGTCAGGTGGAACACAGCTATGAATATTAACCGGGGATGGGGTAGGTTGGATACAACCCTGTTCAAACTTCCTCTTTATATCTTATCACTTTAATAACAAGGCATGTGGATGGAGCTGTACAAATAGATTAGTTTACAATGATGAACAAAGTAAACTGAAATACCTTCTGAATAAATGTAGTTTATGAAACCCGTCTGATATACTAAACAAAAAGAATTCAGAAGTTATGTAATAAGAATGATAAATACAAAATAAGCATTAAACAAACAAAAAAGGGAGGGTGGGAAGGGTGAGAAAGAAAGAAAGAAAGAAAGAAAGAAAGAAAGAAAGAAAGAAAGAAAGAAAGAAAGAAAGAAAGAAAGAAAGAAAGAAAGAAAATGCTTTCTGTCTCTGAATTTTCCTAAATAATATTTGTGGTAAATGGAAACATAACCAAAAGAAGGTAATGTTCTCCTTTTTATCACCATGCCTGTATTCTTTCAGTATATATTCTCATGTTTAAAAGAGAATCTTAGACTCATAGAATTGGAAGAGACCTCAAGGGCCATCCAGTCCAACCCCCTGCCATGCAGGAACCCCATCATCATAGTATTTCCACAGATGACCATCCAGCCTCTGCTTAAAAAACTCCAAAAAAGGAGACTCCACCACCCTCTGTGGCAGCATATTCCATTGCTGAACAGCTCTAACAGTCATGAAATTCTTCCTAATGTTTAAATTGAATCTCTTTTCCTATAGCTTGAAACCATTGCCCTGGTTTTAGTCTCTGAAGTCATGGAAAACAAACCAGTCCCTTCTTCAACGTGACATCCTTTTTGAAATATTTAAACATGGCTATCATATCCCCTCTCAGTCTTCTTTTTGTAAGGCTAAACATTCCCAGCTCCCTAAGCCACTCATCATAAGTCATTTCTTCCAGACCCTCAGTCATCTTGGTCACCCTCCTCTGGACCCATTCAAGTTTGTCAACATCCTTTTTAAACTGAGGTGCACAGAACTGGACACAGTACTCCAGATGGGGTCTGACCAGAGCAAAATAGAGTGGTACTATCACTTCCCTTGATCTAGACATGCTTCTGTTGATGCAACCAAGAATCGCGTTGGCTTTCTTGGCCGCCACATCACACTGCTGACTCATGTTCAATTTGTGGTCCATCAAGACTCCCAGATCCCTTTCACAGGCACTATTTTCCAGCCAAGAGTCTCCCATCCTATATCTGTGCCATTCATTATTTTTATCTAGATGCACCACCATACATTTCCCTCTGTTGAACCCCATTCCAGCCAAGAGGGTGTGCTTCATCATTTAAAAATTGCCCTTAAAATCTTAGAATGTAAACATTTTACAACCAATTCTGAGTTTTTATGCGCTAAGTTTCATTTGCACACTTGGTAAGGCAATAAACTGATAGCACATATGAAATTTTCTGCTCAGTGGAACATTTAGCATCAATTTTAATTATTAATTCCAATAGTTTACTATATGCATGAAATACCCTGTTCTTATAATGGAATCACAGAAGAAAACTGAAACATAAAAGCGCTTAGATTATCTATAGCAATCATTCCCTTAATGTCTAAATATTTTATGGCCTGGATTCTTTAAGCAGCCATGCCATGTTTGTGTTTCCTATTATTTTTTAGAAGTTAGCTATGCTTCAAAATGTTGCATCATCATCATCATCATCATCATCATCATCACCATCATCATCATCATCATCATCATCATTATTATTATTATTATTATTATTATTATTATTATTATTATTATTATTATCATCATCATCATCATCATCATCATCATCATCATCATCATCATCAGATACTCCTGGCAGGATTCCCCAAGCTGCATGGAACAGTCATGTAGGTTTTCTAGATTGGCTGCTTGTCAAAACACTGATGATAGCCATCAGTCACGAGAACTGTCTCAGTTTTATTAAGACAATACATTACAGCTGAACATGTGTTGTGAAAAAAAAACACCAAACTCAATGAGGCTCACTGACAAATCTGAACATCCCTGGAAAAATTTAACCTAAGAAAATGAGACCAATGACACAGAAAGTGATCTTTGTTAAACAGTTCAAAGGATCCATCTACTTCTGCTCCATCATCTTTTTTTCCCCAGCATCTTTCTTAATGTGGTATCCTTTCCTGTTTTTCTTCCTAGTTTGCAAATAAAATATTGAGCTTTCACCTAATCTGTTTACTTATTGCTTCCAAATCCTTTTTAAAAGAACCTTTGCCACTTGACGCCACAATTCCATCTTCTTGCTTTAATCTATATACAACCCTTACACATCAAGGTGTAACCTATGCACAAAGAACTTCAGATCCTTATAAAAACAAATGCCTACAAAAAGCCATTCCTTTTGAATGCAGTGTACACCCATAATACATTTCAATCTCACGCACTTTAGTTTTAGCAGATTAAGCCAAAAATGATATCCTATTCCAAGACTCAACACACAAAGAAAAAAAATATATAAGATCAACACATGAAGAAAATATAGGTATAAAACCTACCCTTCCCTATAGGCTTATTTGCAAGGAAATGATTCAGGGTGAGTAATACATGAAGGAAATTTCAGTGGATATGTAACTTAGCTGTCTACTCAAAACAACAAAACATTATTCTTCACAATATCAGATACCAGGACTTTTAGTACAAGCAAAATGTTAGCCCTTCTGATGTTATAAACTTGCTGTAGCCTGAACATTTGGGGAGCTGAAATTCAAGAATTAAAGAGCCAAAGGTTACCCATCTGTAATTTAGATGGAAACACCATCGTCAGCTTAGAATCATAAATACATCTTCCATTCTAATTTGACCAAGCATCTCGTTTTCAAGCGTTGTATCAGAGGTGGGGAACTTCCAGAGATCTGGGGAACTGCACATACCTATCCCTGGAATGTTGATAATAACCTACATCGGCACCTGTGCCTCCCCCCCTCAGTACTTTTTTATTTTTTCATGAATAGCATCCTTTGTGGACAGGTTTTCCCTTTAAAATAACAACTGAGGAGGTAAAAGGGTCTGAGGTGCTGGAGACCCTTCACATGATACTGTAGAAAAATGCCCCTAATAGGTAAAAGAGGATTTTTAAAAACTATAAAAATAATTTTAAAATGTTGATATGTTGAGGGTTCCAAGGGTGCAGGGGGACCATACTGGAGAGTTTGAAGGTGCACATATTCCCTCCTCCCAGCTGAAAGATGTTCTCCCATGTTACACCAAGCCAAAGTAGAGAGGTAATCCAAAATCCCAAGGAAAAAACTACAGGTTATGCAATTCACATCGGACAACACCAACCTATCTCATTCAGTCAGAGAGTGCTAGAAACCACATAGACGTGCAAGCCTTCGCCCATCCACAAGTAAGCCCTTTCTGAGGTTAGAGAGACTTTTTCTGAAGTGTTTGTCAAACTGAAACCTTACTAACTTAATCGCACATCTATCCTAAAAGTGCCCCCTAAAGTATTCACGTTACAGCTTGTACTTCAAGTTAAGATTTAGTTAGCAAATCTGCCCTTATTGATTTGGCATATTAACGCTGATGGAAAGATCCTTGAAGATCAGAGTAACTGTACAAATACAAATGTGGATACTGCACTACAGATAAGGAACTTATTTTATGATTGCCTAAAGGTGGTAGCAAGAAACGGAATGCCAAATACATATGAGATGGGTTTGTGTGTGTGTTGTGTTGTTTCAGTTGTGACCAACTCTTTGTGACCCCATATCCATGGATTTTTCTTGGCAGTAATACTGGAGTGGCTTGCCGGTTCCTATTCCAGGCACCTACAGCACCTGGTATTCCCTGGTGGTCTCCCATCCAAGTACTAACCAGGGCCGACCCTGCTTAGCTTCCGAAATCAGGCAAGATCGGATGTGCTCAGGGCATCTAGGCAGCTCTACACATGCAAAAAGAGACTGTGGGCTTCAATCTGCAAAAGCTCAGCAGAGCAGCTGAGGACAGGGAATTTTGGAATGGTGTTCATTCATAGGTTCGCCATGAGTTGAAGACCACATGACAGCACAGAGCAACTACATAGCTTTGTGGCTGTGAAGTCAGGGATTGGGTGTTTGCATCTTCACTGTGTCTTTGTTGAGGGGGCAACTGAGATTATTTGGAGCATATGTGGGTGAAGAGGTTAGGTGCACTGCCTCCTCTGTGGGAAAATTTCATTGATCTAGAGTAAAGATGTGAAGGCCCAGAAAGAAACTAGGGAAAAATGGAGCTGGGATGGGGGGGGGGTCTGCTTTTTCCTGAAGCCTTTTTTGTTCCTTCCAAAAAAAAACCTAGAAAAAAATGAAAAAGAAAAAGAAAACAACATGGTGCCAAGGTCTTTGCACAACACAGCCTCTGACTCCCTTTGATTCTCACCTTCTTCAGATTCCTCCATCTTCTGCAGCATGTGAAAGAATTTGGCCTATGTTTGGAAACACACTCAATCAGGAAATAACCTGACATGGGAAAAGGTAGAGAAGCTTGTTTCAAACCAGAGAAACCTTCAGTTTTTAGAAGTCCATAATGACTGTGTTAGTAACAGAAACAACAGTGTAGCTACAGAAGAAGACTGGTATTGGTAATTACAGCTCAAAAAATGATTCTGATTAAATTTCATGCCCATTCATTGAAACTTAGTTCCGCTCCCTTCTATACATTTCCCCCCTTTTCAATTCTTTTTACGAGAATGAGGTTTTTTATTTCATTTTTATTTAATACTGTGGAGAGGAAATATGAATAATAGTTAATTTCACAGTTTTAAACCTTGTTTTGTAGAGGGTTTTTTGTTCCACATAAGCTAGTAAACAGTTCAGGAGATTGTTACTCCATTTGTTACAATTACAAATAAATATTATTTAAAAAGTAAATTGTGTTTGTAATAATTGTTTGGATAGATTATGTTTTAATATGCTAGTTGTGATAATTGTATGCCAAATCAATTTGTCCATATAGTCATATTTTATGTTCCTAAAGGAACAGAATGACTTTCAAGCTGTAAAAGTGGGGGGAGACTGC
The DNA here is from genome assembly GCA_023846285.1 of Phrynocephalus versicolor. Taxonomy (NCBI): domain Eukaryota; kingdom Metazoa; phylum Chordata; class Lepidosauria; order Squamata; family Agamidae; genus Phrynocephalus; species Phrynocephalus versicolor. Next base: position 32,482,992 of record JAHTLZ010000129.1, on the reverse strand, counting down.
TAATGTTGCATTTTTTTCAATTTTTCCAAAAAATTCTGGTTTTTCCCAGGGACAAAAACAGTTTTTTTCCGAGCCTCAATATTTCTAGAACATTTAGAGAGAGCTTATGACCAGACCCAAGCCACGCTTGTCAGTTTTTAAAACAACTTTCAGTTAAAGGGTTTGACCCCAGGTATTAAACACACTACTATATCAAGTGGTTAAAGAATGAAAATGATAACAACATGGGGCACAGATCCAAACTTCATTTTTTTCTTCATTATCAACCCAACAACCCTCCTCTTTTAGGTTCTCCTGGATAGGATAGCTAAATAAATCACCTTATTTCCCTGTCACCTTATTTCCCTTATTTCCCTTGTCCAATGAGCAGATTGGACAATATTTCCATCACTTCTAAATCAGTGTCACTCCTGTTCAGGACTATAACTAGGATGAGTCATGGAAACTGAGATGAGCAAAAAGCCAGAGGTAGGTGTGACAAAAACTAAACTGGTAGGTATAACAAAAAACAAATGGTGCTTTCCCTTTTTCTGAAATAATAAACTTTTTTCTTTGGAGGCGGGGGGCGGGGGACAAATTATCCTCCTTGCCCTTTTTCTTGTGGAGGCTGTATCCATGCCTTGAGATGGAGTAGACAAGATATGATGCCACTTACTTCAGGCGCAATGATGGAAAGTGGGTGGAGAACAGAGGATCCAGCCCAAACTTCTGACTTTGGTTGCTACCATTCATTTCCCTCCTCTGCCCATTCTTGCTCTCACAAACATGTTTAAACCTTTCACGATCCCACAGAAGTATCTTTGCTCACTTCTATGGGTGAGAACATGTGCATAAGAGAGGCTTAAAAATTATTGCTGTACACGACACATAATTGTGTGAGCCAGTGCAGTAGCATCTGTCCCTTTCCCCTCATCTTAGGGCAACATGCCGTGACTTGAGGAATATCAGCTGACAGGATTCAAATACTATCAAAAAGAACAGAAAAAATGAAACTGAAAGCAATGTCAAAATGTTATTGAGCAATTATTCTTAATAAATCCATGAACCATCAGAAAAAATGATTCTGGTGCCAAATGGTACCAACTGCCAGCATAATATACGCTAATCCAAAACCTTCAGACAATGGCTTTTCTAACAGAGAATATAAAATCCTGCCTGCATCCCATCTGAAAGTTCCTCTTTGTATTTCAGCACACACCAGCTTGCTTTGTAGCATCCCAGTAGGACTGCGGGGCTCCACTGGGAATAAAGTGCTAGAATACCAACCACCACACCTCCTGCCTAAAGGAGTCCTTCTTAATGAGCATCAAATTAACCCACATTTCTCACAAAGTTGGAAAATAAACAGCTAATATTACCTAAAGAGTATGCATGACACTGAAAACTCATTCTGAACAGGCAATAATTATTTCAGACTGCTCATTTAACTTGGTAAACATATAAGAAAATCGATATTAACCAGCAATTTTACAAGGATTGTGGTTTATTCCAGTAATTGGTTTCTGCAATATATTTTATTTATTTTAATCCTCCTTTAACAAGTGGGATTTCCTATGCACTCACATAAACACCCCAGTGTGTCACGTGCCCATGTGCTGAGGCATGATAATGCTTGCATCACCTCAGCAGTTGCTAGGAGGAAAACCCACAAGACGACTGTGCTGTAAAGATAGCAGTCCCATGTTACAACAGAATTCCGCTGGGTTCTAAAACTAATATAGATACATAGATTCATGTGTGTAGATTTACTAATTTGTATTGCCATAATCTATGCCTTCCAACATTGTATGACCTGTAATCCTTTCCTCCTCTCATATTTCTGGGTCATGGGCCCCGAAATCCTTCTCCTCATTTCTCAAATTTTCTTCCCCTCTCATCCTTCTCTTTTTCTCCCTCTTTTTCTCCCTCCCTCCTGCAGGATAGATTTTCCCACGTGATAGATTTTCATTCAGTTCAATCTTAGACATAACTGGCAATAAAGGTGTTTTATGTGTATGGTATTCATCCTCCTCATGTGGTTACACAGGCTGTAATTTAATGTCTCAGTTATGAAGCTATTCATAAACCATTCAAACTGTATCTTGCAATTCTAGAATGTCATCAAAACTATTTGATTCGATCCTAACTTCCAATCTGGCCTCTTTTTTATTCTCCACAAACACAATCATAAATGCTTAATCAAATGTAAAATTTCTCGACACTCCCAATCCAAAATGGTGGTTTTTGGGATCCAGAGCATTAGGTTAGTTCCTAAAGGGACAGTATTTAGGAGCATGAAACTCACAAGAGATGAGGTGATGGAGGGACAGACAGACAGACAGACAGACACACACACACACACACACACACACACACACACAGAGAGAGAGAGAGAGAGAGAGAGAGAAACAGACAGACACACAGACAGACACACAGACAGACACACAGACAGACTACTGGAAACCTACCACTTTCATTTTAAGCAGCAGATGCTTCCAAGTGCCCCAGCCTGGACAATGAAAATATTTTGTTCTAGATTGGTACAAAGGTCCTGTGGTCAAGGCCTTACTCCCTCTTACTTTTGTTATTCCAAATGTAACCTCTAACACATTGGTTCTCAACCTTGGGTCCCCAAATGTTCCCAGCCTGCAACTTCCAGAAATCCTGGCTGGCTCGGATAGTGGTGAAGAGTTGTAGCCCAGGAACACATAGGACTCCAAAATTCGGAACCAAAGCTCTCACACTAGCATGGAGAGAAAGCTGCCAAAAGGCAACAGGGCCACTCTGGGCGGTTTACAAAATGAACAGGTATCAAGGACTGTACAAAATAGTATATTATACACTGCATAGATGAACAATACAATATAATGAACACAATAAACAATAAACATAACTAAACCAGGTTATATCAATAGAAGATGAGAAACAAAAAACTAAAGGCAGAACAACACAAGGGAGAGTAAGCAGTGAATCATAATAGGCTAAATTAGTAACCAGGGAAAGCCTTTCTATATAGCCATGTCTTAAGATGTTTCTTGAAAAGAGACAGTGCAGGGGCCAAGCAGATCTCAGGCGGGAGTTGATTCCAAAGTCAAGGGGCCACCACTGAGAAAGCTCAGTTCCTTGTTGACAATTAGCAAGCCTCCTTCAGTGATGGAACCCTCCAATGCTCCACCTGAGATGATTAGGTACAATGGGCAGTACTTTATGACAGGAGCTGCTCTGACCGATTGCTTTCCTGAGCTATCCTCCTCTGTAGAATGGATATGGTCCTAAGCACCCAAATCAGATAATGGGGAGGGATTCAAATATTTTATACTACAAATCTCACGAATCCCAACCAGCATGATTAAAAGTTAAGGTTTATAAAGTTGCAATCCAAAATTATATGGAGCATCAGTTTGCTTACTCGTGCTTTAAACTGTACAGTAGGACCCCCGTATCCACTGATTCATTATCCACTGATTCAGTTATCCACGATTGGCAGAGGAAAAATAAATAAAGCAAGCTACTGTTGCAAAACAGTAGCTATAAAGCAAGATACTATCACAAAACAGCAGTTTTGGTGAACATTTTGGTGTTCTCTCTTATCCACGGTTTTCATTATCCACTGGAAGGCTTGGAACCAATCCCCAGTGGATACTGGGGTCCTACTGTGTTGACATAGATGCCAACTCAGCAAGTTACAACACATCTTGCTGTTTTCAAGTTTTCTAACTTCAGAAGCCCAACTGTACCTTCAGACATAGAGAAAACGATGGGTCAGACTAAAAACTAATTTCAAAATTCCCCCAAGAATTCTACAATAAAGGCCAGATTGTCTTTGAAATGTTTAGATGTTACCTATATTTTCATGGCTGTTACTTTGTTCTTAGAGTCTGATTCTGTTGTTAAGATTACTTTTTTCTATTAGATATGACACTAATCTATTTAATTTGATAATCAAATGCCCAGCAGAGAGGGCTGCATTTCCCCACAATCCTATTATTTGAAACATCACACAGTCCTTGACAATCAAACTTTAACATTCAAATTCAATTTTATAGTCACTGAAATATGAAAATCAAATTTAAAAATGTGAATGTCACCTCTAAGCAGTTGTCAATTATTTACTTAGTGCTAACAAACATTTTCAGGGGAATGGCCCAAAATCAGCTTAGCTGAATGGAATGGTGTTCACCAGCCCTATCAAATATTCCTGTTCCAGTTTTCAGCTGGGAGTACAAAAGGAACAGTCAAATGCCTGGCAAGGCACAATACATAGCCGGTGCATTGTGTTCACTGTTTGGCAGACCATCTAACCTGATGCAATTTCCTGCTGTGTGGCAGAGAGTCTACATTAAGACCAAAGCCCTATACATGGGTAACTTTCAAGGATAGCAGTCACATGTAAAAGGGCTCCACCCACTCGACAGTGTGCTTGCCCTAGCTGAGGGCCCCACCCCACACAGACCTCTGTAGAGAAAAACCTAAAGCCTATACTCACACATGGGAGCTACTCTTTAAGTTTAAGTTTCCACTCAATGAATGTACTAGCAGCAGCTAGGTTAGCTGGTGAGCCAGGTGGGTCACCAGCATAGCCTTGCTTTTCCTTTTTTCAGCAATGGCCTACACATCAGAAACACATGCACAGGAATGAAGGGGCAGGGAGCTAAAACAACACTGTCACTAGTCTTACTCCTATGTGCATATAGTAATCCACAATATTTCCAGCCTGAAGGATGGATGGATGGCTTACATTTGTATACCACTCCATTAGTGCAAAAGCACTATTCCGGGTGATTTAACAACAGGTTAAAACCCACACCCAGGCCCACAACTAGGGTCTATGTCACCTAGAAAAAAAAAAGGTGGATTCCACCACCCCCATGAGTTGGTAAGGGGGATGTTAGCGCCTCTAAACCTGCTCCCCACCTCCACTCACTTACTGTGCTGTGTGGATCTGCATCACCCAAAGGGCTCCAAAGCCCCCATTTCCAATGAACTGCTCTCAAGCTGCCATGAAGGAAGCACAAGAGGAAAGAGAGACCGAATGCTCCTGAGGCCATTGACAGTTGAAAAGTTGTTAGGTTACTTAACAAACGAAACATTGTTATGCCACCTCTACTGAGCTATGCCACCTCTACCTCTACTATCTATAATACATCATTTCCAAACTCTGCAAATTAGAATCATGCCCCAAAAGTTTTTTTTTTTTTTGGGGGGGGGGGAATAACTATAAATTCTCAGCACATTAGGGAGGAAAATGCTAGGCCAGCCTTCTCAATGCAATTATAGTCTTGTTTTTTCCACTAACACAATTTTTATTTTGCTTACATTGAGAAATGTGATTTTCCTTTGCAGCCAGAAGTAGTATAGATCATTTTACTACCTTAAGACTCTGCTTTCTTATTTTCCCTTCATTTTGCTGCCTGTGTAGATTCAGCTGCAGAGGGTGACAGAAAGGTACATTGCTGGTTTGCCTCTCAAGTGCAAAAATATAAAAGATGATTGAAGGGGTAGAAGACTAGTTTAATTCTTTAGAGTTTTCAAAATCACATCAACTTTTTGCCTAGAGCAAAAAGGATGTTTTCTGAAACAGCATGCTGGTCCCTTTGTGTACAGGATAAATCAGAAAGACAACACCCTCCTTAATTTTATTGTAGTCTACTATATAGGGACAAAATTATTCAGGAAGTTTACAAGCAAATAACTGGTTAATTATAATGGATCAGCATGTGAATTTCACACCACAGTCCTGGGCATATTTACTGGGAACTATGTCTTATTGGGGATGCAGGTGACACTGTGGGCTAAACTACTGAACTACTGGACTTATATATAAAAAGTCAGCAGTTCAAATCTACATGACAGGATGAGATCCTGTGTTGCTTGTCCCAGCTCCTACCAACCTAGCAATTCAAAAGCACCTAAAAATCCAAGAAAATAAATAGGTATCACTCCAGTGGGAAGGTAACGGTATTCCGTGTGCTTGTGTGTTTAGTTATATTGGTCACATGACCACAGAAATATGTCTATGGACAAATACCGGCTCTTTAGCTTACAAAACAGAAATGAGGACCAGCCTCTAGAGTTGGACACAACCAGAGTCAATTGTCAGGGGGACCCTACTCCTTTATATCTCACTGTGAACGGACCTCCCAACCTCATACTACCGGTATGCATGTTAACACCAAAGAAGCTTTCCTTGTACCCCCAGGATAAGTAGGTTCACAGCATAACAAGGACTGCAAATACTTTATTTATATTTATATTTTATTAATTTACATAAAGAAATATATTACTCTCAAAGCACCCGGCTACATAAACATACAGGAAGAGAATAAAAATGCAAATCAAAATTGCTGAAAGCTGTTACGTACCATAAGAGCAAGAGCAGGGCAAACAAACGAATGCATAAAAAGGAAGAGGGAGAGGGAAACGGGAAACTTATATGTAAGAAATGTCAAATGTAAAACACATTCACTCACGCACGCGCGCACGCACACACACACACACACACAAACCTAGAGTCAACTAAGCAGGTTGTTTGTTTAAAAAATTACCCCACCTTTCTCCTTAGAAGGATTCAAGGCAGCTTACATCATTAAAAGCCAACATAAACTTAGCAACAGTGAGTATACAAATACTAAAAAGGATCAAAAAATAAGTCCCCTTGCAGCCACCTGAGTAACTGCAGAGTTCTTTGGATCCTGGACATTGTAAAATAGCACAAACAGCTTCACCAGCTTCCTGTGGCTTGATATTTATTTGTCTGAAAGCTGAATCAAGTTCTAACATTTTCTCCCTGCTAGTCCCTCTGGTTTAATTAGGCTTGTGTAATATCACATACACAGACTGAAAATGGTTATTGCTAAGGAATAAGCAACTGGGGCTTGTTCATTTCATTCTGCAGAAACTTATGAAGAAATACTGAGCTCTATGTCATTTAGACTAAAATTACATATTTGTTTACTGACTCACTGGAGAGTTCACAGAAAACTTTGCAAATTAAAACACACTAAAGGAAAACACTTTAAAATACAAATATGGAGGTTCTTTTTCCAAGGGATTACCATAATCTCTTAGTCCAAAATGACTGTTTACAATTTTTAGTTCTTCTTACCGTCAAATGGCCATTTAAGATTTGGCATTGGTCCTAGTGAACAGCCAGGAAGCACCTGATGCTACAGTATTTCTGAATGCTAAGCAGGTGCGGACTTGACAACCCCTTTGGACAGTAAACCACTGGGTCCCCCATGTAGAACAGAGCAGGCAAATAACTAAAGGAATATATTTCTAAACAACAATTTGGCACCTAGTCATGGATCAGCCTGTGAGGAACATTAAGAAGCTTCTGTTTAGCTGGAACAGGTTCACTTTTAAAGGAGGGTCCTAAATGAAAAAGCAGAGGGCCAGGTAATAAAGCCTGAGTGATTGGGGACAATGTCAAGATAAAGTCGGACTCGGTAAGCATGCCAGAACAGAGCATCAGAATCCATGCCATAAAAGAGCTTGAAGGATAAAAAGAGCCCAAACAAAACTTATTTCTTATTGCTCTTTGTGAATTAGTCCAACCACCCACCTAATATATTTAGATAGTGAGCAGTACAAACATCTTTGGAGTAAAAGTACTTTCCACAATTATGGCAGACAAAATGGTCTACAGTGCAGTTGTTTAATGTAAATTTAAAAATTCCCAAATAATACAGATCACTTTCTGCAATACTTCCCCCAAAACAGTACTGAGATCAAGTTGTTCTGAAATGGTGTGTGTGGGGGGGGGGGGAGTCAATTTCTGAGTATGGTTTTTTTTCTTCTTTTATTCACCAATGTTCTAATAAAATTGTGCCAAATTTCCTGCAAAGTCCACAATTCCATTTGTATGCATTTTTCCTGGCACTGTTTTGATAGAATATTTGCTAGTATACAGTCTGGAAATTACAGTGTTTGTGGAATTGGTGCATACTCCATCATGATTCCAATAATAGAGGACAATATCTAAGGAAAGCAGAAAAAAAACAAGAACATGTTTGGAATGTTGAAGCCATATTTAACCCATTTTAGGGATTAACCAGGATTTCAGTGCTCTTCATATGAAAAGGATAGGGAACAAAATTATTATTTATTAATATAAACATAAATTGTAACAATGGAAGTTGGAAAGCATAGCATCATCTGGAAATGGGGAAAATGCCTTTACTGACTTGTTTCCTTTTTCAGTAAAACAGTACTGATTTGAATACTGAACCAAAACCTGGAGATCTGTGTTCTATTCTCCACAGAGGCCTTGTGGTCCCTGACAATTGAGATAAGGCTGAGAAGAGAACCACTAAAACTGCTTTTTGAGGAAAGGAGGTGCCTTTACTTATGAAAGTAACTAAGTAACCATGCATACTGTATAGGAAGACAACAGCATTCCCACATATGGAGTAAAAATACCTACAGAAATAGTACGTGGAAGCCAAGGAATATAATAGTTTTAAAACATTACCATCTGTATCATATACACAGTGGTACATGAAACCCAAGTAGTCTATATACCCACCGATCATATTTAACAATTCCATGAATAGGATAGAGAATACAATGACCCTGATCAGAATTTCTGCAGGGAGGAAGGAGATTGGCTCGTAGAAACTCCAGCATAGATCCTTCAAAAATTAACCTAATGCATGAATTGATTGAAGTTTGGAGGGGAGGGTATATTTAAGGTCAATTTCACACAGAGTACTGCACACATCTTCTGTAAAGATTACCAAGTTATGAGTGATGGTTGCCAAGTCTCACAGTCCAAAACTGGGAATTAAGCCAGCTGAAGTTGGGAAAGTTCACTGTTAAGTCACAGTCTTGTGGGGTGTCGAGAGAAAAAGTGGGTCCATGAATAACCTCAAGCTATGAAATTGAACTTTTAGGGGGCATGTGCTCCCATATAAAAAGATGCTACCTCAGTCACCTGATCTACTGAATTCCCCACGGTCCTCATCTCTGACTTGTCTGACACGACCTTACATTTCTTCCCCCTGCACTCAAACAAGTTATTCACCCCTATATTCTCTGAAGCATTTATTCCAGGTACTAGTTGAGGAAGAGCCATGTTTCATACAGAGACACAAAGCTAAATAATCTTCAACATGCTAATGTTACACTTACTCTGTATCCTCAGATAAACTTACCCAGTGCTTCTGTGGAGATATTAAAAAGCGCAGTAGACTAAAGTTAACTTTACAGAATCCTACAGGACATTTCCCAGGAACAGGAACAGTCGGACAGACCACTTTCAAGGGATTGTTTCCCAGGGACTCAAAGGATTGCAGTAAGCTTCCCAACCCCATTGGCCTTAAGCCAAAGATTCAGGCCACAAGGATATCACAGTCAGTAGCACTAAAAGCTCTCAGCAGTCACACTCCTCCTGTTTTTCGTTTAGTACAGGCCATCAAGCAGGATTCTCAAAGCAGTCAGAGAATCCAAACCAGGATGAAATGAGATTGAAATGGCTCCAGATAATCAGTATCAACCAAGAGTGTGACATAAACCACTGATTTACAGCTGCAGTCTATTTAAATCTCAGGCATTCACAAGAAACAAAGAACTGCATCCTTATTTTTTACCACTTTCAAAAGCTGTTCTCAAAATATGAAATAAATACTGTCTAAAAATATAACAGCTTCAAATATTTTGCCAGCAAGTGGATGCAGGTGGAGGATATGTATACTTTTGCATGAAAGGGGAAGATGAAGCAGGCACAGCTACGATAGGCTGTTAACCACTTTGTCCTTTAAGTTTGCTCTCTTTTGCTTGCCTGGAATGGTAAACAAGAGTTCATATTTGCCATGCAGAGAGGGGAGAAGAGTGAACAAACAAATAAGGGAAAGCAGGTTGAAAGAGCAGCCAGGGATGCTCTCCACTGGCACATTTTAATGAGGTGCTTCGTGGTACAATGGTTACACAGCAGTAGAGATGGGTACAAAATGAAAAACAATGTTTCGTTTTGTTTCTCGTTTCATTTTGTTTCATTTTTAATGATGTTTTAAAAGAATTTCTGAAATGAAACAAAACAAAATTATTCATTTCACTATAAAATGGCTCTCCTGGGTCCTAGAGGAACCATATTTGGTGGGTAGCTTCCTTGAGTTAGTCAACTCCAAACTGGGTCCCCCAGGTAAAAGTAATTTGGAATTGGAAAGTTGTATACTTGAAAATACTGATTCCAGGCATCTAGCAGCATGGAAATTACACCAGAGCTTCCTCAAGCTCTTCTCTTCAAGACCCCCCAAATTTGGGGAACTTTGGGTTCAGGGAGCTGAGTTATTCAGCTCCAAATTGCCCCCCCCCAGGAAAAAAACATTTGTAATTGAAAAGTACTCAAAAAATACCGATCCCAGGAATCTAGGAGCATGGAAATTACAGCGGAGCTTCATCAAGTTCTTCACTTTAAGTCCCCCAAATTTGGTATTCCAAGGCACAATGGGAGGTATCAGACCTTCTGTTTCAGTGCACCATGCATGCATGATGCAGGCAGGCAGGCAGGCAATAAACTTTGGACCATATCAGACTCTCAGGTATAAGAGACCTTCCTGGTGTGTCCAGGGCAGGGCAGGAAATAGTGGGCCATCTCAGCCCTTCTGGTGGCAGAACCAAGAATAATTCTCATCACAAAACACAATTTTCTCCCTCTAGAATGAAATGATTTGTCCTAGAGGAATCAATGGCTGGGGAGCTGAAGCTCTTTCCTGAAAGCCCCAAAATTTGCTCAAGCTCCAAAGGGGGTACCCCTAAGAAAAAATATTTCCAATTAGAATTGGAAACCAAGCCGCGGCAGCGCTACACTTGCCCGTGGCTTGGCTTCTGAAGTTTCGATTCCCATAGAAAGTTTGTTCCTAGGGGAACCCCCTTTGGAGCTTTATAACTTAGCTCCAAGACCCCCAAACCTTTCCAAATTTCAGGGAATTACCTAGAATCTCTTGAGGAAGATACCCCTGCCACATTGGTGCCAAAACATGGCCGAGATCAGTATTTTCAAGCGCATATGTGAAACAAAACACTATTTTTCTGTTTCATGCCCATCTAGCTTTTATTCAAATAATGTACACTAGAACACTATGAGCATTACTGTAGCACTAGGAAGCCCCAAATGCTTACAGATCTCCCTTACAAGGGATAACTTACCAGCAATCTCTCAGTTTAGCTTTGGAAATTGATTTGCCTCAGTGCCACTCAAATGCCAAATAAGAGTCAAGGGAAGCCCCATATAGGGAACATTACAATGGTCTATCCTCAACATGACCAGCACTTGCACAACTGTCCTTAGGGAGTCACCATCAAGGTAAGGGTGAATCTGGGTGATTAGCCTAAGTTGATAAAAGGCTGCCCTGGAAACAACTGCCACCTGAGACTCCAGGGACAAAGCCGGATGCAGGATAAAACCCAGACTCTGCACTTTATCAACCAGCAGGAGGGAAATCGTCCCCACTCTACCACATTGCCCAGAAAGGGAGCACTGGCTATGGGATGATAGTTGTTCATATCATCCACAGCCGGGACAGCTTTTTAAAGAACAGGCTTTACCACCATCTCCTTCAGGCAATCGGGGAAAATCCCATCACTGAAGGAAGCAGAGGCAAAAAGTGATGCCCACTCTGACATACTCCCCCCTGTGATCTTATTCAACCAAGAACAGCAGGGATCGAGCAGAGAGGCTGCTGGCCACAATGAGCCTTGGAGGCCTCAGCAGATGTTACAGGCCCAAACTCAATGAAACAAGGAGACCGAGGGGATGCGGCACTGGAAATACATGGGGATAAACCAGTGAAAACGGAGTCCAGACCGGAGTGGATGGCCTCTCTTTTGAATTTAAAATGGGCTGTGAACGACTCACTAATGAAATCACTAGTAGGAAGCCTCAGCTGACCAGGATTTGTGAGTTCATGAACTACCTGGAACAGTTCTGTGTGGCTGTTCGTGGCCTCACCAATATGCAGGGACACAAAAGATATTTTGACCTCCCTGACTGCCCAAACATAGCACCTAGTCAGCAAATGAACTATAGCCCAGTTAGATGCCATTCAGTCATTCCTCCATCTGCTCTCAAATCTCCTCCACTCTTGTTTCATCCCCCAAAGTTCAGCCATAAACCACGGTGAAGAGCAAATAATAATATAAATGATACAAAGATATAACAATATAAAGGCAATATTATTCAGCCCTATAACTCTAGCCAACAAGCCACAATGAAACCAGTAGGTCCATAATGAAACGAGTAGGTCCACATGGGGGACCTACACAAAATTAGGCAGTGTTTTTGAGTGTTGTGGCTGATAAGTTTACAAGTCTTGGTATCAAGGATAAGCACTCAAATATAAGCCTCTTACAAGACTGAATATGGCTCTTTCTTCCCCCACCCCCTTTGCTTTCTGACTACTTTTCACACTCTCTCAACAATACCCCAAGTCATTTTTTCCTTTGCCCTCCCAGGTCCCATTTCTTTGATATAATCTATATACATCCTAAAACCTGATGTAAACCTCTGTACATACCTCACCCCAGGTAGGCCCTTATTTATAAAACCACCACTTTCACTGGATTCCACTTATGCGGAATCTTCCACTATGGATTCTTCTCTCCTGTATTAGGCTGCAGAAAAGAAAAGTTGAAATTCATCTGTGCTTTTCCATTTTATGCTCAACTTCTTAGCATTATTTATGTTTAGGGCACCTGTAGCTCATTGAGTCATTTAAAAGGCTGATCATTCAAGCTTTAATTACACAAAAAAAAGAATTTTGAAAATTATTGTTGCCAGGTTTTTGCCTGAATAAGATATAAATTTTAACTGGTGCTTATTAACTCAAGCTTACACATCCGTAGATAGCTCTGAGACCTAGTTTCTGGGTATGAGGCCAGAGGCTGGAAGTTCATGTCCTCACTTTGGCACCCAGAAGAGCCAGCCTGTGTGATCTTGGGCAAACTGCATAGTCCCAAGATGCCTCCAGAA